>JBAMJR010000195.1:6075000-6577780 GCA_038501785.1 Myoxocephalus aenaeus
CACTAGATGTCACTAGCTTACTGATAGAACTCCAACCCTCAAGTTCCATGTCTTTGCAGTTCCATGTTTCCTCTACTGCTGTACAAATCTGTGGTTAAAGGTCCAGCAGGGCCCCTATAAAACCGGTTGTTATAAAATAACACAGGATAAATGTCATGGTCCAAAGCAGCTGCTTCCCAGGTTTCTAGAGCTCGTGATGATTTTGCATGTAAAATGAGACCGTCTTGTGATATACTATCATAAAGAATCACACATTTATATTACTGATTTACAAAAGAATGAGGCCCGATGGCAGATGATAAAAGTCTGCTTGAAACAGAAACATTTGAGAGGGGAATCATCATTAGATATGTTTTCACTCCGGATCTTCTTTATTAATCGGGTCGTTATCATTCAGTTGCTTTTGTTCTCTCCTTTCTCAAAAATAATAATAAAAAAAACAGAGCATGCAAAAAGATCTCACATTTTCCTCAGTTCAGTTCCTGGAAGCATACATTATCATTCACATTCATATTTGTAATAACATCTGTACTTTCCTACAAGTCCCATTAAGGGATTTCCCTGAGGTTTGGGTGATAATAATGGTCAAATACCAGTACTTTAAGGCATCACAGTTATAGAATAAACAGTCCTTTAAAACAGGGGTTCTCAACCTTTTGTAAATCAAGGCCCCGCTCAAAATTGCTTAAATCACCTTTCTTTCCCATTCTGACATTCAGTTTGGAGTTCAGGAGATTGTCTTGACCAGGACCACACCCCTAAATGCATTGAAGCAACTGCCATGTGATTGGTTGATTAGATAATTGCATTAATGAGAAATTGAACAGGTGTTCCTAATAATCCTTTAGGTGAGTGTATATAAGGCCATTAAAAAGTGAATTCACTTGGGGGATCACTGTGATTACTGCTCCAGAAAGTTGTGTGAAGCTTTCAAATTGTTGGAGGGGGGGGAGAAAAACAAACAACAAACAACAAACAAACAACAAGCCTGAAATAGTCGTCTCACATTGGTCTTTCAGAGGAAGCAGTGCTGCTGTTTTACAGCCCCTCTCTCGATGGGCTGGCCCAGTGGCAGCAGGTCTGCAGATCAGCTGGGAGCCGCCGTCTCACTCGGGTCCAGCGCGCGGGAGGAATGGCCGGCTGGGGGGGTTTCTTCGTGTCACTCCTCAACTACAAGACAGAGAAATATGTCATCGCCGAAAACCGGAAAATCGGGATATTATTTAGACTCTACCAGCTGGCCGTGCTGGGATACATCATCGGGTGAGGCGCAGACGCATGCACCCTGTTTAAGGCATGGAATAAAGTAACCTTTTAGAAAGTGATTCACAAAGTTAAAAATAGTTGAGCTCGGCGAAAGCGTTGACTTTACTTGTTTAGTTTACTGTTAAAGTGACAGCGCCATAGAGTTTTAAAGTAAAAAAAAAAAAAAAGTTGTGCAGTTGTGTCTGAGAAGGAGTTGTTGGTGGATTCATTATTAACGTGTCAACTCGCTCGTGGAGACAGGAAGCTGTCTCATCCCACCCCTCATGTCACGCTGCTGTATGTGAGAGCAATGATGGAAAGTGAGCAGGTGACTGCTCACTTTTATATTATCTGGTTTGACCTTTAAAACTTAATTGTTTTGTGAGTGGCTGCAGGGTGGGGTGGGGGGGGGGTTATGAAATCATATTTGTCTCTGTGGCATGTACTGCAGCTCAGGGAGGGTCCTGTGTGGGTGCATTATTTTTACCTCCCAGATGCACGCGGATGTGCGAAATAGTTTAACACCATTTCGGTGGAGATGCAGAACAAATATTCCACACATCAGCGTTACTGCTTTCCATCTGTCTGACGGTGGTGCTGTCAGACCCGGGGCGAGAGGTCACAGACGGGCTGCTCCACAAGGGGAAGGGGTCACAACATTGCTCTGCTGATACATGGGCGCCCTTATTCAACATAAGGCTCTGAAACATAATGAATCCCGATGTTTCGCTGAATGTCCCAGGTGGGTGTTTGTGGTGAAGAAGGGCTACCAGGAGAGAGAAGAGGCCGTCCAGGCCTCGGTCATCACCAAGCTTAAAGGTGTTGCACTGACCAACAGCTCCGAGACCGGGCTTCACCTGTGGGGGGCTGAGGATTATGTCATACCCCCGAATGTGAGTGAGTCTGTCCGTCTGTCCGTCCGTCCATCTATCTCTACAGCTTGCAATATTGATGTCAGTGCACTCTCCAATTACTCGCCTGTCAAGAGCGATTATGAGGCTATGGAGTGTCTGCTTTAGCAAATATCATTAGCCTCCGCATCCGTCGCCACAGATTTAACAAAATTGAACTTCTCAGGAACGTAATTTGTTTAACCTTTGGTTTGTCAATCTCACCGTCTGGTCCTAATTTCAATTTGCAGGGCGAGCAGGTGTTCTTCGTAATAACAAATTACATAGAGACCCCCAATCAGAGGCTGGGGTTCTGCGCTGAGGTGAGTATACAGAGGAGGGCGAATCTCATTATTTGCTTTTTAATTGTGTGTGTGTGTGTGTGTGTGTGTGTGTGTGTTTTTTTTTCCTCCATCCTAATATCTGATATAGCCGTCGGTGATTACCATGTCCGCACTAATGTATTTTCACATCCCACAGAGCTACAAGGTGCCAAATGGACGATGTCAAAGTGACGACGACTGCGTCGAGGGGGAGTCTGTCATAGCCGGCCATGGTGAGAATCAGTCATCCCGCCCAACTCAGACTCTCGTTTTTAGGTTTTAGCCTCAGGTTCACTGACAATTTGAAAACGTAAAAAAGAAAAGTTCACGTAGTCAGTTTTTGGTGGTATATGAGGTGAAATATCATGTATCACACAACAGTACACACAGTTCCAGCAGTATTCCAAGTCGTCTTACTTTGGCACGAACTCTCTTTAAGCTCCACCCAGCCAAGAATGTTTGCTCTCTCTCTCTCTCTCCGTCAGGAATAAAGACCGGGTTGTGTTTAAACAGCACGGGGACTTGTGAGATTCATGCCTGGTGTCCTGTTGAGTACGGCAAGAGACCCACGTGAGACCCCGCCCCCTCCTCATGCAGAACTCTGGAAATGTGCCATTTTGTGCTACTACTACATTGACACTCACTCTGATCCCTCACAGGGGCCGAAATATTTCACAGGTTCTATTTATTACTAATGCAGCCTGTCAGCTCCACTCGATTTGTTTTTATTTCACGCAGCTGCCTGTCTCTCTCTCTCTCTCTCTCTCTCTCTCCCCTCTCCCCCCCCCCTTTTCTCTCCAGAGAGCCGTTACTGAGCGAAGCGGAAAACTTCACCATCTACATCAAAAACTTCATCAGGTTCCCAAAGTTTGAATTCTCCAAGTGAGTGTCCCGTAAGTGGTGCTGGTGCCTGTGGCTTCGGGGCACCGTGACATAGATCACTGAGTGAGACCCAACGGCTGCTTTGAATAGCTTTAGGGTGCAGAGAGCCTTCTATTTATACCGGCCTGTGCATTGCACTCAGCGAGACAGTGAAACAGTCATCCGAGACGTCCTTGACAGCAGGCCCCTGGACAGGTGTCCCATCAGACGGGGCTAACCCCGGGGGGGCTGCGGCCATCTCTGCTGCCTCTTCAAGTCCGGCAAGAAAAGCAGAGAGATGCCACGAGGCTCCACTAATGCATCCATCCGTCAGCATCGTGTCCTAATTACACAACCATCTCTCTCGTTTTCTCATTTATCTTGATACGCTCGATGGGAATTGGCCGGTCCAAATAGCCGGCAGCAGTACACGTCTTCCTGAGTGACACACCCAGTTTGTGCTTAGAGCCAGAGGGTGTAATGGTGTATTACAACATACACCATTTGGCAACATGTAGTATGCATGACATGTGCATACTGTATATGCTGCTGTGTGTGTGTGTGTGTGTGTGGAGGAGAACTCTCCTCTTACAGTTCAGTCAGAAATAACCAAAGTAATTTGAGAGAATTCTGAGAGTCTCTTGAAATGCATTTACATTTTTTTTTTTTACTTCAGAGGACGGTTTAAATGTTTGTTTTGTTTTTGTTCAATGGTCAAACTCAGCAATACAGACCGCTTTCCATAGTTGATGATCTGACGTGTGAAAGTTGCGCTTCATGTCGGCTGAATTGACCTCTTAGGTCCAACGTCCTTGAAACCTGTAACGACAGCTACCTGAAAACGTGCTCCTACGACCGCGAGGACCACCTGTACTGCCCCATCTTCCGCCTCGGAGATCTGGTCAGCTGGACCGGAAACGACTTCCAGGACATGGCTGCGAAGGTACAAAGTGTAACAGTGTGCCAGTGGAGAGTGTGTGTGTGTGTGGGCGCGATTTGAGTTCCTGGCTTCCTCGCGTCATTTCATTATAACGTCACACCTGTACTAGCCCTTGAACTAAAACTAAACAATTCTTCATGTAATCATAGCTGTTATTAAAAAAGGATGCGTGGCAGCCGTATTTAAGGGAATCAGAACAAAAGCAGTGTCTCTACATCTCTCTTTCGTTCTCTCTTCCTGTTTGTAATAATAAAAACAGATACGTTACGGGAAATCAAGGCCTGATTTACTGCTCCGGTTTTTCAACACAGCAGAGCATCAGGGTAAAGTACAGTTGTGTGTAAACAAACACCCACAGTCTCTGGACTGAACCTGAGCTTGACTCCAGCAGAGAAGTGCTGCATTACTCTAAAGGAAAGGGAGAGTCACCACCTAAAATAGACTTCTTTCTTTTTCTTGGACAAATTAATTTTCAAGATACAAAAAGACAAGCGCCGATATAAAGCCACATTGGAGCCGTGGTCAGAGGTTTGAACAGGTGTCTGTGCTGTGATCGGATCGAAGCGCCGATATGTCATCGAGGCAAAAGCTGAGCAGATGAGATTTAACTTCTGCATACTGCATGGGTTTCTGCTTTATTGGAAATAGTAAAATAACGTCTCTTTTGGACAAAAACAACCTCATCACGAGGTCCAGATTTGGGCACATTTTGTGGTCTTCCTCGTCTTCCTGTGTCTTCCTCAGTTGACCTTGAGATGATTAGTTGTTATCACGCAACCTAACATGTATGGAGGTCTTATGAATGAGAAATATAAAAAAAAAAAAACCTGAAATGATTTCCAAACCTAGGCCCCTTGATAGCAGCTGAACCATCTTCATGGAAATGTAGGTCCCTCTGCTGATGGCCGGCTCCACTTGTGCATGCTGCCAGCCCGTCATTGCTTACTGGACACTTGAATGGCATTGTTTTACTACTGTCTTTAATGTCCTTTTTATATTTATCTTGTATATTGTGTGTGTGTGTGTGTGGGGGGGCGGGGAAAGTACGAAGAGCAAGTGAAATCTGAGTCAAATTCCATGTATGTGCAAATTTACATGGCCATTAAAGCTGATTCTGATTCTGAATGGAGCCATCATTAATGTTATCGGTAACCTGTGCAGTGAAAAGGGCATATTGTTAATGTTTTTTTTTTATCCCAGCAAAGCTCCACCCACCTTCAATCTGGTTTAAAGTTGAATCAGCCAGACGGGTGGAAGTGACACTGCAGGAACCGGAGTTGAGAACCTGAAGGAAGCGAACATGAAGTGTGCCGATATAGCGACGAGTCTGTGTGAGGTTGGTCCGATATTCACACAGGTCACTGTTTTTGTTTTCGTCAGGGTGGGTCCGTTGGTATTCTCATCGAGTGGGAGTGTGACCTGGATAAGGACTCCTCAAAGTGTAACCCACAGTACAGCTTTACCCGTTTGGACATGAACTTGAACAACTCGGTCACCTCAGGGTACAACTTCAGGTAGGTCCCTTCAGGCATTCGGCAGGAAGTAAATCCTCCCACATACCTGTTTTTATTTTCATCTTTTATCAACTGATCTTTGCCCCTACAGATTTAGCAGGTATTACAAGGATCAAAATGGTGAAAGCTTTCGCACTTTGTATAAAGTGTATGGGATTCGCTTCGATATAATGATCAATGGCCAGGTACAGCAGTGATACGTCTTTCTTTCTAATGAATCTCCATGCTTCAGGTAATAGACTTGCAGTGAATGCCTTTTTTATTGTTTTGCAGGCCGGGAGATTCAATATTGTTCCCACAATAATTGCCATAGGCTCGGGTGTTGCCCTGCTGGGTGTAGTGAGTAATCTACTAAAATTATACGTTGATGTGTCGGATAATTGAAAAACATCCTATTAGCGTGTGATGCAAGAGGCTGATGGACGATGAATGATGCTTCTCTGCAGGTTGTGAAAATCCAGTTGATATTGTTGTTTTTCTTTCAGGGAGCCTTCGCATGTGATATGATACTCCTGTACTTGATGAGCACAAGCTCCTTTTACCGAGAGAGGAAGTTTGAGATCATCAACTTCAAGTAGGACTAAACTGCAGTCACACAAACTTCAATGGGTCTTCCTAAATCAGCCGTAGTCCAAATGGTTTAACATAACACTTCTTGGCACATCTCCCTCCCAGGAAAGAACGGACCAAACTCAAAGATGCGAAGACGGGTCCGCGGGAAAAGAGATCCAGGAAACCAGCTGCAGCGAAGGAGGGCGCCAACTCCACTAAAGAGCCAGGGATCGCCGAAGCCCCTGCAGAGAGCCAGCTGCCTGAGGACAGACGGGGTCCCACCGTTCCACGCAACGCAGGACAGCGATACGCTGCCGCTGTCCCTTCGCAGGCCGCAGAGCCGAAGCATCACATCACCTTCTCTTCACACAATTAAGTTAGGCAGGCAGACAAAGACCAATCACCTGCAGCGGCCCGCGAGAGGCGGAGCCAAAAGACGGACGGATGGACGTCCACTTCTCATCTAACTGGCTCGACTGCTGGCACGCCACTAGCTGGAGTGATGCTTGTCCCGACTACAAACATGTTGGTCCAGAGAAATGTAAATGTTCGGCACTGTGCAAGTGGGCCAGGAAGCGGATGTAGAAACACACAGGAAGGTGTTTTTCAGTGGCGGGGTCAGGGTCCAAAGCTGGGATGTGGGACACTACAACAGGTCCATTGATAATGATATGCAAGAGTGACAGAAGGGATTCATCAAAGACTTTAAGTCAATTGCCAAATATTTGCAGATCACTGCTTTACGAAAGCAAATTATTAACTGTCTTGGTTTCATGTCATAAAATCAGTGCTTCTAGCTTATTTGGCTGTTGATCAGACGAATTAAGCATCATTTCATTTACGATTGATTTTTTTTATTTGGCCATTTATGGAATAAGTTATAAAAAAGCGGTGATAGATTGCTAGCAGTGATAGATTCATGAACCTCAATTGCAGGGTTAGATTAAGTAAAATAGACATCGCAGACTAATAAATTAACGTTATAAAGTGATTTCTGCTAAATCAGTTTGCAAAACACCTAAATGATTTTATGAGCATGGATTCAAAATGAAAACCTTTAAAAACAACTGCACTAGGAAGCAATATGTAAGAAAGTGTGTGAGCGGTCTTAATCGTTGGTATTTCAGTTAAATGCATCGTGTACCTCTGTGACAGGAATTTAAGTACACAGTTAAACACGGCTGATGTGTTGAGGTGGATCTCAGCCATTCGATGGCTACAACACAATCTTATTCACAATATCATTCGCACGTGAAGCTGGGGAACGTAGGTCTGATGCGCTACAAGTCTACAGAGAGTGGACAAGTTCACTGCTGATTGTTCGTGAACGGTGCAAGGCATTGAAGTGCAAGGACTCCTCGTTTGTTCTTCCCGTTACTATTTATTAAATGGTCTTTATTGTTGGAAACATGTGTTTGTTGTATTTATTTCACGGCTTCAACAAATGAATAATGTATATACACAAGTTGTACAGAGGTATTTATTTCAATTAATCAGATTTGTTATAATTTAACTGACATTGTACATGAAATGTAAAGAAAAGTGCTTACATCTTGGATGTAATCAGGTTTGATCTATGTTACACTACAGTCTACATTATTATAACTCTATAACCAGGCTCTTATGGATGACACGGAGCACAGAGCAGGAGTTACAGGTTGAATAAAGTCAGTCACTGCTAAGTGTGTAGCAGGAAAGATAAGAACGGTTAATTCTGCATCCTATAATTATTGACACATGCTCTGTTTAATTTAACAGTTAAACATGGAAGAAGTCTTTTACTAATGGCTTATCTACAAACAGCAGGGCAGACAGTGTTAATAGTGACTAATTCAAAGTTATTCTTCATAGACAATTCTAGTACACATGCACCATTCCATAGAGGAAAGTCCAGAACAGGACATAAGTGAAAAGACCTCCGACAAGGCCCCCGGTGAAGAGCAGCCGACGCGATTTAAAGCATTTGCTCCACCGCCGTCCGGCCTTGAGAATGAGCAGCAGGGAGAGGAGAAAAGCAGAGAGGAGATAAAAAACGAAGCCATAAAGTCCCGTCAGCCCGAGGATGCCAGCTGTTGCTCCGGACAGAGCGGACACAGAGGTGCGGCAGTAGTCCAGCACGGCGGCGTTTCCCCTCACAGACACTTCACTGATGAACTGTGGTCCCTCACGCTTGGCTACAACTCCTGCCATCTTGACTCAGGTCAGCAATCACAGGAAGATTCTCCTGTTTCAGGAGAGATTCAGACACAAAAAGGGCATTACTCAAATGAACCAAACCTGCACACAAGAACAATTTAGAAACACTTTTGTTTTAACTCCACTTATATTCTCCACATTTATTTCACAGATATGGAGAACAAAACCTGATATAATGAAACGTGGTGGATTGTTACAGTTTACCCCCCAACACCAAATACTGTAAACATCAACTCCACCTGGACCAGCTACTTCTGCCTACACATTAGTCTAACAGATATACTAATACAATGACATAACTCTCACTGGCTCCACTCTCCTACATACAACTGTAGCTTATAATATTGACATTGGGTGTGACAAGATTTCTACCTGGAGTTTTCTACACGTTCGTGTAACTTTTACTTTAAAGAATCATGATGCTTATTCTACTACTGTAAAGCGATGCCACTGCTTCATCAGATAAGCTCATTTGTACACTACAGACGTCAATAAATTGACCTCATATGAATTTGACATTGTGACATATTTAACCACTATGAGGATAAAATGACAGGTCTCGATACATTGAAAGCCCCCTAATGCGTTTGTCAAAGACAAAAGGTAAAGCTGTCAGTCGTAGGTGGATCTTAGCTTATAAGGCCAGCGGCTGACACTATACATCAAAGTAGATAATGTGAGCTAGGCTAATACCAACAACATAAAGCGGCGTGGTGACAAAAACAGGCACACACAACACCAGTAAGAGACCCAAACGGATGAGACTCCAGTCCGAAAAGCCCATTATACCCCTATTATAATATATGGTAACCTAGCATTAGCCGTTAGCTAGTCATCCAGGCAGCTACGACGGTAACGGTTGACAGATTCTCACCGGAAATACACGCGGGGACTCGTTGGCTCCTCACAGCGCAATTACAACATAATATGTCACTTCACAGGCGTGGATGGTGGATTGTCTTTAAGGAATGTGAGCTGATATGGCACGGAAACAGCACATTCATTCTAGTTTGGACAACACACATAGACAAGATTCGGCCATGTTCATTCGCAGTGCATTGTGGGACAGGTCCAAACCGGATCAAACCAAACCGGCGGCGAGGATGTGGTGCGTTCTAAGCCCAATGAAGAGTAGGACACCTTTTTGGTGTGGGGAAATACCTTGGCGCATAATTACTGGTCCTGGGTGAAGGCAATACAATGTTTCATAACCCCACCAAGCAAACAAAAGCAAGCTAAAAATCAATTAAAAAAACAGCAGGATGACAATGCAAATTGCTGTTACAACTGCATATACTATGTTTTAATTTCTGTGAACATGTCTGCCAAATGTCACCGACATGCAGTATCTTTAGTTGTAGCGTGGGTAACGACATAGGTTTTGTTTCCTCTTTTCTTTCCCCAATAATCTAGATATAATAGGCAAACTAATAACCAGCGAAGTATGCTACCAGACAGGCAATCAACCCTACTCATCGAGAATATTTTCGCCTTGTCATATCAGGAAAATTCAATGAGTAGATAAGTAAGTTAATTCCGTTCAGATCAGATGTCATGCTTGGCGCTGGCCCAACTGAATGCAATACAGCCTTTACTCTGCCAGAGAAGTGAGGACCTGTCGTAATATTTTCTTCCTCTTCAGGTCGAGGACACGAACAGACACAATTGTGATATTTTGGCTTTTTGTTTATATTTTTCTGCAGTATTGTAGAGATGGAACTGATCGCTTAAGAGGAATCGCTGATGATTACATTTCGGATTTCCTACATCTTTGAATGCGGCATAGTTGACTTGTCGCGATGCCGCCGTATGTCTGATTGCCAAAACACACAGTTTCATCATCAACAATGTCTTCCTATATCCTTGGTGTAGACGTGGGCACCACGTCGGTAAAAGCTGTTTTATTAGAGACTGGCTCCAGGTTGGTGGCTGCGAGTCACACATTGCCGACTTCGTGTGATCTACTAGACCACAGCGGGATAAAGGTGAGTGCGGTCCGTGGTGCGTTCAGGTAATTACCAAACAACTTTACCCCGCAGCTCGGCAACTCTAACGCTGCTGTGTGTGTTTGTCTACGTAGGCGAAAGAGCAGGAGACCGGCCGGATCATAGACGCGTTGAACCTGTGCATCGGGCTGCTGCCAAGACACAAGCTGCAGCATGTCGTCCGCATCGGGCTGACCGGACAGATGCACGGGGTTTTACTCTGGAAAGCAAGGAGCGGTAAGACAAGCAGCTGTGTGGTACATGAGCAGCAAATACATGTATATTGTCTTTCTTGAAGTCATTTGAAGTGTAATATTATCACAGAGGAAATGGCAAGTGATTGTAAAGATATTTTTTTATTTTTTAGACCAAGTTAGTTTGATGGTCCTGGCCCCCAAAATGTAGATACATGTCCAAAATACTTGTAATTACAACTACAATATATATTGTTTGTAATTTTTCCTCACTTGCATTAGCAAGTATTAGCAAGTATATATATATATATTATACATATGCAAGTAAGGGAAAAAGAAAAGGAAAAGACCAATTACCCTGAAATAATGAGGTTCCTCTAGTAAGTCTCATGACAGAAATCCCTCAGGATGTTGTAGCCCCTATATTTACACAATTTATACTCGTCCAAGAAGCTTTTTAATGTGGAAGGGCCCCAATATAAGGGTCCTAAATCACACTTCCGAAGCTCTTGAAACATTTCTAAAGAGGTACATTAATTAACGATGTAGCAGATGTGTTCACTCTTCTCTTCAATATTGGAAGTGAAGTGGATATACGATTAAAGTTACCTTTTGAGTAGTACCTTTATGTAAGGAAGTAAGTAAGTAAGGTTTATTTATACAGCACTTTTCACAGACAAAAGGTCACAAAGTGCTGTACAGGAGTCAGGAAAATAAATAAATAAACGTGTTAAATCCAGATTGACAATAACAGGGGCCAAACATTTCAACAGTTAAGAGCATAGTAAAATACACATTAAAAGATGGAGCAGTAAAACAAATAATGAAAATAAATAAATAAAAACAGATAAAAAGCAGGTCGTAGAGCATGTGTAAACAGGTATGTTTTTAGTAGGTTTCTGAAAGACGATACTGAGTCCGCAAAACGTAGAAGTGCAGGCAGAGCATTCCAAAGCTTCGGTGCTACTGCGTCAAAAGCTTGGTCACCACGTGAGTGGGATGGACAGAAGGTTTACTTTATGTCATGCTTGTGCAGTTGTGACAGTGTTAGTCACAACCTGTTAATTTGCCCATTGTAGCAGAGCGTGGGGCGTGGCAGACAGCAGTGTTTCCAGTCTGTCCAATTTGAACATACATGATGGTGATTCAAAGTTTATCTGAGACGGTTGGAATGTGTTGTTCAGAAGATATTGTAGTCCAAACAAAGGTCATCTCCAGTTTCCTATTGATTTACTTTTTATTATCACAGGTCAGGTAATGAAAAAAAGTTCTTCTAGTTAAACAACCCCCTCTGGCTTTAGAGTCCAAAGATAATTCACAGTTTAATTTGGACATGAGCTCCCATAATGTTTAACCAGACCACAGGCTTTAGAAAAACATTCACTAGCAAAGGCCACAGGGATTTGGAAGAAGCCAATGTTTTCACTTTGCTGAATCACACCAATTATCTGCTCTGTAATACTGGTGACATTTTAAAGATGCTTTTTGAAAATGGATTCGAGGAGCTGGGCAATTAGAGGCACTGAAATCCTTTTTAACAGAAACTTGGTTGATCCGATGTAGTTCTTCTTTCACAATTACGCCCTCTGCTGGTTGAATCCAAAACTTGACATGAAAATAGGTTTGTAATTATAGTAAATCTTCGCTACAGGGATGTTTTTGCATCCAAACGAAACCATGAAGTCAGACACAACTTATTTAGTCTCTTGCCCCTCGCAGGTTGCGTTTGGTCCAAGAAGGATTTCTTCACAAGCGGAGACACCAGTCAGCTGATCACCTGGCAGGATGGACGCTGCAGCAGCAACTTCCTGTCTTCTCTTCCAAAAGCAGACTCGCATCTCAGCGTAGCCACGGGGTTTGGCTGTGCAACTCTCCTCTGGCATGCAAAGCACAGGTCAGCGTGCAGCATTCAGAAGAAAAAAAGCATGCAGAGCCTGTTGTGCCTCTTGGGTTTGGTGATGTGAACTGAAAGACGTCTGCTTTCACTGCAGGCCTGAGTTTCTTGAGGACTTCACCGTTGCAGGTACCATCCAGGACTATGTGGCGTCCATGCTGTGTGGTTTGGACGGGTGTGTGATGACGCCCCAGAATGCAGCCAGCTGGGGCTTCTTCAACACCTCCTCCAACCAGTGGAACATAGACATGTATGTAAACGGCAGAGCTTCCTGCTCCGTTTAACTACTAAATGCATGAAACCTGTTTTATAGTTTGTGCATGATCGGTTGTTAATCTGAAATCACTTTGGGATTGTAAGCTTGTGATGAACTGTACAGAGTTGATATGCGTAACGTGCTTGTGTGTGCGTGTGTGCGCGCGCGTGTGTGTGTGTGTGCGTGTGCGTGTGCATGCTCTAGTCTGAAGGGTGCCGGCTTCCCTTTGCATCTGCTTCCTCAGTGTGTGTCATCTGGTGGTTTGGCGGGACAAACTTGCTCTGACTGGCACGGTATCCCCGCTGGTACGCCAGTCGGAGCCGCCCTGGGAGACTTGCAGTGCTCTGTCTACTCCTGCATGAGTGCCCGAACAGATGCAGGTGAAACAGGAAGTCTAGGCATTCCCCTCAGGGGCAGGATTACACCTTATGCAGTGCTTTCCCTGTACTTCCGATAAAATAATCCGTAGCAGTAAATACCCGTGTCTTAGTTTGGACTCACTATGTTTGAGCACACACAGAAAGCAAATGCATTATGGATCAGGTGTAATCCTGCCGTCAGTGCCTCTTGCATGAGCTGTTAGTTCACATGCCGTCGATGACAGTGTGCTTCTGTCTCATAATTTCGCAGTTCTTAACATAAGCACTTCAGCCCAGCTGACCTTCGCCATGCCAGCCGACTTCAGACCTCCAGATTCTCCTCAGCCCGCCTCCTCCATCTCCTACTTCCCCTACTTTGGCGACTCGTACTTGGCGGTGGCGGCGTCACTCAACGGCGGGAATGTAATGGCCACTTTTGTGGCGATGCTCACTTCCTGGATGAAAGAGCTCGGTATGTATTGTTACGTTATTGGCTACTTTGATCCGGACTAAAGTATCACAACTATTGCATACCTGCAAACTTGTCACCTTTCGGCGAAATTCGCCGTTTTGAAATGAAAATATGTCATCCACGTGAATCGTGTAGATCCGAAGAGTTTTTGTTTTTGGGAGGAGGGGGGGGTCAACTCGCCCAGCGTTTCTGAGATCAGAGTGAGACACGAAAAGAAAAAAAAAAGTTGTGCTCTTCGCAAATAGAAGATCTTTGTGTCGAGTCTTGGCCAATCAGCGTTAAGATGTCTACAGCGGCTTCATTTCCCTCCCACCAGTGTTTTAATAGCAAGCTAATGAAGCCATCACGTTAGCTAACGTTGTTGATAGAGACAGCGAGTGAGATTACTGGCAGCGGCGAGTCCGTGGCAGCGTGAGGCGTCAGCCAGGAGAGCGGCGAGTCAGCGGCTCTGGCGGTTCTACCTACCGACACCTGACTACATATAAGGAGAGGACAATGGAGATTTTATCCAACTTGTATTTTAATTAAAAAACAAGTGGCCGAAATGAGTTTCCTCCATAGGGTGGCCGGCTCCTGTTTATATTTAAGGGTTTAAGATCTACGTGTAGAAAAAAGTATATCCTCCAGTTAATTATAATCTATATAGTTATGCATATATATAGAATTTCCTCTGAGCTATCTTGCTTTTTTGTTTATATATATTGTATACAATCAGTATATATATATATATATATATATATATATATATATATATATATATATATATATATATATTAGTTATAGTTATAATCACTGTCACACAGAGAGAGGTGTGCATGTTCAGGATTACCTGGTGGAAAGATTATTCCAGTGTTCTAGACTAACAGTGACGTCTCCTCAAAGTAAAGTGGTATAACAGTATGACATAATATGGTTAAAATAAAAAGGCTGGTACATTATACATATTATGGCATATAAGTGTAATATTATGAAGTGAAATGTAGTAGTAGCAAAACAATATTTAGTATAGTACAGCAGTATTGTAAGTATTAAGTCTACTATATATATATATATATATATATATATATATATATATATATATATATACACACACACACACACACACACACACACACACACACACACACTACTGTTCAAAAGTTTGGGGTCACTTAGAAATGTCCTTATTTTTCAAAGAAAAGCACTTTTTTTCAATGAAGATAACGTTAAATTAATCAGAAATACACTATACATTGTTAATGTGGTAAATGACTATTCTAGGTGGAAACGTCTGTTTTTTAATGAAATATCTACATAGGTGTATAGAGGCCCATTTCCAGCAACTATCACTCCAGTGTTCTAATGGTACATTGTGTTTGCTCATCGCATAGAAGACTAATGGATGATTAGAAAACCCTTGTGCAATTATGTTAGCACAGCGTAAAACAGTTATGCTGGTGAGAGAAGCTATAAAACTGGCCTTCCTTTGAGCTAGTTGAGTATCTGCAGCATCACATTTGTGGGTTCCATTATACTCTCAAAATGGCCAGAAAAAGAGAACTTTCATGAGAAACTCGGCAGTCTGTTCTTGTTCTTAGAAATGAAGGCTATTCCATGCGAGAAATTGCGAAGAAACTGAAAATGTGTCTGGGTGACCCCAAACTTACGTGTGTGTGTGTGTGTGTGTGTGTGTGTGTGTGTGTGTGTGTGTGTGTATTTGTACACTTGGGTATTGCCAAAAGAAGAAATAAAACCCATAATGATCATAGTTTGTCAGCTTCTCGACGAGTGACGCTGTTCGGCACTGACTAGACTTAACCCCCCCGCGCCCCCGCGCCACCTTTTTCACCCCTCATGAGTTTGCAGGTCTGCTATTGGCAAGTTATTCAGTATCGGCATTAATGGTTCCCAAAGGATAGATCCTGACTTTTCCTTTAGCATCACCATGAAATGTCCCAACAACTATTGTATCTATTGCAATGAAGCTTTGTAAGCACATTCATGTTCCCCTGAGGATGAGTTATAATCACTTTGGTGATCCTTTTGACCTTTTTGCCCTCGTCAGGTCACTGAGAGCCCAGAGAGGGCGCTGTCCAGTTGGCTCATGATGGATTGTTGCCGTTCAAAGTGTCGAATCGCTCCTCTCATCCCTCACAGGTGCGGAGATGAGTGATTCGTGTTTGTATGAGAAGCTGATACACTGCGCCCTGAATCAGGAAACGAGCGACATGAGGGTGAGCCCGACGGTCCTGGGGGAGAGGCACAACCCGCTCTGCCTCGGTCAGGTCGCCAACATCTCCACGACCAATCTCTCCCTGGGTCATTTGACCAGGGCGGTGTGCCGCGGAGTCCTGGACAACATCACCTCCATGATGCCCACTGAGCGTCTGGAGCAGGCGGGGGTCAGCAGGATCGTGGGCAGCGGGAGCGCCATCGCCCGGAACGAGGTGCTCAGGCAGGAGGTGGAGAAGGCGTTTCCCCAGCCGGTGGTGTACGGGCAAAACGCGGACTCAGCCGTGGGCGTGGCCATTGTCTTCTGTGATCTGCTCTGAATGAGAGTTGTAACCCACCAGCGAGTCCCTGTCTGTGTACAGGGTTACATTTGGAACGATTTGCACACGTGGGATCCTTAAAGAATGTCATCGCTTCGTTTGAAAAGGGAACAAACCAGGCAAAGGGAAAAGAGGCCTTGTGTAAAGTCTATTTTGTCAGTCGCTAAAAGGTATTTTATGAAAAACCATAAAGTAAATCAAAATCACAGCGCTGCTGGACTGCTTTGAAGATCCCAGATTTATGCTCTCCGTATTTGAGGGTGGGCTCCTTCTTTAGATGACTGTCAGCGAGATGAGGTGTAGCAGCTATCAGCTGTGTTGGCATTCAAGCAGAAAATAGACCATTAAAGAGATGTTTACTTTTTTTTTCTCTCCTCATTTTCTTTCCCATCCGTCTGTCTCGTGGCTCTTAAATGTTGTTACGCGCATGGAGCTTATTCTCTTTAAATTTGCACTCACCATCTCATTGAGTCTAGATAGGTGTCACCACATTCTCCCGACACAGTGGGCCTGTGTGGAATGAAGAGAAAACGTAATATGTGACATGCAATATAGTTAAGATGCAGCAGCAGTTCATATGCATCTATAATCCCGATTCATGAGACTGTTGCAGTGTAGTTATTATGGCGTCTTCATCATCGATCACCTGTCCATGTCGGGATCCTGGAGGATTGATGAGGATTGATGAGGAATGAACAATTTTGTAGGACATTTTTTTCGAGTGAGCTGATTCTTCAATGGTGCTCGGATTTAATGACGCTGTGCTTCAAGGGTCACGGTTTTAGGAGTTTATATTGGAGTGAAATTATTGTTTTCTGTCTAGATCCACGTCTAGATTAATGATTACTGCTCTCTTATTTTGCTCTTGCCATCTCTTAATTTTAAGTCTTAATCTTTCATTTTGAACTGTGAGCTCCTCACAAAGTCGGAAAATTTCCTTAATTATCGTACATTTTTTGTAATGTTAATTTTGCTTCTACCAAGTTCTACCAACTTTGTTTTCACGAAGATGATCCGCTGTTAAATTTGTCGTGCCGCTGCTGTTGCTTTTTGATACATGGAATATTTCTAGCAGCAATGTTGTCATTTCTGTAATTCTGAGGAAATACAGTTGTATGCAGTGTTTTTCTCTCTCATCGGGTCATTAGCTCTCAGACGATGTGTTTATGGTGCAAATAAAGCAGTGTTAATACCATGTTTTGTCTCAGGTCTTTTTTGATGTCGATATCTTATACTTGAACCAGGATCATATACTGCTGCACAATATTAGATGAGAAGTCTTAGCTGCCCATTTGGGTCACGTTTTAATTACTTGAACCCTCCTATGCTAACGGTAACCACGTCGGGGTGTGAACCCTGTGCGCCGGGACCAAAGGGGAAGTTGTCTTAAGAAAGGAACTCGTCAGATGATCTCTTGAATGCAGATCTACAGTCTGTGACAGGCAGAAGCTCTGCAACCACACGGTCACAGGAACACAGCAGCGCTGAAAGACAAAAACACCCACATGCAAGTGAAACTACGAAAAGGGCACATGAGACGCACAGGAGGCAACGGTACGGACTAAAAAAGAAAAGACAAAGAGAGCTGCTCCAGAAATATCATACACAAACCTGAGAAGAAGAAAACAGTTGCATTTCAGAAGGGTAAGTTAATTTATTCAGTTATTTTCAGAGAGACCTGAGGATGTATTATTGTTGATAACTTGTAAGTTAAATTAAATATGTTCCTGTCTGAACAAATCATGAAACATGTTCAATGTCAGATAATGGTACCTTGTGGTATTTCTTTGCTGTCTTAGCGTGAGGAGAGACGGTCAATACATCCTTTTAAGCACTCAAGGCTCCAGTAATGTACTCTGATATTCTCTTGGGCGTGTCACTTTATCTCCCCACTTGGCTTCTCCCTGCTGCCTCTCAGCGCTGGTCCGGTAAATGAGCATCTCAGGACGCTTCACAACAGTACTCTGACCTGAAGGAATCTCCGTCGTGTGCAGCCGACTGTTGTTTTATTTTGACCAGATTTTTAAGCAAGAAGACAATCTGGAGCAGGAAGACTTACTTCTGGTGAGTTAAATGATGTGTTATGGTTTTGTTTACCAATTTTGAATCATGAAATTGCTGCCGGTCCCGGAGAACATTGATAAACATCTTGAGCATCAGAGGAATCCTTTGTCTGAACATATTTTGGACCACTCTGACATCATGCTATTGTGACCAGTTATCATGTATTTTGTGCATTTTGAAAATACCGCCACGCGGACGTTTAACAAAGATGCAGTGCACTGCTTGTGTTTTAAGCTTTGAGATTTAATGAGATGGGAAAGAATGGCAGTGTCTTTTAATATTTGTGAATAATTGTACATCTGTAGCATAGGCGTGGAAGAAGGTGCTTCGGCGCACACACACACACACACACACACACACACACACACACACACACACACTTGAACAACAAATAAGTAATACAATACAGATTTGTCAGTAAAAAATTCTTTTTTGTTTCATTGGAAAATTGTTAAATACTTCTGCATTCTTTGTTTCTGGCTGCGAGACACATTCCTCTGAATCTTATGATCTCGGAGTGTTACAGAGGTTTTTACGAAGTCACTAATTCCCCATTTCGTGACTGAAAAGGGGAACAAGAAGCCACCAAAATGAGGTTCCCATTATCCTTAACAGGATCCTTTAAATCAAAATATCATATATTCTTTTATTGTGACCAGCTGAGCTCTGCAGTAATCTTTTTCATATCTTTTACATTCTGTGTCTGTATAAACCGTAGTGTATATGATTTGATTATTCTTCAAAAGAAGTGGTGACTAGATCAAGTGTTGCTTGCACTGCTGCCGTGTAAATCTTCTAAATACACTTCTTTGTTAGTCACTGGGGCTGAAACATCACATGTCTCTAAATATGTCTGTGAGCTAATCCCCATGTGGCAAAGATGTCTCAGACCCAGCTGATACAAACACATAGTAACCTAAAGCACCAACACAACACACTTGTAGCCCACTAGAACAAAGCAAAGTGTACGTGGGACACATTGACACAGTTGTGAGGCGTTCAACCAAAGAGAAAAACACTTCATGGAATAGAAATGTGTCTTTTTTTTGCTTTCATCGGTCGAATGGCTACAAACCTAAATCAGAAACAACTAGTCTACAGAAAAGCAAAGTTTGCTACGCTTCATAAGATACGACTAGCTATTTGTAAATGGAAATGTGTGTAAGAGAATCAGTTGAGGCTAACGACTTCTCCACGTGCGTACCTCTCGTTGTCATATTCACGTCACCGGATCTGATGGTTGTTGTCTGAATGACGCTCACTTGTGCTGTACGTCCACGCAGACCCCTGGAGCCCGAGGCCAAGATGGAGAAGTCAGAGATGTTTGGCTTCTCTCTGGAGGCAGACGACCGGACGGAGGAGGAGAGAAGGCTGCAGAAAGCGGCGAAGAAGGGCGGCGTGGCTTCTGTCCAGGGCTTGGGCCAGGAGTCGCCCGCGGCCCCCATGGACACTGATTACCAGGAGGAAATGGAGGAGACCAGGCCTCAAATCAGATTCAATCTCAACTTTGACAAGTGAGCCTCGCCATGCAAAGATACAGTGATCTCTGCCTTTCTTTAATGCTCATTATACCATGAGTGCTGGGCCTCATCAAGCCCCACTGCGTTGATTAATGTGGAGTGCGAGGCTGCGTGACCTCCTAACCCCGCGTGAACCCTTTTGTAACCGTGTTGTCCGCGAAATGTGTTTTGTTCAATAGAGGGATTCGAGGCGAGGTGCAGCAAAAGAGAGGCAGCAAGACGTTTACCATCGACAGGTTGTTTGAAGCCGTGGCCAGCGGGGACGTCAGCCAGCTGGACAACCTGCATCAGTACCTGCGCCAGAACATGAAGAGACTCTCCGACTCCCTGTGTGAGTGTGACACCCACAATGCAACAGGTGCGCCACCCAGTGAGCCGTGGGCCTGCGTGCTATCTCCCTGAATGTGTGGTTTCGGCCCGCAGATCAGTCCTATGGTAAGACCGCCCTGATGAAGGCTCTGCTGCACCTCAAGGACGGAAAGAACGACACGGTGGAGCTCCTCGTCGACATTTCAGAGAAGATGGGCGACATTAAGGAGTTTGTGAATGCAGCCTACACCAACAGCTACTACAAAGGTAAACTGTGCACGGAGCAGAATTGCTGAGGGAATACAGTTTTGCAACATTATCCGAATTGTTCATGTGGACTGTGTTGATGTGTGACTGGCAGGCCAGACAGCTCTCCACATTGCCATTGAGAGGAGAAACATTTCCTATGTGGAGCTGCTGGTCAGTAAAGGAGCAGATGTCCACGCCAAAGCCTGCGGGGTTTTCTTCCAGCCACACGATGGCCCCAACTTCTACTTTGGTGAGTCCGTGCTGCTGCAGGGAGGAGCGCCCTCCTCTGGAGCCTCACACAAAGATCATCTGCTGACTGAAGATTCATATTTCACTGCTTCTGTTTTTGTTTTTTTCACAGCAACTTGTGACAAAGAGCAACTTAAAGCAATACATTTGAATTATTTCTAAGTTGGTCATTTTCTTAATTTCCTTATTTCTTTAACTATTCAATTTGACTTAAAAGGTGTCACAACATAGCAGTGAAAAGCTAACGGCGCTAACAGCACTGACAACAGCAAGAGTGCTAACAGGAAGTGACTTCATTCTTTGCTCGGCATCACGATATCTTTGCATGCAAAGAGCTGTTTGTTGCTATAATAATGCTCTAAATTTCCAATTTAGCACCTTTTGATGTCAAATCAAAGCAAAAAGAAAGACAGCACAGGCGTATCGAATTAGCATTGTGAGGGTCACATTTGGCATTTTAAGTAATCAGAATAATTTATTGGCCAAGTATGTTGCACATAGAAGGAATTTGACTCGATGAAAGGTGCATAACAATAAACATAGACATAGAATATAACAATAATAATTTCAACTACGATTTTAAATGTTTAAATCGGGGTATATCATCTTCAGTTCTTAATGTTAACTCTTTTAGTTATTTATTGTTAAATACTTTTATTCATTATTTAAGTTATTTGTGGGAGGGTTTTGCTCTTTTTCCTCTTAAGTCCAATGGGATATAAAAAACCTATGGGAGAGTGAAAACATCATTTTTGTACAGCCCCTAAATTGAATACTGGACCATAATTGGCTTCAAAATTTGTTACAAAATCAGGCATCAGTCTGAAGCTCTGCAGTGAAATGTCATGCCTGTACTTTAATGGATTAGATGTAAAAACACAAGTTAGACATTCAGACAGAGATGCATTTAAATCTGTGTTTTATATATATATATATATTTATATATATATATTAAAGATGGAGTTTCTCTGTGTGCTGTCCTCAGGTGAGCTGCCTCTGTCTCTGGCCGCCTGCACCAACCAGCCCACCGTGGTGGACTTCCTCATGGAGAACGAGTACCAACGGGCCAACGCTAAGATGACGGACTCTCAGGGCAACACGGTGCTGCACGCCCTGGTGATGGTGGCGGACTACTCTAAGGATAAGAACAAGGATAACACAGAGTTCATTACCAACATGTACGACCGCATACTCAAGACCACCGCCCAACTGCACCCCAAGCTGAAGCTGGAGGACATCGAGAACAACAAGGGGCTGACGCCTCTCAAAATGGCTGCCAAGTGTGGCAAGATCGGGGTAAACGCTACACTGCAGACACAGCAGGGACACAAATATACGATAGGCCCCCAGCTCCTCTGACATCCCAATAACTATTGTTTTGGCTGGCTCTGTGATTGGGTCTACCATTCCAGTTTCAATGTTGTACTACTTAGATTAATGGGAACACTCTGACATGATTTTGTTTAATTTTGTTTGTCTGCAGCTTTTTACACACATCCTGAAACGTGAATTCCAAGAGAGTCACACCAAACATCTGTCCCGGAAGTTCACCGAGTGGGTTTACGGCCCCGTCCACAGCTCGCTTTACGACCTGGCCTCGGTGGACTCGTACGAGGACAACTCAGTCATGGAGATCCTGATCTACGGCAGTGACAACCCCGTGAGTCCCCAGCATTATGAGCCCGGTCGGAGCAGCTGCTGTCGTTACGCTGTGCTCAAGCATCTGTCTCCTCCCAGAACCGCCACGAGATGCTCCAGATGGAGCCTGTGAGCCGGCTGCTGGAGGAGAAGTGGAAGAAGTTCGCAGGTCGGATGTTTTTTCTCAACTTCCTGTTCTACCTCGTGTACCTGATCGTCTTCACTCTTGTCGCCTACAATAAGAAGTTTGGAGAGGTGGGCTGGCTGCTGCAAACTGTGCGACTGATCTGTGTCGCCATCCCAGACAGACCTGCGCTGATGTTGCTTTTGCTTTCTTCTCTGTCCCACAGCTGCCGTATCCCCTCAAACACACCTTAGCGGGTTACCTGTACGTGTCAGGCCAGCTCTTGGTAGCGCTGGCAAACTGCTATTTCTTTCTCTTTGGGGTATGTTTGTGTTTTAAATTAAAACAAATCACCATGCTGTGGAACCTGTGTTCCACTAATGTGATTAATCAAAAACCTGATCTAAATTCCTAGATCTTAGAGTTGAAGAAGAAACGGCCGAAGCTGCAGACGTTGCTGATTGATGGATATTATGATATTCTTTTGTAAGTATAATAATGCTTATCTCCCAGACATGGTTTGAATTAAAGGTATCCTCGCGAGTTTCCTATAACACAAAAGGAGCAAATTGGAATCATCTTTATCTGGCAGCATCGTCTGGTTGATAGACGGCATCATTTATACCGTAGTGGTTCATGATAGTAACACACACATCATTTGCATGTGTAGATAGTTATTGTTTCTATAACTATATACCTATGCAATGTCTGTTGTGGTGCTTGTCACTTTGAGTGTTCCTTTGTCTTAAAGATGGAGGTTTTGCCACAATAGTTAGACACCAACAATCTCCATTTCACTCATTATGTGTGATCATTTAAAGGATGAGTCAGCGATTCTGGGGGGTGATTCCAAGCGGGTGGATATTTATTACAAAAATAATGTAATACTAAAACATTAAAACTTCCTTTTTATAGGCCCTGAATAATCTAAAATACTCACATTAAATGATGGTTGTTCTCTTAATTGACAATGCTTAATCACCAAATAACTGGTGGGATTTATTGACTGGTGACATGTATGTCACCAGTCATGACCTTTGGATGATCTGGGATGGGATATATAGTACACATGTGCATAATCACAAAGTTTTGCAGGTTCACAGTGGCTGCTCTGCTGTTGATAGTTTTGTGCAGGGCGTCCTCTTCCTGATCACGGCCGGCATGTATCTGTTCGGGAAGACGCAGTACCTCAGCTTCCTGGTGCTGTGTCTTGCTCTCAGCTGGGTGAACCTGCTCTACTTCTCCAGGGGCTCCAAACACATGGGCGTCTACAGCATCATGATCCAGAAGGTAGTCCACACAGGTCACACTGCACCACGGGTAAGATCACAATGAACGATCCCTGAAGCCCTTTGGCTCTTTTTTCGTCTTTGCAGATGATCCTCAGTGACATCATGCGCTTTCTTATCATCTACATGGTCTTCCTCTTTGGATTTTCAGCAGGTAGGGGACCTCACAAAGGATCCAATTTGCCATGAATGGAGGATGCACTGTATGTAATCTGTTCCCTATGTCCTGTCACAGCGGTGGTCACCCTGCTCAAAGAGCCCATTGTGAAAAACACAACTCTGCAGAAGGGGCGTCTCTTTGCTCCCCTTGATCCTGGCGAGGAGTGTGTCAAACCCTACTTCCGAAGCATCCCCTACACCACGCTGCAGCTCTTCAAGTTCACCATCGGCATGGGCGAAATGGAGTTCACCCAGGAACACGACAGCACCGTGGTGTTCTACGTGCTCCTCATCAGCTACATCATTCTCACCTACATCCTGCTGCTCAACATGCTCATCGCCCTCATGAACCGCACCGTGGAGAAGACCGCAGAGGAGAGCGCCAGCATCTGGAAGCTGCAGGTGAGGGCGTCCGGCAGGGGCTCAGTGGGGGAGTCGAGGGAAATGTGTCCGATCATGGCCGACGTGGCCTGATGGCGCGCTGTGACTGTTTTCAGAGGGCCATCACCATCCTGGAAATGGAGAAAAGGCTGTTCTGCTGTCTGAGGAGGAAGTTCCGCTGTGGGGTGGAGAAGAAACTCCACACTGCTCTTGGAGATGACTGTCGCCGGTGTTTCAGGTTGGCTTCTTTCAGTTCAGTGACAGTACAATCAGTGACTGCTGTGTTTCGAGTGGCTCCATCAGAAGCAGCACGTGAACCACCTGGCTGACATGATACTTCCTTGCTCAATCACAGATAACCCAAAAGTTGCCATCGCTCTGTGGCAATGATTATGTGCTGATGTGATTATTTCTTTGGTAACACGCACCACTAAAACACAGGATGAATTGTAATAACTCGATCCATCGAAAATGTAGTTTTGGTTCATGATATAACTGCAAAACTAATGGCACTCCCATCAGCCTCAGCCACACTTTGTTTTCAGCGCTAATTAGCAAATGATAGCATGCTAACATGCTCAGCGAAGATGGCGATGACTGTAAACATTACACAATCCACATCTTCGTTGTGACTAAATGCTAACTTCAAGCGTCGAGGTACTAGTTGGTTTCTGGCACTGTGGGGCAAATATGTAGTGAAGCCAGTATAATGCAATCTGCTGTGTGCAATGTGCACCGTGTAGCTGACAGGTGATTAAAGACAACAGGATGCACACATAATAATAAAGGTTTAGGCTTGAGGATGGATGCAGCTGTGTGAGGCGGATCGATTGACGCGCAGCACACTGTGTTCTTCACTAATTTGCCTCCTCTGGCAGCTGATTGATGCATCACACAGTAATTGGAGCATGTGTCCTCTTGTCGTCTCAGAGTGGAGGAAGTCAACTGGAACAAATGGAACATCAACCTGGGCAAAATCAATGAGGATCCCGGGTGCTGGGATCGCGCCCAACACCCTGCTGCCTCGGACGCCCCGCCGAACAGAGTGACCCGAGGTGCCAGAAACGTGAACGCTAGGCTCAAGTGTTCTGAGATTAAATCATGTTTTTGGGCCTGTCTCTGCGAGAGCAAAGTGATCCACGCCGTGTAACATTTCCTCCTTCATCCACAGGGAGGAGCTGGAGGAGCTGGCGGCCGCAGACAGCCCAGTCCACAGAGATGCGTCCTCTGAACCCCACACCGGTCTAAAGAGACAACACAGAGCGTCACTCTGTCCGCTCGGCCTGTCTGACCCGAGCATCGAGGCGCTCAAACCGAAAGACATTATTCAGTTTCAGTTCCCCAAGAAATACAACTGTCAAATGTTTGAACTGCCTTTGTGACCGACTGACAGATACTCCCAAGTCAGCTTTATTTTTGAATGTACATTTTCTTTGTTTCACTGAGGCGAGCACATCTTCGACTTCTCACAAGCTGACAGCTGCATCACGAGCAGCGTAATTGCCAAGTGGAACATTTGCAACACGTGAAACATTTAATCCAAAGGCTTCTGCACACGCTGTGTCCCCCACCACCTGAACAGGATGCACGTCCTCTCTGCACAAAGGCCACAACCTGCCGGCACCTCTGACACCGCTCAAAATCCTGCATGGGAGTAATACTGATTACGAAGGTGCTGATCCTGCCCCCCTGCTGTGTGCCCTTTATGCGAGTCCCATTTTCATCACAGCCAGACAAGCTAAATCTACTGCAGCCAGATAGTCCTGTGGATTTCACAGCTTGCTTTGTCTACCCTACTTCCCTTTTCTATTTGGCAGAGGCAGGCTCTGATAAATGGCTTGAAAGCACAGCAATTGGTGCAACAATCGCCACCTTCAGCACTAGCTGTCTCGGTTACAAATTATATGTGGTTTAGCCGGGCCTTTTGGACCGTTGCAAGGCTGATTATGCAAGACACAAATCTGTGAATAGCAACCTACCCGAACTGTCAGGCAGCATGAGGTCATGCAGAATGAAGGGAGCAGGAGAAAAGAGCACACCTGTTGTCGGCGTCAGTTTAAATCAGTGTTGCAGATAATCCACACAGCGGTTCAGACCCATTTCAAAGCATAAATTAGAACTTTATTTTATTATTACAATATTACAAAAAGAGTAGC
The DNA here is from genome assembly GCA_038501785.1 of Myoxocephalus aenaeus. Classification (NCBI taxonomy): domain Eukaryota; kingdom Metazoa; phylum Chordata; class Actinopteri; order Perciformes; family Cottidae; genus Myoxocephalus; species Myoxocephalus aenaeus. The sequence goes on from JBAMJR010000195.1 coordinate 6,101,351, forward strand.
ACAACTCTCACGCTCTTGCCTCTTATCTGTCGCACAGAATGACACAAAAGAAAGGCTTGTGGACCTTCTTCCATTTCACAGCAATAGTACAAGAAACAAAGAAGGAAATAAAAATTAAATAACAAGCAAATCAAGTATTATAAATAGTCACAACTGCAAACTGAAGCTTTGAAACTTGGGGGAAAAAAAATTGTTACAGCTCAGTAACTACACATTGCTAAAATATATAATTACAAAATATTACTCCTTTTCTTGCTTTCCATTATAAAGAATCTCTAAGGAATTGCTCTGTCTATCCAACAAAACCTCAATAAAATTAAAAGAAATAAAAAAAAAAGAAACCAAAGTAATAATAATAATTGCTGTTTCTGCGTATCCTCACCATCCGCTTTCTCCTTATTATTTGGGGTTTTCATTAAAACCATGCTCTTTTTCAAGGGAAGTCCAAGGACCAAACACTTAAGGCTTTTTAAGGGCTGTTAGGGAGTTAGGTGAACAAAACATGGGCGTCATTGTGTTTATACACAGGCGCACACTATCTCTCTCTTTCTCTCTTTCACACTCACACACACCCTTAAATCTACCTACTTCAGCAGGCGACTCACACACACAATCGTTAACGTTTAAAGTTACGAGTAGGTAAGCCAGTGTACAATAAAATAAACAATGCATTTGCTGTTTCACTTTAAACTTAAAAGTCAGTTTTGTTTACCTCCAAGTGATCTTGCAAGTGATCAATTTGGTCTTTTCGAGCAGACTTCACATCAGAATCAGTAGCAACTACACATAACTTAATTCACACAAGTTCCTGCTGTCGGGATCAAACCAGAGTTTTGTCCTCGCAACCCACCTTGTCCCCTTCAATAACTGCAAATAAAAATCATCTCAACATTCAAGTAATACATTTTTCATGGTTACAAAAACGATCGGAAAAGGAAACAAACACAACATGGCACATCTTTATAACAGTGTGTCCTCATTAACATGACTTTGGCCATTTTAAAAAAGGTATGAGAGTTGATCTTTCATGACATTTTCTGCACTAAACATTTCACTAGCTTTTTGCCAAACCTTCCTGGCATTGACATGAAGTCTTTTTTCTTCTTTTTTTTTTAAACACCTGAATTCATTGCAGCATTTTCAGCAGGACAGAGCATCGCCTTTTCAACATACTCGCTCCCTGTTGGATCATGACTATGTACAAAACAACCTGATTACATGCTTCCTTAACTGACAGAGGAATCAATCTTGAATAGTCCTTATGATACAAATAAATAATTACACTTCAAAAGAATAAAAACCTACCGTAATCTTTTCTATCTGGACTCTGTAGTCTCGAGGGTCTGGTGGCTTTGCACTGAAATACGATTATTACTCTCTTCTGTCCCCAAATGACTGTTTAATCTTGAAGTTACTATGAGACGGGAGCATTGACACCAAAATCAAAATCAGTCACTTGTCTAAAACTAGTCTGAGCCAAAAGTTCCTGACATGACCCTGTAAAATAAAAAAACATCAGTAGATGTTGTTGTTGGGATCTATATGCTTTTCTTCTTTCTTACATGCATAAGAAAATGTTACGGATAGATCTGAAGTAGGAATAACACAGGATCTGTTTAGATCCAGGCACACAGATAGAGGAAAGGAGGGAATGAAACACACACACACACGCACACAGTACAGATGTGTATACACACGCACATGAAAAAGTTCCCTAAAGTGCCAGGTAAAAGCACTCATTAACAAAATAGAAGTAGCAATTGATCACTTGCAAGATTTATTTAAAAAAAATAATAAAAAAGAACCAAAAAAACCCTACTGCTCTTCATAATATATATATTAATTTACCCTCTTTAACATTAAGTTGTTTGTTTAAGTTATCAATTCAGTTGTATTCATGTGTTTCCTTCCGTAAGACTAAACAAAGGGGTTTTGATAACTCTTGTGGAGACAAGGCCATAGCTTATCTGTACCCTGGGTGCTGGATGAGAGCGGTTCTGCCGTCCCCAACCTCTGGACCAACTCTGCTCAGAGGAGGCCTGTGCATCTTGCCCATCAACCCTAGATTCTGATCGCGGAAGTAGGGAGTCTGGAAGTCCCCACCCAAGTAATCTGCCGTTTGCATCAGATTAGTCTGGGCTGAGGAAGAGGAGCATGTTCCTAGCCTGTAATGGGGGGCCCCAGGGGGCCCACAGTCTAGTGTGGTGCACCCCCCTGGGCCCGCACCGTGGAATGACATGGCTATGTCCTGAGACCCGGAGCTGTCACTGTTGGGCGTGGGTAGGATGCTGCTGTTCCAAATGTGGGACTGGAAGTAGTGACCATTGGTGTAGTGGGCCATGGGGCCGGGCATGCCGTTGTTGACAGGGGGGGAGGGGGTGGGCCTCTCTACGGGAGGTTTCAGTGTGTAAGGCTGACCCACGCACACCTCTGCAGGGTAGCCCATGCCCTTGAAATGAAAGGCGGGGTCCCTGGAAGGCTGCTTGCAGAGGTGGGTCCCACCGTTCTGAATGTGGGGCACGTAACCCAACTGGTGCTGATTCCAAGAGCGCTGTGCGTTGTGTTGTAGCTGTTGTTGCTGCTGCTGCTGCTGCTGCTGCTGATTCTGTTGTTGCTGCAGATGCTGCTGCTGCAGGTGGTGGTGGTGCTGCTGCTGCTGCTGCTTGAGATCGGTGTGGTTGGAAGGCAAGTGGTTCATAATAGCCACGTTGTGCGGCGGGTGAGCTCCCACCGGGGCCGTGGCTTTGTCTCGAGCGCCAATAATGCAGTTGGGAAAGCCAGGGGTGGCGGGGTTACTGTGCATGGACACCCTGGAGCAAGCGCTGATGAGCAGGTTGCGACCGATTGGGCTGGGGTTGGCGATCTGGCCCTCGCACATGGAGGTGGCTCCCACGCCTTGGGCCCGAGCTTGGCAGAACTGGTTGATCTGATGCACAATGGTGCTCAGGTCAGCCTGGTGGCCCTGGTGCAGCCCGGCGACCATGGAGAGTGGAATGGTTGAGGTAGAGACGGTAACATTAGGCGGTGCGTCGCTATCTGGCAAATTTCTGCTCCCCTGCAGGCTAGGTGGGGTATGCTGCTGGAGGTGCTGCTGCTGAAGCATGACGGTAGGGGGCCCCTGTGGGTGGCCGAGGGCCGGGTGCTGAGACAAAGTCTGGAGTCTTGGTGGGCCCTGAGGGTGCTGGGCCATGTGGGGAGGGTGTCTGAGGCTCTGGGTGTGACCCTGCTGTTGCTGGAGGGGCATCTGTAGAGTCTGAGGTGGGTCCTGTGGTTGAAGGGGTACGCTCTGCTGCAGCCGGGGGAGGTTCGGCAGAGGTGGGTGGTGGTTTAAAGTGCTGGTCGAGGCCACTTGGTAGGGTCCGGTGTTCATGATGACTTCGTGGGGCAAGCGAGCCCGGCTGCCGTCGAAATCTTTTAGGACGCCTTTGACAGTGGGTACCTTGATGATGCCGAGGAGGCCCGTCTTGGCACTGGCCTGAGAGGAAGGGTAAGGGCTGTAGCGCGGGCCCGACGTATCCAGCCCGTTGACTGTACGCCGCACGTGGTTCCGCTGGGGGACCTTGACGCTGTTGGGGAAGATCTTGATGGTGAGGGGGTTGTTGGCAACCTTCTTAGCATAAGCATCCAATTCTGCAGGGGTTGGAAACGGAGCGGATCTCATCCTCTGCGTGGTGTCCCCTGGGGTGGAGGACAGGACAGGTAAGAGGAGAGACAGAAAGAAAGAAGAGGAGAATTAGGGGGGAGACGAGAGTGGGGAGAGAAGCACAGAAAGAGACAACTTAATCCAGGTGGAGGGGTATATGGCACAAAAGAGCACGTCTGTTGTAATCTGAGCCGCTGAGAAGAAACCTGATTTGGACAACGCTCTCATATTCCATACCTCGCTGTGTTTCTCCTTAAAAAAAAAAACAACAACACAGCGCCCATCTCATGAGGCCAAAGAGAGATTTCCAATCTCATTCTCAGCGGAATTATTGCAGCAGACACATTTCCCAGTCTAAAATCCAATTTCGTGGTGGTGTATAAGACTTTGAGGTCAGGGGCTTTTAGTGGCCTTAATTGACGGAGCATCCGGGCAAACAATAAGTAGGCATCTGAGGACGGAGGATGTGGGGGGGGGGATACTTTGCTTGCTCCTGAATCACAAACTAAACAAAGAATAAAAGAGGCAGTGACGTCCCCTGTGGCTGCTTTGGGGAGAAGGAAAAGAAAGCGATCGACGCAGAGAGCGGAGCTCCATGACAGCAGACAAGTAATCAGACACAGCAGCAGTGTCTCTGATCTGCAGGAACACCTCCCAGGCCTCAGCTCGCAGACATTCGTTACACCTGCTAAGCACCGTGGCTAAATTTAACAATGGCGATGTGACAATGTGAACACGGTTATGTGCCGCTGCGTGTGCGAGCGCGAGGGTGCGGTTTCCATTTATGAGCCCGTTTTAAAATGTGCGACGGGATCGCGCAGGTGTCGGCCAACGGTCGCGTTCGCCTGTTTCCACGAAGACAATAAAAGTCAGTGATAAAAAAAAAAAAGAAAGAAAAAGGAACGACTGTCTCCATCACCTCGGCCCCGCCAGTCTGACCTACTTACACCACAGCTTTCGGACTGATGGACCTGAGCTTCAGAAGAGATGGATCACTGATCTGACTCGTCACTGTGCTTCATTTACTTTACTGCCATTATCTCTGAGGAAGGGAACTTCTGTTCAGCTAAAATAGATGTCACCATTACAGCATACAGGCTCCTTATTCTACCAGTTGAAATGTCTCAATTGCTGGCAGAGGGCCGCGGTTTCATGCTCGGTCTCGCAGCAGGCAGGCTGGGCTTGAGGGACGAGGCACAAAGCTGAACTGCGAGCTCTGACACGGCGGCACCAGGAGCCGTGCCAACTGGCTAATTAATTCCCGCTCCATTTGTGAACAGGAAACAATGGGTGGCGATGTGCGGGGCCGGATCGGGGGCGGCACACAGGGGGGGGGGCTGCTGCGACCAAGCGCTCAGCCTGCTGATGGCGGCCTCATTAATGCGAGGGGTCCGGGCCAAGGAGCTGGAGCTCGACACCCCTGCCATCACGAGGCCCAATGTCTGCCGCTGATTAAATGCCAGGGGAAGCAAACGCAGATAAATTAACACGTCGACGCAAAGCTGCCGAGGACGGCCATCACCTGGCAAACACAAGTGATGATGGTCGGAAAGGAAAATGCAGACTAAATGAACACAAAGGCAGTTCATCAACGGGTTACATTTAGTACACAATAAACAGCATTTAAAGCAATATATAAATGTAACGTGTTTGCCATCAGTACTCAAGGTATATCTAGAACTTGTGAGATTCTAGCACAGCCTCCTTTGTTTGGCAAAACCTCATGTCAGTGAAGCCGTAGAAAGGGTTATAAGTAGGTGGGACGAGTGAACCATCAGCTGTTGCCATGAATAAAACATCTTCTATCATCTTTTCCTGGGAATACGATTGCTCTGGATCAAACCAGGGTTGAGGACAGCGTGAATGAATGTTAAAGACGAGTAACTTTAGGTGTAACATCGTCTTTCAGGGTTCGCTCTGCGTTCGGAGAGGAGCAGACGAGCGGCGTGGGGATACGAGGGCGCGTGCTGAGCCAGCATGGAAGGTCGAAGTCGGGGTAGATAATGAAAGACTGATCGAAACAGTCACACTTAAAGTGATAGACAACAACCTTTGGCTTCTCTAAAGGTTTCTAAATCGAGGATGTTTTTTTTAATATAACACCTGGAATGAATTATACATAAATATAAATGTTTGTATAGTTTCATAGTCATATTTAGGGGACTTGGACAATATAGCGTTAAGAGAAACACAGCAGGAAAGTCTGCAGCGACATGTAACTGTGTACAGCTTGCCACCGGCACTTGTGTAATGAGTTTTATACTTAAGTTGTAAGACTCAGGCAAGTAGCAAAGAAAGCAATGTCAATGTCTGGAAACTGACCAATCCATTAAATTGGAAAAGGGATTATACATTGTTAACAAAGCTTAGGCAGGCATTTTGAGATAAAAAAAAAAAAAAAGCAAATCAGAATGAAGGGTTTAGCAGAACTGCTGTGAAAATGTGTAGTGAAATCGGTAAATTGCTGTTTAGAGTAGTTGTGCCCCCAAACAGTGGATAAAATCGACCTCTTGCTGTTTACGACTGTTTAAGGGTCCTGGCAGCTGTTGATTGTGTGTTCTAGTCAGCAAGCGCCGCTCATTAGCATTTCAACCTTAACCTGAAACCTGGATTAGTTGAACAGCTTAAAAGTATCAAGGGAGGGTTAATGAGGATATGAGTGAAGTTTGGAGGCGGCTGTGAGCACATCGTCTCTCAGATCTCCAACTAACCACGTTCCCAAGGAGCGAGCGGGGGGGAGGCCAGTCTGGCCTCGCGTTAATTACCCCGCTGCAAGCAAGCTGCAACACAAGTGCACAGTCAGCAGGCACTAATTAGGGTTTCTTTTATTCAAACTACTGTTTTTATTGAACAAGCTTTAAGCAGCAGGGTGGCGGGGGCTCGTGCTGCTGCAAATTGCAATTTTCACACAAGGGCGGGAAATTAGGTCTGATGCTTCGACATCAAATTAGACATGCGAGTTTGGCTTCCCACATGAAACCCACCGACCTTTCAATTTTTTTTTTTTACAGACATTTGAGCGGAGCCTCCCATGCTGATAGATCGAGACCGCGGGGGCCTTTGAAAAAAAAAAAAAATGTGATAAGGAGAGGAAGAAAAAAAAAAAAATGGCTGCTTTTGATCTCAGGGGGGGTTGAGATGTGAAAACCAGCCAAGTGGCCCAGCTGTACTCACTGTTTGCTCTGCCTTTAAGAAGCGAATACCAAGGGCCACTTTGTGACACTCGAGTCATCCGGCCTGGAGTCTGAGCCGTTTTCTTTGTGACCCACAACTGTCTCTTTGCGTACCTAATCTACTCCTCCGACAGCCTTTGCGTTTCACAGCCATCATCTGTTAACAGCCAAATGCCTGATGATAAATAGAGCAGCTGCTCTGGCCCCTCGCCTCCGACAGCAACCCCGCAAGCTCGTAAGTTTAAATGAGTCCCCGTGTGCACCGATTCACCTGCAGGAGAGGAGGCAGCCGGGCGGTCTGGGGCTCTTGGTGAACACGGGGGGGGAGGGGACAAGATTCCGTAGAACATACGAGTCAGCACCCGAGTAGCTGAAAAGGATCGAGCTCAACGGGAGACAAATTGGAATTAATTATGAGCCATCTGAGCCTTTTTTTTTCTCTCCCTTTTTCTGTAGGAACTTGTGAAGAGTATTGAATAAAGATTTCAAGCGACAACTAGTCTATGCATTTCACCTAAAAGCACCTCTCGCGGAGTTAAGCCGTCAAATTATCCGCCATGCCGGGTAAACGATGAGGCAAGGGGTCCCGTGGACCGCCGGGAGGGAGGCGGCAGAGTGTTACCTGAAGGTCGAGGCCTGATTCTGGCTGTGTGGCAGCAAACAGGGACCTCCACACACACACACACACACACACACACACACACACCGTGGACATCCAGAAGGAGATCTGGGGCTGGATCGCAGGCAGCACGAGAGGCGACTTTAGTTGACATTTTTTTCTGTTTTTGTGGCATTTTGATAATAAATGACTTCGCCTACAATGAAAAACGGCTCCACTGTGTTGATGTAACACCGTGTCTGTTAATGATACTTTGAAGAACGGATGAAAAGGAGAAGCGTTATAAGAGCATGACGAGGAGGAGGATGAAAAAAAAAAAAAGAGATTGAAATTACACTCCTAGGGTCGTTCGTGCTGCGGGAAGCGCGCTCCATCACCGAAATGGATTACAGCGTCGGGCAGGAAAACAAATTGAACTCTAGTTGTGTCTCGGTGTGTCACACAGAGAGTGAGCAGAGACACGGTGTCGCTGATGGCCGCGCTATGTCACAAGCCTGCTTGAGTGAGGCAACAGACGCTGGCACTTAGCAGACTCCCTCACAACTTGCTGATCTCCTGGGGGTTGGCTGATTACTGTGATTCTGAAATTACAGTCTTGATGAGCTGGAGCATTTTACAACAACAACAACAAAAAGAGCTGCTGCAGAAATGGGTCAAGTCGGAGCCGAGTTCCCACTCTTGGAGAAACAGGAAGGAAGTAAAAGAGATGTAGATGTTTTATGATGGAATAAATACAGCTGACCAGCTGGATGGGACATTGTCTGCGAAGTGATTGACTTTTGGGTTTATCTTAAAAAGCTTGAGAGAAAAACAATGGCGAGACTACACAAAGACATCATCACAAAATGTGAATGTACATTTGAATGCTTTTAAAAAAAGTGATAAATAAAATCAGTGAAATGTCCGTTCAAAATGTGTTAAGGGTGAAAAAGACAAGCAACAAAACGGACAACACTGACTTTGTTCCCGTTTTCATTTCATCAGTGTCATACATTCATCTCAAGAGCCGGTTAGCAGTTTCCCCTCACGCTGTAAGGAGTCCCCATTTGTCAGCAGCCGAGTTGTGAAATGTCAAAACACATCGAATGAACTGGGCCAGCTCCGACTCGCCCGCCGTTAAACCGGGGCAGCAGATTGCTTCTTAAATTCACTCTCATTACAAGATCATCAGGGCAAAACCACTCAGCCGCAATCTGTCTGCCAGTCTGACGGAGACGCGACTCTTCCTGATGGCGTGAAAGCATCCGAGACGGTCGACTCCAACACACACGAACGTGTCGATTGGAGCCGCGGTGTGCGCGCAGAGGGGCAGACGGATCTTCAGGGGTCGACGAGGGAGAGAAGGAGAGCCGGCTCGCTGTTCACCAGCGAATTAACGGCACAGTTGGGCAAAAAAACCAAAAAAAAAACCGTTCCCTCTCTCGTTCTGGTTTTAACACAGAGCTGCAGAAGAGAAGCAGGCCGGGGTTGGCATGGGCATCTGACGCTGGGCGGGCAGCAGGATTGTAACAGCTTGGTTTGCTGTGTGGGTTGATGGTGGTAGTTAATAGTGTGTGTGTGTGTGTGTGTGTGTGCTGAGATACTTACATTTCTGATGTCCAGTGTTCATCTGCGTGTGGGGGAGAAGCTGGAGGGCGAGGTCACCTGGCCCTGGCAGACAGGCCAGCATTTCACACAGACACTAATGCAACATGGGACACACACTTCTCCTCACACTGCAGGGGGAGAGAGGGGGAGAGAGAGAGGGAGAGAGAGAGAGGGAGAGAGGTCAGCAGTCAGACATAACTGCAAGGCAGCACATGGTGCGTGGTGATACAGAGGCTGGGTCCAGACTAATAGAACTCTGTGGCCGATCCCCCAGAGGCAGAGGGCTGAGGGAGACGTGGTTACCTTTCAATTAGAAACCGATTCACACCTGGAGCATCAGGTAAGGTGACATTTGACGCCAATAACAACTTCAATTAAACATCAAACAGCTGAAGTAAAACGGGCAGACTGAGCCTGAGGGGCAGGCAGCTTTAAATCGACTCGGTCCCTCCTCCTCCTCCTCCTCCTCCTCCTCCTCCTCCTCCTCCATGTTAGTCAGCCAGTTGGACCCTGCTACCTGCGCTTTACCTCTCTGCCTCCACCAGACCATGGTGGAGGAAATTAATGACTCCCGTACACTGGAAAAGAACACACTCGAGAGGCCTGTCGCTGACAAGTTAGTGACTCTCTGATCGATTCTGAAGTCCTCTAAACCTCAAAGAGGCCTTTATTTTGGGGACATTAAACAATGGAGCCGGCTCCGCAAAAAAACAACTGCCACTTTGTGCAGTAACCTGATGTAATAGAAAAGGGAGAAACCGCTCGCCGCGCTCCACTTGGCTTACTGCTGTATTCAAAACAGCGCAGATGCTTGCTTAATCAGCACTGAAGAACAGTCGGGGAGCAAATTAAGTCTACAGAGTCCGTGCCCTCCCCTCTCGCTGCGTGGCATCAGAGGAGGGCGGCGAGTGTGCACAGGCAAACAGCGGCTATGAGAGAGGCAATTACCCACAAAACAACCTTGGCGTGCCCGTCTGCCGCGGGGTGATGGCTTAAAAGTGTCTTCCCCCCCCTGCGGGGAGACGAGACAAGTGGAGGAAAGAGTGACAAAGCGAGAGAGAGAAAAGGTGGAAAGGGAGAAAGACGGGTGCTGGGGGTGGCGGAGGGGGGGCTGAACTTGCTCTAAAAAGCAGGAGCTCAAAAAGGTCAGCATGACAGCTCATTTAAATCCTCCCAGCGAGAGGAGAAAGAAGAAAAGAAAAAAAAGCCTTAATGAAGCTGCCAGTTCTACACGGATACCTGTGAGCGTTGCACCTCGGGGTGCTGCTGGGCGGCAGGTGGGGAGGAAGGGAGAAAAGGGTAGAGAGAAGGGGGGGGGGAGACCGGTAGGGTGTGGCGAGGCTGTATTTTGGGGCCGTTCAGTGGCACCGATGCTGCGTCACCCTTCCTGTTGCCCAGCTTCCACCAACGCTTTCTGATTTACAGCCTGGACCGCCATATGGCAGCAATCCCTGCCCTCGATTCAGCGTGTCACCATGCATTAACTTTAATTGGCCTGATATGTTATTCTTTTCCCCTCGGCCTTGGGAGGATTTTTTAGATACATAGAGCCTTGATGCCTTGATGTCAGCAGGCAGGATTTCCAGCGCTCTCTCTCATTTATCAGGGTGCCAAGATTTCACACAAAGATAACAGCAATCTCTTTGACAACAGGCAGGTTTCGGCTGGAGAGAAACTAAATATCAAATGGAGGCAAGAGACTGAAATGATGCGTGTCTGTGCGGGGGGTTGGGGGCGCACGCACACACACACACACACACACACACACACACACACCAGCATAAGCTGTCAGTGCATTTGTTATAAGAACACACATCAACGCACTACGGGCAACAACAACAACAAAAACAGCCAACAGGCCGTCAGCCCGCCTCCTTCCTGCCTCCCCCACAGCGCCCCTGAATGTCAGAAAGCTGTGCGATGGGGAGTGCAGCGGCAAAGGTCAGCCTATGGTAATGCCCCAGCTGACAGTCTGCTTTACGGAGGAGAGCAGGGGGAGATGAAACCCAACAGACAAGAGGCCCGACGTCTACTGACTCGCCCATCAGCGCCGCTGCCACGGCGACTTCAAATATACATCACACGCCCCAACACTGTCACTTTCTACAAAAAGGCACCTGCCCCCCTCAGAGGCTTTAGCCAACACATGGACTATTTGTATCAGCAGCGGGGTGACTGCACCGGATAGACTGTCAAGTCCAGACTAAGGGCGGTAATCGGCACGCGACTGGCTCGGCCCGGAGGCAACTGTTGAGTCCCGATGCTCCTCTGACTACCATGCAGGGCGGGGGGCGGGGGGTCGGCCTCGGTCCGGACCGGGGCTCGTCACATCCAGGCACGGATGTCGACCCCGATGGCTTAACAGCCTTTGTGATGTAGAGACGCAGCCCCTCCTGTCCCGAGTGGAAACAGGGGTGCGTCTGCGGAGGCCAAGCAGAGCCAGCTTTGGCAGGCCTGTGGAGCGGGGATTGGCTCGGTGGAGTTTAGCCAGGCGTCTCACACTATCAGCCCCGTGCAGACAGACACCACGGGGTTCTCGGAGTATTAGTGTGGGAGGGGGGGCCCGTGACTCGACAAGTCTACACCAGCTACTTATAGAGTCGTAATAAAAGTGTGCGAATAACTGCGTGGCTTTCATTACAGACACATAAAAGGCGAGCAGACAAAAGCAGGACTTGAGCAAGTGATGCGCATGGCTTGTGTCATGTGTCAAATTGCTCCCATAAAAGCTGACCTATATTTCCTTTTCATTGCTCGGTGAGGAAGGAGAAAAAGAAAGCCATCAGAAAGTAAAAAAAGAAAGTGCAAAGAGGAGAAGAAGGAACAAGATAGATGGAAGCCCATTTAGGAAATTAAACCAGCTGACTGCATTTATGTTGAATCTTTTGATCAATATCCTCCTCATCAACTAGGTTCTGCGTTCGTTCGAAATTTGGGAATTGCATTAGACTAATTATGGAGGAAGTCATCTATTAAAAAGGGGAGCGGGGGGGTGAAAGCGAGGATGTGCACCAAAAATAAGCTCATTAGAAGGACACACGAACAATATTAGAGGAGAAAAACAATAAAGGAAAACAAATTATAAACGGTGGGAAAAGGTGAGAAAGTACATTCAGTTACTGTTTGAATATTAAAAAGGATTTCTATACCAATTAAAAGCCAAAGCAATTAGGAGAGCCAAGTCACCATGTTGTACATTGCTTGTGCTAACGGCTGAAGGAGAGGAGAGTGGAGGAGAAAGCCGGCTGCTGTTATTCTAATTGCATGTTTACCCTCAGGTTATGGGTCTGAAATAGAGCCAAGAAAAAAATGTTGCAGTAGAAAAATTCAATGCAACTTCACTGTGCTGATTCTCTCAGGGACAGAGAGTGAAATTACTTTTCTTTACAAGCCGAGTCTCTGAATAGGAGGTGAAGAAAGAAAAAAGGAGCAGGAAATAGAGAATAGCTTTTTGCCCTTGAATACCAAGGCGGAGTGTTCTGTCAAAAGAAACGGGGGAGCTTTGGCTTTCGAGCACGTTAGGAAGAAATGACACATCAGGATGGCCTTCATTAGCTCGTCAGGTTCACAAACAACAGCGATAGAAAAGGATTTCTGTTGCTAGCAGAGGACCACGTGCATGTCAGCCTCTCACAATGGATCCTGATGACTCCAGCACATCCCGAGGCGTTTGCGACGGGCCGTTTGCTTTTCAGTCAGCAGACAGAGACCCCCACCCACCCCATCAACCCGAGCTGTTATCTCACACCAATGGAGAAAGGGCGAGAGAGTGGGAGACGGCCACATTAGTGAGGGGCGGGTGAAAACGGAGAGAGGACAACCAAACCCCAACTCGACTCAAATTGAGAAGCTGTAAAATAGTGGTTTCCAAGTTGCTAGACACGGGGTGTCAGGCATAAAACTGTCAAACAAGGAAACTGCTGCAGTAGTGTGGAGGAGAGCGGAAGACAGCTACTTGAAACTACTCTTCTTTAGGGATTGGAAGGGGGTGGGGGGGCTGTAGCGAAACAACTGGGAGGCTGTATGAATGCTCAATAACTATCTGATGAAAAAGTGACAGTTCCCTGAGGTGAGATGGTGGATATGGAGCGGAGAGAGACAGCATGCCCCTGGAATAATGCAGAGTCCACAGCTGGATCGGCTGAATCTTTTGCATACATGTCGGATGCGGAGGAGCCGGTTTCACAACGAGAACGCCGGCTCGGAGAGTAGCCGTGTACTATGAGACCAAGCAAGGGAAACAAGCTCCCAAGCTACGAGGCCTCCTCTTATCAGAGTGACCTCATTCATTCATTCCCCCCCCCGGCAGGTTTTGGAGCCTGTAGCCCGGTAGGGGTGGGAATCACCAGAGGTCCCACGATACGATATTATCACGATACAGCGATATTATCACGATACCGAGTTCTCCAGGAACTGCGTGTTATGGATTAACAGGCGGCCCTGTTAACTGCCGATTTTCTGCCGAAAGTCACCAGTTAAAAAGGGCCGCCTGTTAATCCATAACACCGTGTCTCCATTTTCGTTTTGACCAACTTCCTACCAATCACGCTGATCCGGGACCTCTGCTGACCTCACCAGAAAACACAGCACTATCTAGTGGACTGAAAAAGCCATTGGTTTTATTATTCTAGGACCAAAAAGTTTATAATTGATGTAATAAAAGATCGATACTTGGCTTCCGTGTATCGATACAATATCGCCACACAAGATATCGCGATACTATGCTGTATCGATTTTTGGATGACGTCCATTGTCCGCTGCGAGCGGAGTGGGGCAGGCGGCAGTAATGGTGGATGAGTCACGGGCCACCATTACCCCTCCACCGTGTCAGTGGTGAGCGGAAAGCCGGCCAAGGCCCGCTCTTCAACTTCGGGTCAGTTTCACTCACAGCCACTTAAACCCACTTGCCTTCCAGAAGAGCCCTCCAAATGCAGAAGGTAGCGCTAAGTGTCAAGCCTGCATGGCCAAGGTCAGACAGACGCTGGCAGCGCCGCATGCGTGCCGGGGGCCCCTGGCTGTGCCGTTTGACAGACATGTTTACACCTGATGGAAAATGCACTGTGGATGGCCTGCCAAAACAGAGGGGATCCAAAGTGAGGGGTGCCAGCCTAGTTATTTATTTATCTGCTGCATATCCATCCAGAGTGCAGCCAGAAGCTGGGCACGCCTCAGTGAGGAATAAGCCAGCCTCCTCTCAGACATGACATGTCTTAAACCACTTGAGGAAGAGGGGAGAAAAATATAAAAATATAAAAAAGGGAAAGCAAATATCTTATGAAGCAGCTCCGGAGATTGGATTTGATCTCTTAATACAGCTCACTAATTCATGATCAACATATGAAATAACCCAGTTTAAATCAGAGGCTGTTCTAAAAGCATTCATGACGATGTGCAGATGCTGGGCATGTTCTTACTCAGCGTTGACATTAAAACACTTTGACGATGTAAATGTCAACATAGTGAGGCTTTAGCTGAACTAAATGCCGGCATCAGATGTTGAATAATCTTACCGGATAAGAGAAGACTTTTACCTGCTTGCGGCGCTAGATGAAAAAGGCAAGAGATCACCAAAGTCCACGAGTGTCTGCACAACATTTCTTGGCAACAGTTGTTGAGGTTTTAGGAGAATAACGGTGGGCTGACCGATGGACCCGAGGCCCGACATCGCCGTCCCTCGAGCCGCACTGCGCTAGCTCGCATATGCCAGATGAGAACAGTGCAGAAACCCTGAGAGGCGCAGGAAGGCAAGTAAACACTAAGGAAGAGACGCTTTTATCCTCTGGAGAAACTTCAGCCTGCTGGTAACCATCGGATCACACAACTCGAGACACGTCGCTCATACATATGAGAGCAACACTGCTCCGTTTCATCTCCTGCGCGGTTGCCACTGCATCCGTGTTATCTCCACATATCCCCATATCACACCAGACAACAATGTGCTGAGTCACATGCTGCCGTGTCAGATGCCAGACTGCAGGGTTTAGACTAGGATGGCATGGTAAAAACAACACAGACATACAGATACTAGACTAACGATCTGTCTCTGTCTGTGTGTGTCTGTGTGTGTGTGTGTGTGTGTGTGCAGTGATAGAAATCGGCAGACTTCAGGCGGCTGGTTTTTCAAGTTGCTTGGGTGTATAAATCACTAAGTTGTGGAACAGGCAGGATGAAGAAACCTAAACCAACAGACGAGCTTGCGTTAAACTGATCTACTGCAGATTGTCAATGCACAAAGATGGATGTATCCAGTGTAAGCGGCCTGATACAAAAAAAACTATGGCTGAACAAAAATACATTTGTTTATTTGAGGCAAAAAGGAAATTATGCAAAACATCCTTTTACATTAAAGTTAGGGGAGGCAACCTTGGGGAAACCAATAAGAGCAAGTTGGATTTTTAAAGTATCCAACTAAACAAAAACATCCCAGCTACCCCCACCAGCACCACCCCAAAAAAAACACATGGCAGCCCGCTGCCTGACCTTTATTGGAGGACAAGTCCACTTGAGAGCTGCCTCATGTCTCATTCACATGTAAGAAAACGCCTCCCATCAAGATAATTAAAACGCAAAAAAACCAACATGTCGCTTGTCGCGCTCCCACAGCTCCCACTAGCACGTTGGTATTGGACCCATTTTGTCTGCCTGGCCTCGTCGAAGACGCCGGTGACGCACCATGAAGAGTAGGTACCAGGTACCCGCGCAGTTCGCAAGGTGGACAGGTCATCCAATCGCTTCGGAAATAAATTTGCCTATACCCTAGTTTTGAATTCCAGTCAGGTCGGAAACAGATATGAGCCCGGTGGCACGTCAGCGTGTCCGAACCGTCGGTCGGCCAGGCCGTTTCCCTAGTTAGCGGGAAATAACTCAATGTGGCGAGAGCTAAAGCGCAGGCAGCATTGTGCCAGCTGGCGGGGAAAATAGGGGAAATGAAGATGGAGTGGTTTGATTTCATTTGTTAGCAGGTGCATCCATTTTGTGTTCCTCCCAACACCCACCTCGCCTCTCTCAGTCAAAGCGCTTATCAGAAATTGGACACCCCAGTGACAAATTGAGCCTGCGATTAAAGGGAGAAAGAGGAAAGCTTTGTTAAGTGCTGCTGATTGGGATCCCAGGCCGCCCTCACACATCAGAGGTGCGCATGTGTGTGTGTGTGTGCACGCACATGCTTGTGCATATGTGTGTGCATGCATGCTTGGCACAGAGCCAGTAGCAGAGCTGACACCACCACCTCCTCTTCTCCCATTTTCCCCTCTCTCCAGGTGTTCCCACGGCTTACATTTCTGCTCTGAGTACTCAGCAAACAAAAACCAAATCAATGCAGCTGTTCCTCCATCTCGCTCTCTCACACATATTCACATATAAATATATATAGTGCATGCACAGGAAATTACACAGGCGAAGCTACATACACCAGTGATTTTTCCCCAGCAGGAATAATGACCTCCTCTAGTATTTCAATGTCTCCTTATTGACGTGTAGACTGTGTTTAACGGAGAGAAAAGTTAAGCCTCTGTGTGTTTGTCCCACCCAGACCCATATTATTGACCCAGCATTAACCAGCCTCGGCCTGTTTGCGAGCGCAGCTCGGCTGATTTAAGAGCGGGGTCAGAGCGGCTCAGCTAGGCATAACTGTGCGAGGGCCGACTCTCACAAATCATCCTAAAAGGGCTTAACGCACAAAAACAGCTCCCAGTGTTACACAGGCCTGCTGTGAGAGATTTATCCACTTTGCCATTATACTAACTGGCCTCTCCCATATGAGCTGCATATATACACCAATTCACACACACATAAAGAAACCCCCCCAATTAGACTCATGCCTGGTCCAGCTCTGCAGGAGGACTCACTCAAACAATTCAACCATTTATTATTCCGCATTAAAAGCATAATCTTGTTTACCATTAGTCTTCTTATTTATTGCCGACGCATTTAACACATTAACACATTAACGTCTTAAGTGGTAACTTGTGACATAATGAAAGTGCGAGCGGTGTCTACATCTGTAAAATTACCATCAATTCTAAGCGTTTAGATGCTGTAATATATAATAATGATGCGGTCATAAATACTACGGTATTTTAACCGTCTCTCATTCTATGCGCAGTTTAGTTTGTGATTACTAGTAATGCCTCTGTTCTGTGGCAGCATTCATCAAATCTCATGCAGATCTTTTTTTAAATGCAGGCCACAAAAAAGGGAAAGATGCAAATCTGGGGCGAAGCACAAACCTGGTGAAAATATACTGCTGCAGCCACACGAGCCAAAAGCAAATGGCTACGTGCCGATCCCAAGCCCTGCTGTGTACATGACAGATAAAAGCCGATCTGTGTGCATCCTGTGTCTATGTAAGGTTGGTAAGGTCAGCCGCCTCCATGGCAGCTCTGACATTCAGTCTGGCCTCCAGCGAGACCAAACGAGTCCCACTCTCGCACCTACGGACCAGCCGAGGAATGAAAGACGTCTCCCCCCCACCCACCGGAGACAGGGTTGTGTGAGATGGGCTGCTTTCTCCCTTTGTGACACACTAGACTTTTGTGGTCTCTCCTTCCATCTCCTGCGTATACGTGAGAGCCTCTCTGCCCCCAGTTCTTCCCCCAGCAGACACTGGGCTCGGGGCACTGGGCAGCCAGCTGGTGAGCCAGGCAAACACGGGCCCGGCATGGCAAACATCTCACCTCCGTGTCTGCGAGGGAACATCTGGCCCTCCCGGGCTCACAGGACCCTCTGTCCGTCCTTCTGTCTGCCTGACTGTGAGCATGCACATACAGTCAGTGTGTTACTGGTGTTGTCATGGCACCATGATTTGTTGTGTTTTTTTTTTTTTTTACTCCTACACCGGTACTGGGTTTAATATCACAAAAAAACTAGCGCTGCTATCCCGAAGCAAACAAGCCTAATGTCACGCGACAACTGCGGCACTACTTCTGATGATTCAATTCCCTAATGTCCCAGATGTTTGAGGTGTCATAATAGTTCTTTATTTTGCTCAAGTTTTGCCCAAATAGTTAACTCCATCCATCTTTTCCTCAGGCCTGTACCAGTGAGATCGAGTGGTGTGAGTAATAGTTGGCCCGGATGATAGAACTCCTTTTTCTATCGCTCACCCTCTCTTGCTTTCTTGCATCATGCCCGCTCTCATCTCAGATCTCCTGCGGCCGTCCAATGATTCAAGACTGATGAGGCATGCTCAAAAGGTCTATGCCATTGAGCACAGCATT
This sequence comes from Myoxocephalus aenaeus, assembly GCA_038501785.1. Taxonomy (NCBI): domain Eukaryota; kingdom Metazoa; phylum Chordata; class Actinopteri; order Perciformes; family Cottidae; genus Myoxocephalus; species Myoxocephalus aenaeus. The sequence goes on from JBAMJR010000195.1 coordinate 6,119,591, forward strand.
AATGCACCCAGCAGCAAATTTTTTGCCATCGACCCCCGCTCCCCGCAATAAGGACAGAGCCATCAATCAGGCCCGAGATAGCAGACACCAGACAAGGGCTGATGAAGTAGGGGACTTTGGAGCTAATGACAAATGGATCTCTCAGATATGGTCACAGAATACTATGGCGGTCCGCCGAGAACACTTGACCTTTCGCAAAAAAATCCACGGGCCACTTTTTTGCCAACCCCGTGCGATGCAAAATGGAGGACATGCAAACTGCCGGGCAAGGAAGTGTGGTTATTGTGGTGAGAGTCTCAGCCCCCGTCACTCTGGGAGCTGCTCCTGACCGGCCCAGCCCTCCTCTGTCTCACACCAGAGCTCTGGGGGTGACCTTCAGGAGGCCTGCTAGTCCTGCTAATTGGGGTCTCTGCAGAGCACAGCAATCACACTGCACTGGGTGGGGGATTGGGGCAGAGGGGGGTGGGAGATAGCACGGCCTCCGTTATCTGCTTGGTGGGAAAAAGACACACAAAAAAAGTGGAACCTGGGTTACTGAACTTCGAAATACAGAATTAAACTTGGGCTGCACTGAAAGGAAGAGTGGAAGATAAGAAGAGTCCTTTGGAAGATGGATGCTGAATATACACGGCTGGTAAATACTAAAATAAATAAAAGTGCAAGATTGACCAAAACTTAACAATGCTTGATATTGGTATCTTGAACATACCGCCGTCACAACCGCCGACCAACAGTCCAAAACCCGGAGATATTCAGGACGATCAAAAAAGCCAGAGAAAAGCTGCTAATCCTGCAACCAGTTTATTAAACAAATAATACATTATTTAAATAGTTGCTGGTTATTTTTCTGCAGTTGGCAGTTTGAAAAATGTGTTTACCACATTTGCTCAAACTCTCACTATATCCTATATAAAGTATAGAGCTTGTTACCCAACCGCCATGTTGAAAACAGTCGCCCCAAAAGCAAGCGCCGCCCCACGGGCTGGAGCAAACAAACGTTCTCATTTTACAGCGAAACCGTTCACTAAAATATGTTACCGGACACGTTTGAGACGAGAAATAGGCAACGCAAAGACAAGATCTCGATTCATCACGAACTCCTGTCAGGGTGTAGTGACAGTTTGAGCAAATATGATAAAAAAAGTTATTTTTATAACTTACCAACAGCAGCTCTATCTGACTAATGGAGTCAGCTCTAGTTACATCATATGAGCAGTATGTGTGGCAGAGGTGCTGTGAATGTGACATATAGTTTCAAAGATAGCATCGAGGTGCAATGCGTTTAAAAAGAACCAGTGATAGAACAAAGTAAGTAAATAATAGAACAAATAAAAGTACTTCATAGTAGCCACTGCAAAATAAAATCATAGAAATGAGTGAACGGCAATTGAAAACAACGCATTTTCGCAGTGATAACAATATATATATAGGTTGAAAAAAGGCACCACAAAGCAAGGGGACGTGGGTCAGGCTCTGCTCTCAGGAACACGGAGCAGACAATGACACAGGTCATTTAGAGCCTGGCTGCAGCTGTGCACCGAGCTTGCCAGCACATCATCATAGCCGGGGCCGCTTCCTATCAGTGTGATCAGCACTCAGAATGAAAGGGGAAGAAAATGGACAGGAAGTCATCCTGTAAAAACAAGATACCGAGAGCCCTTATGTTGGGGAAGTTGCAGAGGAGCCGGATTTTAGGAATGCATTTAAGGGTAAAAGACTCTCTTCTGAAGGAATTTAAGGACATACAGTGAACCTGAACCGTTTTAAAGTAGGTTTGCGATAGATCCAGTGAATGAGACTTTGAGCAAGGGTGGCCATGAATAGAAAGGTCTGCATTTAATTTGTTAATCCATCATTCCAATTGTACTCCATAACAAAAGGGAGAGTAGAGTGGTGGGGCATTCAGAGGCAATGGAGCATGCTGAGGGGTGCGTGTGTGCTTCTCCATGGAGCCAGTGAGGCCGTGGCCCTTGGCCCTAAAAGCCCGGCCGGCGCTGGGGAGAATGGGCTCTGATGAGCTCAGCGCGGGCAAGACTAATCCCCTCATGTCCAAAGAATTGTTTAACTGTGTTTGACTGATTAACCCAAACCCCTAAATTGCACTCGCGATCTATTTGTCCAATCAAGTCTCTTGCACTCATAATGTTGCAGTGTGTGGGTGGTGAGGGTGAGAGAGAGAGAGAGCTGCAAAACAATCCATTTGGAGGAAGCATACAGAAGTCAAAAGGACAGATTTTTTTTTGTTCCACTTGCAATTCTCCAAATGCATAAAGCACACGACTCCCTGCCAACCAGCTGTTGCTAACATTCAAAGGTCAGAGAACTATTGCCTTGAGAGATTTCAAGCAGAAAGTCAGCCGCCGTGTGCTGGCACACTGCGCGCTGACTGGCGACGTGGAGGTTTTCAGCAGCTCCATGGGAAAAGGGAAATTTAAAAAAAGGCACTCTCCCCTGCGTGGAAAAGAGGTTGCAGGGAAGATTAACCCAGCTTCCTTTTATAGCCTCTGACAAAAGGTTAAATCACACATTACGCCGCCTGAAATGTCTCCTAGTAATTAGATCAAGAATATTACTCTCTCTCCTTCTTGCAGACTGCAGCTGATCAAAGCCTAATGATGGTGTCAGTGCCATTGGCAGTGCTGGCTGGGTAAATCGCCCCATCGGGGGTTGGCAATCTGTCAGGGCCGCTCGCCCCGCTAAACAGCGCAGGACACGAGCACAATGGCACTCGACACATTGTGGACGAAATGGGCCACGTCTTTCGCCCCAACGAGCCGCCAGTCGGAGCGCCGCCGACAATCCACCGCGGTGACGAAACACGCCTTTTCACGCTTTCTTTGGTTCTCGGGCTGCGATCTTCTCTGCGCACAGTCAGCGGAGAGCGGGGAGAGGTGTCGGCGACATCTGGGAGTTTTATCCCGATAACTTTTAAACCTGTTAGAAAAAGAAAAAAAAACGGATATGCTCCTATTGAGTGACCGACAATCTTCATAATAACAACCCTGTTAAGATAATCTCAATGCGTGTACACAAACAGTCATGTCCAGTGTGGTCCTCTAGCTCAGGAGAATAACGCGACTCCGGTCCGACCACAGAGTTGAACTATGAACCGCGATTACAGCCAACAACCCCCCCATCCCTCCCACCCCCTCACGACTCCCACAAAGCGACAACTGCATCTCTGCACATTCCAGGAAACGCGAGACAGCAAACACACCGGAGGAGGAGGAGGAGACGTAAACAACGGAGGGGCCAGTTCGAGGGCCGCACCGATGTTTACTGTCTCGCTAAGTGCATTTCATCCCCACTGCCTTCGCAGCAGCGGCGGTATTCCAGCATGCGGCACCGCTGATGCCACAGGTCTGTGTACAGAGGGCTCACTCACAGGCGGGAGAGACTGTTTGGACAATGCAGGTGTCAGACACGCGGCCCGTCTGGAATAAGGATTCAGTTCAGCCCGCTACACAACACCCCTCTGCTTCCTTAATAGTGGCGGCTATAAAAAAAAAAAACTACAAAAAAAAGCAAACTAACTCGACTGCTTTTTGGCGTCTAACTGTTGAAACTCTAATAGGAATTTCTACAGTTTGACTTGGTGCATTGCTATCAGGCAGAAAGGTCTGCGTTCGCTTCAAACATGAATGACATGCCAGAGATTAGCCTCTGAAGGTCACAGTCTTCGCCTATCCTTTCAGCCGCTTTTCACAACACAACCCTGGGCCCTTTTGAACAACAACAGGAAGAATGTCATCTGGTTACTTTTCAAGGCACGGAGATACCATTCAGCGCGGCCAACAATGGCTGCAAACAGGACCAGAGGGTTAAGAGGTTACAAAGGGCCCCATTCTGTGCGAGGCTCTGGTCTCCAGCGCGCCTGCACGCACGCGGAGAGAAAACACGCCCACACACTGAGGCCTGGGGAAGTGGGCGCAGGCGATGATAAACTGGAGGAGGGTCACGGCAAAGTGCCGCGCGTTGACCGCCCGGCTCGGCCTCTCTCTCCCCGGCAAAGCTCTCAACAAAGCAAGCCTCCGAGCGTCAACCGCTTTGTCGGGGCTTCAGATACACTCACTGCTTCGTCATTCTGGTGGAGGACATAACTGTATGATACCCGAAAGTCCCCCCCTTCAGGTTGTTGCGGCTTGCCAAAAGGTTACAAAGAGCAAAAAACATTAGATTTTATATAACCTCGAATACGTGACTCGCATTGTAGCCTTGTTGCAAGAGGCAACTAGGCTTACAATTAGGCAAGAATTATGAACTGCAACTATGTAACATGATTAAAATGGGGTTAATCAAAAAGGAGCATTCCTCTAAACGCACTATACCATGGGTTCAATGAAACGGCATTAACACCCAAAAAAATTATTCTGCCGTTATTCAGGTTGTGAAGCCTGCTCCAAAAAGACTCTTGAAGACTGCAGCAGGAGCTGAAATCCTTCCCCAATTTAGTTCATAATGAACCCTCTGAAATATTAAAAATAAAGCCCAATTAGCCGACAGCATTTTACATCTCCTCCCTCTATAATCCTCTAGTATCTTAGCCTTATCTAATGTCTGCGCCAACTATGACACTCTGAGCTCACTCTCCCTCTATCCCCTCCACTTGATATTCCCTACAGCTCCACTGGCGCTTTGTTGTGGCATTCTCTCCGACCCCGCACGCCGGGTCAGACTCCGAGTCTCTCTAGCGGTGGCTAATGATGCCCCTGATATGTACAGTTGGCATGGACGTTGGAAAACTGCGGCAATAAACCGCGGACATGCTAATGGCACCCATTAGGATTACCCAGGAGTGATATGCGACTCGCCTGGCAACCTCTTATTACACAGGGTTGGTATTGAGGGCGGAGGGTGTCAGCAGAGGGTCAGTGATCCGATTGAGGCGGCCTTATCTTGTGCCATAAACAGATAGCAGTATCTGCCCTGCTCTTCTGCCGGTCCTGCGAGATGGAGTCGGATAAACAAACCCTGGCGTCTCCGACAGACGCCGTCCTAGACAGAGCCGCGTTCCTCCTGCTGCGGCGACCGCTGTTTTTGCCTCGAATGTCCCCGCGAGGCTTAGATTCTTCCCCGATTGCCCTCAAGCTGAAGACACAACAATCTGAGACAGCCCTTTGGTCTTTGTACCGTCAGGTTGCAGCACTCCTTGGCTTAAAGCCTTGGGTTTTGCTGATTACAAACTACCCAGCAGGAGCAAATCCATGCACACACAAAAAAAAGAACACAAAAATACAACAAACAAAGATAGAGTGTATCTTCGACTCAGGTCGATCGCCTGTAGTCACTTGGCACACCATCAATCAATCTCACGTGAAGTAAAGTAAATACCAGCTGACCCGCAGCCTGAGCCCTTCCCATCAGTCCCTCGTTCTTAGACGCACCCAGAAGTCGCCCGTGGCGGCCCCCCGACACCGGATCTGGACGAGTCATGTGGCCGCGGTTCTTTACTCTCAGCGTGACCCGCGTTTGACCCTCACAACCGAGTCTCCTGACTTTCACACAAAGGCTACCGAACATCTGCCCTCCGTCTGGAAACGGACTCAGCTGGGGAGACGTCGGGTGACCTCGCAGAGCGCCTCTCCAAGTGGTGGGTGGCTGAGTGGGTGGGTGAGCACGGGGCTGACAGCTGGCCCGGTGGCTGGAGGACCGAAAGGTTGGCAGATTACTGCTACCTGGGAAATCTCTGCCCTGCTGGCTGGGACCGAGAGTCAGCCTCATTTCGCAAATGGTTGATATTCAACAAATGCTGCTCATCTGAAGCTACCGGGGTGAGGAGAATAAAAATCCGCTGTGCACATAAAATTCACAGGCAACACCTGCAGGAGATTTAACATACACAGGGCCCCCGCTGGAAAATGAAAAGGGAAGAAGCGTACCGTAACACATTTCCAATTCAAGTGCCGTCTCTAAAAAGGCAACATCAAATGACTGGCTTTGAATAAACCCAAAACGAGCATCAGCCAAGTGGCTCACTCCAGCGCAGGAGAACCGATGCATCAAAAGGCGACGCTGGTTATAGTCGAACCGTTCCACAGTCAACAATCACAGAAACGGGGCCGTCGCTAATCAATGTGCTTTTAATGAGCTCCCTGCAACTCCCCACAACAGCTGGAACATGAGAATCTTGCTCAAGTTCTTGAACTTTGTGATCCCTTATTCATAGTCTCGCTCTGAAGTCTCTCCGAGAAATGAAGCGGAGTTTTGATGCGATCCCCTTTATAGGAGGACGAGCCTGATGTCGGGAATCAGATTGTTCGGCTGCCACGTGGAGAACATCTGGGAATCGGCGTAAGGTGCCAGGAATGATTGATCTCCCCTCCGTGAAACCGATCATCACTCACACATATCTGCTCTGCCTTTTGCTTACAAGAAGAAAGTTATAGTAGGGGGGGGGGGGGGGGGGGGGGGTGTACTACACTCACACTGATCTCTCCTCACTACCATAAAGCGTCCACCCAAGTACACTTAAACACGTAGGTGTGTGTATTTATTATTTCCCTGCAAATAGTCTAACCTCGTCTACGTGGGGCATCTGTAGACTGAGAAGCTATAGCGGTCAAAATGCTACGCAAGTATTTTTTTTTTTTAGAGGAGATTACCCTCCTCTGCCCACAATGTAATCAATACGTCCCAATATATTTGTCAGGGGTTGGCTGGGGAAAAAACTAAACAACTTGCTTTCCTGTCAGTTTGCCCTCAGTGAAGACTGAGGGGTTTGTGGTGACAGGTGAAAGAGTCAGCACGAGCCCCACGGGCAGAGGAGGAGAGCCACTTTGAAAAGCCATGCAGAGATATAATTAACACACGCGTTCAAGTGCTATTTCAATTTGGCAGAACGCTGTAATTTCCTACAATGCTGACCGGCGTGACATGAACAAATTAAATCAGGTGCTCCTGACATTCAAGCTGGTCTGCTGCCTTAATAAAGTAAGAGCCAACACACAAAGCAGACATACATCTTAAATAAAGAGCAAATACATGTTCGTGAGCACACACACACACACACAAGTCCAAGTTAAACTTTCCCTTCCACGCTGGAAACTGCTGCCAAATCTATATACATAGACCCCGCTGTGAGCCAAGCCTTCGCATCGCCATGTCTCACAGTAACTCTGAAGCATTTCACTGTCATGCCTCCAGGTATCTGTCATCGCCGTCATTAGAGGCGACCTGCATTTTTACAGATGGGGAGAGGCCTTGCAGTCATTTGTTTTTAAGACCTAATTAATCTCCATTGGGCTGGGAAACATAGCACCCCGATGCAACAAAACCAAAAAAAAAGGGTTCCTTCTACTTGATAATTGCAGGGAGTCTAGGGGCATGAGTTTCCCAGACAACAAGGTCTGAAATTTAATTATCTGCTCTTTGGAAAACGAAGGGGGGGGGGGGGGGGGGGGGGGGGGGGGGGGGGGAAGCGCTACATTGCAAAAACTGTACTTTTGGGCAAGTAATGTCAGCCTCTTGTTTGGGTAAGCACAGGATAACACTGAGCACATCCTCCCTGCTGTCATTAACGCAACACGTAAAGGGCAAGATAATGGATTTATACATAATGTCAGATTCATTAAACTTCAAAATCATCATGCAAATGCGGACTTAAAAGTGTTTTCTTCTTCTTCCCATCTCTCGACATTTCCCAGCTGCATCCTCTTACCATGTGCAGAGTCAACCCGGTCACTTCCATAGGTCCAGTCAATCGCAGGAGAGTGTTGCGTTCACTGCGGGCTTTCTTTTCGTTGTTGTTTTTTAAATCACATCCGTCAAGCTCCACGACATTATGGAGCGACTACAAACAATACAGCCAGACTCGGAGCAGCCAAAGACAACACGGACAGGCTGTGGCAACATTAACATTCCGCCGTGTGCAGATCGGGCTCGGAGGGGGAGAAACATCGATAGGATCCCATTAGTTAAGTGTGCCCTTAGGTTACCAGAAATTTGATCAGAGATAGACCTTTTCCTTCCAGACACGAACCATTAGACGTTATGGCAGCAGCAACAACACACAAAAAAGAAGGAGGAAAGAAAGAAGCTGCTCTCCTCCTCTCTGAAACTACTCCTCCTGCACTCCTCCTCCTCCTCCTCTCCCCGGTGGTCGAGGTTGTGCGGCAGGATCAGGATGAGCCCGGTGACGTCAACCTTTTGTTATCACCTTTAACACTTGCCTTTTGCAAGGTGGGAACACCTTTTTTTCCCCCCCCTTCCCTCCCGGAGGTGTATTGAGATGCGCTATTTGCAGACGCGCCGCGAGCAAGGAGCGCGCACAACATCTGGATCACGAGGGAGGACGACATTAGGGTATATGCATGCATGTCGCTAATGAGACCACGGGATACCGGGGGAGGGGGCAACTTAGAGACAGATATGCCATACTTTTTTTTTTAAAGCACAAGATAACCAAACAACTCCATCCCGCAGCTGGCTCCTTCCAGCAAAAGGAACTTATCATTTCCCCTCGAGAGGATGGCACAACACTATCTGGTGAAAATATAATCATCATGATGATGATGATGATGATGAGGCAAATTGAGCCCTGCTTAATCCTCACTGGTTGTTATCGTATGCACACACACACACCAACTACTAGCGAGACAGCTCCACTACACAAGCCCCCAGTTTCATTCAGTTTAACACCAGCTTTGAACAAGAATGTGTGGCTCCTGTGGTGCCTGAATAAAATATGTTTGGCCCATGAGAGACAGTTGAGCCGCGAGGGCTTCCGGTAGACACACAGACAATACCGGGGAGCAGTTCAGTGGCTGTAAACCTGCACGATGCCAGTCGGTGAGTGTGCCAGCTGACTGCCCAGGCTCCTGGCTAGCTAACCTAGCCAGTCTGAAACATACACAGTCCCATTGTTGCCTCCTCGAGCTTTCCTATTATTTGTGCCACAGTGCAGGAGGATGTCACACAGTGTCACGCGGCGGCCGTGTTATCAAGATACAACTACTTACTCTCCGTTTACCTCTGCGGAAGGCATCGTTTAGTACGTCGCCATGGTTTAAAACGGACCGATTTTCTCCCGTTGCCCTGCGCTGCCGAATCACTGCTGCTGCTGCTGTCTGCGGCAGCAACTTCCGGCGCATGCGCAGAAACTGGGACCGTTCCAGACGGCGCTGTGCGCTGCGCAGGACGGCCGAGGGGTTTAAAGGGACAGGCGGTGTGCGATTTCATTGGACAACCGAGTGTTTGGAGGACGTGGGCCAAGCGGAAGGTGAATTTATTGTAATAACGTGTTAAATCATTTGGCCGAGTGTAAGATATAAAATGACATGTCAAACTTTGAAGATATTCATATAAAAAATAATGGTAATAATGATAATTTAATGGGTGTTATGGTGCTAAATTAGTTTTACACATAGTATGACCTAGGGTGGGAAGTAACTCAACATATTTAGTCAAAAGTACAATTTCGATGCACCTAAATTGACTGCAACTTAAATTATAAATAAAATCACTGTACACTACACCATTTTTTTGCACTTCATTGCACTTCATTTACATGATATATGTTCGAAAAGTTGTTATTTTTAAGACAGTGTTCCCCTCATCCTTCACACACAGGTGCACAGGAAAGGAAACTCGTAATTGCATGCAGATTTCGGTTGTAATAAAATAATGATATAGCATTTAGTAAGCAATAATGGGCTGACATGTTTCAGGAAAAAAAAACTGAACATGTCTTAGTAAACTGCATCACAAGACTCCAGAGCAGCATCAATGCACCGTGGCACTGATGAATTAAATTGATTTAAATTGAGTCTCGATGGTGGTGGTGATCTGACATGTTGCTCTGGAATCCCCATAGCTGTCTTTTAGTTGAGATGATCAGGTGACTGAAGGCAATTCACATCATTTTACTCTTCAAACCATTCAGTGAGCCTTGATGCACCAAAAGCAATATTGATAAAAGTTGCCTGTCTTCATACCACTTTTAGAGCAATAAGTAAAATGTTGCCTGCATACCATCACATGAAACCTAAATCCATTAAACACACAGCCATCATTTAGGTGAACAGACCCTTTCAGTTCCATGATTGAATAAAGAAACAATGTCACAGATCTCTAACACATTCAGTCATTGAAGGACGATAATCATTATTTCTTGCATTGAGACATACATCTTGTTGCATTTCACTGGCCCAAATGTTAATACTCATCTGGCACACCGGCACAAGAGTTGCCTTGAGCTGTATCAACCTTGCATTTTGTATCTGCACGCTCGGCTCATATTGTATTATGAATCTTGTGCGGGGAAGATTTTAAAAAAAAGCCAGAGAGAAGACTCTGCGGTCAATAGTGTCACATGCTTTGTGATTTGATGAAAGGTTCTATTTGTGCAGCCTGATGTGTATGGCTCCCTAATCAAACACTTATATTTCTGTGACAACCCAAATAAATTACTCCATTACAACCACCCACCTGCCCTCTGCGCAGTATTGATACCATTTTATTACCAGAGAGAGACAGATGGACAAGAGTGAACGTTGTGGCATAGTCATGGGAACGCTGGAGAATGCGTGCCCTCGACCACGTCACGTCACATCAGGCAAGAACCTGCACGGCAGTAATCAAATAAGATGATCAGAGAGAAAATTACACGCGCTCAGCGCCGCAAACATGTCGGTTATAGAGCATTGTGAAGGCCCGGGTTCCAGTATAGAGACTGGGCCTGAGTACAATACTCCAGCCAATTTGGGCATGCAAGCTTCACTCCCCCCATCAGCAAGTGAAAGAGGAGAGAATTTGGCCTGAAAGCCCAATCACACACAGCGCTCAGAGTTCAGCAAGTGGGGAAGTATAGCAGCAGCATGGCTCCATCACGCAATAATACAAAGTTAATGATGCAGAACGGTGTCTTTCTCCATACCAAAGAAGACGTCAATACAGGATGTTTAAGGACGCTGTTCCTAATTACGCCTTTTTAAATTCTCCACTGACGTGATTGATGATTTCAAAGGGAGGCATTATTGATCCACTTCACAGACAAGTCCCATCGATTGCAAGTCTAGAATGAATAAAACTTCTTTTTTTCTCTTCTTCTTCCCCCCCCCCCCCCCCCCCCTTTTTATCTCCCCTGCCGAGCGACAGATTGTACAATCAGAGCATCAGCGTGACCTATATGGGTAGTTTGGGGAGCTAAATCACCTCTTTTTAAAACGCAGACAAATGGAGCAGTGATTGCCGAATCGAGGGACCTTGGGGGACCTTCGGGGCACCGCGGAAGAAAGCAACAGCGCAGCTCTCACCCGCTTCCTCATTCACCGGGTGCGGAGATCCATCCATCCACTCATTAATCTGTGGGAGCCTTTGCAAATAGCCCATATCTGCGTTGGACTCCTCAGCATGAAACAAGTTCAGGAGCTGCTGTTTTATAGACGGCCAGCTGTGCAGCATCACGTCTCTCGCCGCAATCAGCGGTGATGGAGCGACGGATGCTCTGACGCACCGACAGATTGTTTTTTTGTTTCGTTTTGCTTCCTTTTAACACGCCCCATGGCACGCACATATTATGCTATCAACTTTGTGGTGCCACACGAGCAGCCAGATCTTCCTATTAGTGCAGAAGCTGCCAGTCATTGCATGTCTAATCAGAGCAGATTTATCAAAAGGCGCTGCTGATGTGGCAGAAAGTCTGACATCACCTGCAGGGGGAATTCTGCATATTTGACAGATTTGACCTATCCCGCATCGATACAGAGGGTTCTGTTCGAGTTACAGGAAGATGGGAAAAATAAATAAAGATGGATTAGGAATCAACAGCCCAATGAATTGGAGCAGCAGAGGGAGGTTTTCCATCACACCATCATGCTGAATTTCATCGGCAAGTGCACTTCAGATGGCAAAGTGCGCTACAGCTTATGATTAAATGGTCTGCAGGCGAAGCCTTTTTGTCTTTTGTGTGTGTGTGTGTGTGTGTGTGTGTGTGTGTGTGTGTGTGTGTGTGTGTGTGTGTGTGTGTGTGTGTGGGGAGAGAGAGAGAGAGAGCTCTTTCTGAAGGCCAAAGTTAATGCAGTCATAGAAAGAACTCTGATACACTCCCACGTGAAATGGCCATGTGAGGAAAGCCCGGAGGGAGACAAAAGGCCTTGAATGAATTTGAGAGGGAGAGAGAGTGGGTGGGAGGCCGATAGAGAGAAAGTTCAAACATTACTGATCCTCAAATATCCTTTTGGTTTCTGGTTCAATTGGAATCCGGCAGTAAGTGTCCGCTAAAAGCTCCATTTTTGTGTTGCCCTTCCATGGCTGCCGAGCTTTTAGAGTTAGATGATGACAGATTGCGAGCTACCTGATATCCTTCATCATCCTCCCCGGTGGAGGTGTTTGTTCCGCCCTGAGCAAGTCCTCGAGGACTAGCAGCCGGCGCGGTTTGATGGACTGCGGGGAGACATCTGCTCTGCCTGGCTTTGCCATACTGAATGAAAACAACGTGTTACAGTAATCAATCAATATGCAAAAAAAACAACAACTGCGTCCTTTTAGACTTCATGGTTATCAAGTCATTATATCAGCTTGTCACCGGGAATTAGCGCAGGTGGAGCTACAGGGTGCAAGAGCCTCGCTGCGTTTTGTTCACGCAGGCACATCCACTGCTTCACGCGCACGACGCGTCCTCAGCAACACTTGTCACCACTGCGCCCTCGGGGATGAGCTCTGTGGACTCAAGGGGGGACAAGAGGGAGAGCAGAAGTCTCCACGCTGCGGTCTGATTTGTGGTCGCATGGCGCACCATCACTCACGAAGTAATCCAGGAAAATATCACCCCAGTCAAAAAGACCCTCATCGATTTTAAACTCTGTTGCTCGTGTCCGCGGAAACCGGTGCCCCCAGGTGTATTATGGGAGTTACAGAGGGTTTGCTGCAAAAACAAACAAACAAACATATTAATGCACATGTAAAAGTAAAATAAGGGTGTAATTATGTTGCATGTCGAAATGGTTTTCAGACCTGCAGCAGGTAGTTCTTAGCCCTTTCTTTCTATCATTTTATTTTAAGTTTTTACAAGTTATACATTACCTATAGACAACAAAAAACAAAAACAAATAAATAAAATAAAAAAATAATACATAACAGCATAACAACCAACTACACTGTAAAATGTAATAAATTGACTTGTCAGGAAACCGATCAAAATTTCTAAGTAAAGTAGCTCAATAATTTTAAGTTCTTAAAGCTGAAAATAAATGAGTTCAGGCAACTCATGTAATTGCAGTAAATGTTAGTATAGTTAACGCAAAATTATTAATTGGGTCAACTATAAAATGTAAATTAAGACAATTTAAGGATCTGAGTGAAGTTCACTTACAATCATTAATTATGTTGACAATAAATAGTCAATTCAGACAACGTTAAAGATCAATAAATTAGGGCTGCAACAACGAATCGATAAAATCGTTAAAAATCGATTATCAAAAGAGTTGTTAACGAATTTGATCATCGATTCGTTGTGTCGCGCGATTATTACGACATTCAATAAGTCGCGGAGAAAAAAAAAGAGCGGAGCAGAGCAACTGGCCTGCCAGCGTGTCTGAGATTGGAGTGAGACGCGGAGAAAAGCTGAGGTTGTGATCTTCGCAAATAAAAGATCTTTGATGTGACGAGTCGAGTCTTGGCCAATCAGCGTTAAGATGTCTCCAGCGTCTTCGTTTCCCTCAAACTTGTTTTTAATGGAAGCTAGTCAGCTTGCTATCACGTTAGCTAACGTGTTTGAGTTGTGTATTGTTGTTAAAGTTGCTTTATGTTCCGTTACAGTTCAGTCTTGCTTGTAAAAAACGTAACGTGATGAAACATGGCGTCACCCCCCGGTCTGGTTCAGTTCACCAGTCACTCGTTAACGTTAAACCAGCACACCGGCGGATCTGGCTGCAGTTTTTTTTAGAACGAAGCAAATCTCGTAGTTGGGCTTAGCCAACAACGTGATGTCGTGGTCATAAGAGACCCAGAATGAAATAGTTTAAGGAAGAGGACGCTCTATAATGCAGACATGAGAGGAGCAGTACAGCTTCCCTATGTCCCAGTATTTCATACATATTGATAAAGCAGGTATGCTAAATGCAGCCTCTGCTCCAAGGAGATCAATTACAGTAAAAAGGGCTCACATGCCTATATATTTGGCAGATGTAAAGGATACATGTGTATGTTTTTAGTGTTAGTCCATTTTAATTTAATTGTTTTAATTAACAGCTCAGGGATGTTCAAGAAGCAACCTGTTTGTGCTTTCTGAAGATGTTTTGCAGTCAGTTCTGTTTTTGAATAAAGGGTTGGAAATTAATGCTTTTTTTTCATTTTTATCCGATTCATCGATTAATCGAAAAAATAATCAACCGATTAATCGATTATTAAAATAATCGTTAGTTGCAGCCCTACAATAAATAGTCCCTCCTCATTCATTCTTTTAAATACAGGTTACTTGAGATGATAAGTTTAATAACTTTACTCACCAGAAAGTGTTCTTTACCAAGTTTCATCAAGTATATGGTCAACAAATGAGTTAATCTCACTGTTTTTTTTAAGTAAGGTCAGTCAGCAATTACATTTTACAGTGTATACGAACAATCAGAGGACCGAAAAACATGGACATAAATCGAACATAAATCATCATCCTCCATATTTAACCTACAATAACAATTGTATTTATCTCATTCTTACCACCATTTCATTTTCAATACATACAGGCCACTAGTTCAATGTCACTAGTTCTTAGTCCTGGTTTAATCTAGTTAGTCCAGTGGTTGTAACAGCTGCAGTACGCGGGGTGGTCGCCAGGGGGCGGTGTGGCTTCCAGCTGAAACCTCGGCGCGAGGAGGACGCTCTTCTTAGCGGAAGTCGCCTCCTCGTTGGTCAAACATGGTTCCACCCTGTGGGCAATGTGAAAGTAAACAAGCGGCTCACCTCTGAGACGACGAACCCCGTCGCGTCCCCTGGCATTGCCCCCGCAGGCGGGTCCCCCGCAGCCGCCATGGCTCTCCGAGTGTGCGCGCGGGTCTTCAGAGGCTCCGCCGTCTTCTCCAGAGCGGCCGTCGTCGCGTGCGCTCCACAGGAAAGCGCGTCATGGTTCCTCACGGCGGGTCAGTTCCCAAAAAACCAGCTGCGCATTTCATGACTTTTACCGAGCGAAGGAATGTGTCGGGCTGCTTGTTAGGAGATGGAGCATGGGATGAATAAAAGGAGGGGATGTGACCTTCAGCTCAGCGCACACGTGCAGTGCAGAGTGCAGTAGAGACAGTAGATACAGTAGAGACAGTCTGTGGTACAAGCAGAGTGCAGTAGATACATGGGAGGGGAAATAGTTGGAAAAATATATATATATATTTACACACGTGAGGTTTAAAGCCCCCCCCCCCCACACACACACAAACACACTATCAGACATGTGTATTGATGTATGTGCAGAGTTGTTGTTGTTTTTACTAACTTAAATTCTTCACCTTAAATCTGAGGTTGACGTGTGAACAATAGGCAGGATGGACTCGACAGTCACTGTTTTTCCTGTGAGAGGGAAGAGGTAGATGGTAGTAATGTAAATAATTAGCATTTAATTAGTGTTAGAGTTTTTTTATGTGTCTTTTTCTATGTCTTTAAATATTCAGCAGGCTCACATGCAGGGAAAACTGGGTGCTGACTGGGTCACCCTATAACACTTTTTATTTTATTTTTTATTTCCTAAAACTGTCCATCACAAGAAGGTGATGTCCTCAAATAGCTTGAAAATGGTCCAAACTGCTCTAACCTTTTATGTAATTTACAATAATATAAAACAGAGAAAAGTAGCAAATCCTCACATGTACATGTCAAAGCCCATTCTTGACATTTCTTCTTGATAAATGACTTAAGTTTCTGCTCATCGCTTAATTGACTAATCCTTTTAGCCGTAGTTTGAACTGTCATTGCTGATACAAAATAAAACAATACTGTATGGCTCTTTAGCTACAAGCAGCACTGTAAAGCATTTAACAGTAAAATGTCCGCGCTTCCCAAAAGGACGGAGGATCTTTCAGAGGGTTCTGTAACGAGTTTAATGAACGAGTTCACGAGGAGTCTGAATGCATTACTCTGCGTCCGAGTGAGCGCCGTGAATCAGAAGGCCTGCAGCCCTGCTGGCAGCGAAGTGATGGAGATGTTGATGTCTTTACAGGAAACGCTGCCTGCGGCCGAGGAGGGAGGACCGGATTTATCTTCACTCCCGCTTGCTTTATTACATCAGAGGCATTTCTCAACAGACTGATGAAAGGCAAAGCAGCCGAGGCAGACGGGAGTCTTTATCGCCTTCCAGCCTCAGTTCCGCCGGACAGCGGTAATCAGACCGCTGCCTCCGAGATTTACATCCCCCAGACGCATCTGATCAAATTCTGCCGACGTCTCCCTTCCCTCAATCTGATGTTGTAGTTTTTATTGAAATTTCACTGTAGCCATATCTCTAATGAGCCCTTCTGTTTGTGTGTTTTCAGGCGAACATTTATCTTTGTTACTTAGACTCCCAGATCAGCCTGAAAACTCAAAGGTTTTAAAAGTGGCCATAATTGGAGCCCCAAATGCCGGGAAGTCCACATTGTCCAATCAGCTCCTTGGCAGAAAGGTGTGTCCCTCTCTCTTAAACCTGCACACTTTCCATGTATCTGTGTTACTGAGGGGAGGAAAGGAGGCGGAGGTCACCTTGTAAAGCCAACGATTATCTCTTCAAGGTGTTTGCTGTGTCCAAGAAAGTGCACACCACGCGGTCACGAGCCCTGGGCGTCCTCACAGAGGACGATACACAGATAGTAAGAGCGTTCGCGTGTCTCTTCTGTTATTATACATTTAAAAAAACAGATGTTGATACTTATGAGTGCTTTTTTTGTTTCAGATTTTACTGGATACTCCTGGTCTCACCACTGCATCAAAGGTCAAAAGGTACCTGTCTTTTTTACTTCTTTTATTTTTGGTATTTGTCCCACGGTGTATACGTCTGCAGTCTGTACGTAGTGTTATGATACGGTGTAATATTATATGAATAATATAATTATATATAATGAATGGACCCTCTGTTTCCACAGACACCAGCTGGAGAAGACTTTGCTCGTGGATCCCTGGAACACGGTCAAAGAAGCTGACCTAGGTATGTTTGAAATTCACTCTGAGCTTTTTATTAGTCAGACATGAGCTGCAGTTTTCTTTGTTGATGCCTTCGTGTGACCGATTTAACGTTAAGAGTTAAATATAGCGCAGTTATAGCGAGTTTCAAGGGCTCGTAAATGAAACTGTGCCCATTCCCAGTGGTCGTCTTGGTGGACGTGGCGGACCGATGGATGTCCAGCAGGCTCGACTTCGAGGTGCTCAAATGCCTGACCCTGCACCCCGACATCCCTGCAATCCTGGTGCTCAATAAGGTACTGAAGACGTAAATCTTAATAAAAGGGTCGTGGATATATTATTTTGTTTATTCCGGGGGTGAAACAATTTTATAAAACAGCTGGGCGCTGTAGCTTTCAGTGAACTTGACTGAAACAGGAGAGGATAGCGGATCCTCACGATGCTCCTCTGTTTTTTTTCAGGTGGACCAAGTCAAGGCCAAGGACCGGCTGCTGGACATCACAGCAGAGCTGACGTGTGGAGTGGTGAACGGACGGCGAATGCGCATCAGGTCGGCGATCAAGCCTCCGTGGGCCGAAAAGAAACCAGACAAGGATCCGGAGACCCTGTCCGACGAGGACGGCGCGGGGCCCGAGGACAGCGCGGGGCCGGACTCTGTGCTGAGCAAAGAGCAGCTGAGGACGCTGAAGAGCCAGCAGGGCTGGCCTCACTTCAAGGACATCTTCATGCTCTGCGCTGTGGACCCCGAGGACGTGGAGACGCTGAAGGTACGCGTTATAGATTATGGTCATAGTAGCATATGGCCCGGTGGCTTTATCCCTTTTATAACGACCGATAAAAGAACATAACTCGGTACATTTTATTTATATTTGAAGCTGAGCATTTGTTAGTTTTGCTGGATCGCTTTAGTTCAGTCTCATTTCTATTTTGTATCCGTTAATTTGAGCTTTTTTAACTTTTATGAGATGGCAATAACCGTGCTTTTTGACCTCGTGGCCCTAGAAATACTTTATGGTCGGGGCCAAACCAGGACCGTGGCAGTACCACAGCGAGGTCCTGACTGACCAGGGTCCAGAGGAAGTCTGCACCAACATCATCAGGGAGAAGCTGCTGGAGTATCTGCCCCAGGAAGTGCCCTACTCAATGACACAGGTGAACCAGTTTGTTTTGCGGGGACACTCCGTAAGTCGGGCGCGATGATAAGCCGACAGCTGACTGACTCCACCCATCACATCTCACCGCACCGACTCTGCGGCTTAGTTAATGCCCTTCACGCTCACTTTCACTCCACATGCTGACATGCGCTTTGATGCAGCTTTTGGCGTCAGCCTCCACCTGCTACACTCATGCTTTAAAAAAAAAAAAAAAGTACTCTTCACTGCACCTTAATTATCACTTTTTTCTGTATTTACTGCGACGGCAGATTCCCTGCACCTCAAGGTGTGGAATCACACCATCAAGTCAAACTGGAGCACAGTCTTGTTTGTTCTGCGTTTCCGACTAACTTGACACTTTCTAGAAATGCAAAACATTTGACACTCGGACATCCCAGTCAGTCCCATCTAGAGGTCATCTTTCATGAGCAAAGAACTCTGGGATATGAAGCGGCGTCAGTGACAGCTGCTGACCTCGTAATCTTTGAATGTTTCTGTTTCAGTCGATTGAACTCTGGCAAGATGGAGAAAACGACGAGCTGGATATTTCTGTGAAACTTTATGCCAAGAAAGAGACTCACATGGTAAGTGCGATCAGGAAACTCAGATGAATGTTTTCTCCTGTCCGTAAATCAGGTGGAACCCGAATGCAGCACAAACAAAACTATTGCGTAAGAATTACCACGGTTTGATTCTCGGCAGGCACGGGAATGGAGGAAGTGAAATCTTTCCCTCCACCTGTAACCTCTGATGGGTTCTAATATTTATTTGCCCACATTCCTCCACTTTTTTACTTTGTGTTTTTAACTTGTAAATATTTGAGCAGCCTTTCTAAGCCATACATATTTGATGGAAAATAATACTGACTGCTACATCTGTAGTGCTGAAATGTTCCTTTCACAGGAATGACTCCAGAAAAGTAGATCGGGTGGAACGCACAAAAACGTTCGAATGTCATCTGTTTCACGAATAGTTCCTGGTATGAAGTGATGTAGTCCAGCTTTTGTGGCTAAATCTCAATTGACATATTTAGTTTTTGTGAGCTCATAGTAATCTTTTAGATGACAAGTAAGCCTCACACAAAAGCCTCAGTGATGCGTGAAAGTAGTTTATAGATATTTAAATATATGAAAATGGTAATACCACCTATGGTCCCGTCTATTCGCTGGTGCCTGATGTCTTTCTTGCGTCTACAGGGGATGGTCATCGGCGCAGCCGGCCAGATGGTAGCGCGCATCGCCCGAGAGGCGGGCGATGACCTGAGCCGCGTCTTCCTGAGGGAAGTCAAGCTCAAGCTCTCCGTCAAGCTGAGGAAGTGAAGGCCGATGGGAGGACTTTAAATGACGAAGAGGTGACTCTTCTGTGTATTTTTCCCTCCGCAAAGGACAGACCCAAAGAGTCGAACACAGGATCTCATCGTGAGTCAGACGTGCTGTGAGGCGGCACGCATCCCACAGACCCAGACCTCCCACTGAGATGGACCCGTTTAAAAGAACTCTAAATGTGGACTTTAGCATCCTCCTTTCATGCAGAAGACATTATTAAAGATTTTTTTTTATGTTGAGATGTGACCTATAAGTTGCTGTTTATTATAAAGACTGTAATAGTTTATTATTATATACTGAGGAGTGCCCAAACCTTTATGGAAATGTGACACATCTAAATCTGTAAAGTGGTGACAATAGTCACATTTAAAAGCAGGCGCAAAATAGAATTATTGGCATGTGTTTCACGAAGATATATTTCAGGCAACAAACGTGACTCGGACTCCCCATCAAATGGACGTTTTGACACGAGTTTGACAAGCGTGTTCACGGATGAGCGGGTCTGGCGAGCTGCGAGAAGGCCGATGGTTTATCTTTGGCTCTCAGAGCTTTTTACTTGGCGAGCGCCTCGCGCCTAGCGGGACCTGCACAGTCGCGTTCACTCAAATGTCCCCGATGTACCATCCGCCCCGGTTCCCCCCTCCACTCCCACACCACTTTAGCCCTCTCCACAGCCTTTTGAAGTGTGGCCATCCATCCCCGCATCACTTTCTTTTCTTTTTTGTTTCCGCTGCTTTCTCCCTCCCCCCACCCCCCACCCCCCTTTTCTCTCTCTTCCTCCCTCCGCTTTTTTGGCTCTTATAAAGCCCGGCTCTGCCCCCGAGGGCGGAATTGTCTCCCTAATGGAAGGCAAAATGGAGCACTAACCTGATGCTAAAATGGGTCAGATAATGGTGATTGGATTCGTTCCCGCTTGCCTGTGAGTTAACTCGGCGGTTACTCTATCCGGGGCATCTTGATGAATAACCAGCTCGTGGCCTAAAGCGAGGGCCGACGGGAGGGAGGGAGAGGCCTCGGATGTCTCGCAGGAGCCGTGTCGGCCCCTCGAGCTTTCCCAGCTCTCTGCAACGGCTGCTTCCCAGTGATTAGATAAAGTCGGCCGCGCAGCAGAGATCCCCACTTAGACAAGCCAACTGCTGCTTGAGAATATTACAGCCGATGTACGTCCGCCAGCGCATTAAAGTAATCCTCCTAGATATTTAGAATGCCGAAAACCCCTGACTTTGATGTTTTAAAAAATATAAAAATAATGAGGCACTCGTTTGTTTGGGAGCCATAAGCTTTATTTCACTTCACACACAAGACATCAATCGCCAGCTTTCTTCATCCTCCCGGGCCAGATGACATTGAGCGAGGGCCGTATAACCCTTACCATAACTGAAAGTCAGTAATGGTAACGGTTTGACGGCCTCTCCTCTGCGGCGCGTGCGTCCTGCCGCAGTCCGTTAGGCGCGAGCGGTCGCGCTGATGGTGTCGGCAGGGGGGAATGAGACCCTGGATAGTACATCATCTATACTGTAGTGTCTCTTTAATAAACTTACAGTATAAGATGATATCCTGTCCAGGGCACAATATATAGCGGTTATCGGCCAGTTCCTGTCGTGTCGGTGACCTGCAAGGCAGAGAGGGTGACGGCTCGTTAGTGAAGGTCAACAGGGAAATAAAATAAAATAAAAGTAAGGCATTTAAATGCCAGTCAGAAGAAAACATATTTTACAAAAGTGTACTGAAAGACTAAATGTAACCTGCACCACCAGCCAGACGCGGCCTCCTCTCCATGTCTCACGCTCACCTTCTTGCATGCGGTGCGGCGTCTCTCGCGGCTCGCTGACACTTTCCTTCACGCGCTCCCGCTTTCTGGCTGCTGTGAGTCTTGAGTCCACGTCTGAGGAGCTCTTAAAGGCCCCGGGCTCATTAGCATACTGAGATGACATCTGGGGTGGACCAGGCTGCACTGTGAACTTTTTCTTATCTGGTCCGGACCTGATTGCCTCTGGCCTGCTGATTGCCCCACACCCTTATTATATTACACCCGGCAGAAAACGAACTACAACCAAGTCCCATTCTGTGTTTCTTACTGCTTCTTACCCTGTTATTTAATAAAAGAAACCGGTGGGCAGAAGCAAGACTCTTTTATCCATTCGTTAATATGTTAGGGAAAATGTCATTCATTTACCATTTTTCAATCATTTATAATGTAATTTTGTGGCCAGACTTGATATTTATATATGAATCCGTTTGACTTAGCAGAAGAAGCTATGAAAAAAATAGCTTTCCCGAGAAGCACTCTATATTTCTCATATATCCCCAAATATTCTTCTCGTCCGAACCATTTCACACAAATGACTTGTGAGTTTTGACCTTTCTGGGTCAAACATGTCTAATTGAAAGCAGCCAAAACAGCCATTAAAAGGCCCGGAGCTTTATCTCATAATGTGGTCATGCATCTCGAGTCCTCTGAATCTCATAGCCCTTGGATTTATGTGTGATGGTTTCTTTATGGATGGGAATTTAATGCCGCAATATGTCAGCTGATGTCATGTCATCTGACTTATTAAGCTGTTTTTCATGCACTCGGCCAGATTCCAGGATACGGAGGGCAGCTGAGATCTGTTTTTTTTAATTATTTTTGTATAATTGTATTTCGTGAGACGTGTTCGTCGGACACCGCACGGCATCGTATTCTGCCTGACAACGGGGCAGTTTGTCTCCCATCCCTGACAGTCTGTCCCTTCCATGATAGACCGTCTGTGTCTTTGCTCTCCCGACTTCCGCTGGAAACTCTGCACTCTGGAATCTGAACAAGATCCGAGCCGCGTCGCGCACGATGTCTACACCGCAACACAGCCGCCCTCCTTCAGGTGACTTCCCTCCAGCAACGCTGACGAATGCACCTGCTGCAACGCCAAGTCATTAACATGGAAGTATTCACAGTGCGCTCACGTCTTCACCACCGGCACACCACTACTTTAAGGTCAAGTTCATTCATCACAGTTAGTGTGAACCTGCAGAGGGAGAGGGACGCTGACGCAATGCCTCGAGTCAGTAACCGCTCGCCCGCTCTTTTGGGGGGAGGTCCGAGTTAGGCGGCGACATGGCAGTTACCACGGTAACACCCTCCCCGGTCAGGGTGTGGAAGGTCCTCCTGTGGGCACAGATAAAGACCGAGGTGGGACGGTCCGTCTCTCCGACTCCTTATCTGCTGCAGACAACACTTTTTTTTTCTACACATTTCCCATTTGCGTTTAAAGATATGTTACTTTTTTTTTTTAGGACAAAAAGGGAGGATGCTCTCATTATGCAAGAGGCCGGTTTTATTCAGGGCGCTCAGGGGAAACTTGTTGCGGGGGTTTGATCTATTGTTTGCAGTTAGGGTGAAAGAGAGGCCAGCTTTCTCTTGAATTGTTGTTAAACGACAAGTAAAGGAATTCTTACTGACATCATGTCGTGTTTGTCCCTCCACCACATGTTTCTAGCTTCACCCCATCCCTGGCTCAGAGCATGGTAAAATATAACGCTGTGGAAATAGGTTTTTATATGAGCAGGCTAATTAAGAGTCTGTGGAGAAAGAAAAGTGAGAGAGACATTATTAAAGAGTTTGATTTTGATCATCCTCCGGGGCTACACAAGTGTCTGGAGTATTACAAAAAAACCCTGAACATTTCCATTTCTTTCTTGCCTATTTGAACCTTTTTTTTTTATTCATCTGTCATAATCTGAGGGTAGTTTCATGTTTCCACTTCAGAGGTGTGAAACATCTGGCCTGGAGCCACATCATTTTATTTTATGTTTTTAAGATTATAGAGATTGTGTCTGAAGGCCCCAAACCGAGCTGTAAGCGAGTTGAAGTCTCTGCCAGCGTGGCAGGTTTAATGTTGCACTCATTTCACATTTCACTATTTATAGAGAAAGAGAGAGAGAAAGAGGTATTTTGCAGGCAGTGTGGATCCGGTCTCCATTTTGATCCATTAATGCATTTTGAGCTTGATTAACCAAAAGAGAAAAGCCCTTTAATATTGCTAGGAACAGCAGGTATAATCCAGGAGGGACGTGCTATCGGATGTTTGGAGACATTAGAGATGTTTCCACTGACATAAAATGCAAAGTTATTCATTATTCACCTCCTATAGGCTGAGACATTTTAAAGTCTGGGCCACATGCTTGTATTATTAAAATGAAGTGACATGATGCAGTTAGTTAGTTCCCTAAAACTCAAATAAGTTTCCAGGTTGTTCAAATTGGATTTTCAGTACAGAAATGATGTGAAACTACCTGGAAGATCACTTTACAAAAATCCAAAACACTTTTAGAAAACTGTGAGCAGGGGTGATTATCTAAAGCATGAAAAAGAAAAACACATTAAAATAATTTCCTCCACACCCACTGTGATACATAATTTGCTCGTGTGACTGCATGAGTTTTTAATCATAGTTGCATGACTATTATTGAGGTTTGTTGCTGCAGTGTGACTGCGGTGTCTCGGCCCTCCGTCGGTGTTTGTGAGGCGGCCTTCAGCTCGAGTCTTCTCCAGTCGGGCTGTACGGTCACGTCCTCCGTCAGCTGCACAGTTCACGTTCCTTTTTCTTTATCTATATGCACAATTCACATTAATATGTATTTCTGTGGGCGTGCCAGACGCCAGCCGGCCGGATCACTTTCAACTGCAGTCAGTCATTCTCTGGCAAGAGGCTCCCCGACCGATGACATGACAGATTAAGGAATGCAAGACGTGTCCTCGGATATCGAGGATGTCCATCTCGCTGGAGGACACGTCTGCGCCTGCTGACCCGAAGCTGAGCAGCTCGGCGTCAGCGGTTGTTTTTGGCGTGAATGATCTCTCTAAGAAATCTTTCTGGAACAGACTCGACAGCGAGGCCAACAAGGAAGTGGTATAATGTTTATTATAGGGCGGCACACAACACAGAACAACATGAAGACGTGCTTGAAATGCCATGCTCGACCATTTCCCCAAAGGCCAGTGTAACATGAGAAGCCACAAGATAAATCCATGATATATACCTTTCATAGAGATTACAGGTTATTTCCGTGACAGATGGACATGTTTCAGGTGAAGACGAGAGTTAAGGCGTAGGTCTGTCTGCTGTTTGGTCTTTAATCACGTTCTCCTCAAACATTTCACGTTGAGCAACAGAAAGTTGCCTCTATTCTTGTTAGACAAATCAAGAAATTGTACTTTTGGCACAAAATATAATGGCCAAATAATTGAAAACACTTTGAGTTTCCAAAGGAGATACAGTAATGTAATTATTTTTTATATATATATATATATATATATATATAGCTGTTCTTTCATACATTTGAATCAAAAACGTACAGATTAAAATGTTCAGATGTTCTATCAGCCAGTCTGTTTTACAGTAAATTCACGATAGAGTACTCCCGAGTCAACAAACGGCACATTTGAATTATGAATAATCTTTTCATTGTCTAACAAAAGGCACAGTGTACAAAAACAAAATCTACTTTTCAAACTAAAAAGGAGCATTACAAAGTTTTGAGCCATACTATTTAACCGTACGCCAGTCTGGAAACAAACACTCACAGTTGATTATTCTCAGATATGTCAAAAGAAGAAGAGAAACACATAATGGGAGTGGCCGCTTTTTAAACTGTCAGACGATTCTGCAACCGCTGCATTTCTCCTCTTAAATGTATTCAGAATCTACAGCGTGCGAGTAGGTTCACATTTACAGATCAGCCACAGTGTTTTTCTGGCCTCACGATGAGAACCGTCAACCATCTGCCGTGCAGCAGATTTAAAGATGACGTTTGTCTCCAGCGCTAAAAGACCACGCTGAAGTGTCAACTGCTGGCTGCCGTGACTTCTCACAGCTTAGAAAACGAGACCGTGGCGATCTGGCCTAACAGCCGATATTAGATGTTGCCAATCACTTGTTAAAAAATAAAAATAATAGCCCGTTTTAAATGACGGTGAGAAATATTCCACGTCTACATGCTAATAGTATTATTGTCTCTGCGACAAACCAGGCAGCAATTTCCCCAGCATTAACAGAGATTAAAAGAGTTGCAGAATTTGAACTAGGAACTTTTTTTCCTCACAAAAACAGAAACCAGAAGAAATTCGCTCTAACTAAATGAACTACGAGCCTCGTGTTTATTCACAGAAGGTAGAGAAAAACCACTGAAATAACTTCATAACGGTCAGTGGCAAAATTGAAAACACATTAAAAAAAAAATTAAGTCACAGATTCTGTAAAATGATTAATGAGGATTCACGATTAACCCAGAAGGGAAAACACAAAATGAAAATATAAAAAGGGCAGCCCCACTTCCCTTGCAAGCAGGTTGGACGATGTGGCAAAAGTGTGATATGAAAATAAGATGTTGGAATTCCTGACAACAAACGGCTCATTCATGCTGAAGAGTAATGCGTCGGGTTCAGATCCTGCGGCGATGGCGCCATCTGGAGGCTGAAACCCACACTGCGTCACAAGAGAGGACGCGACACTGAAATGTCACATTTTCCATCTGGCTTTGGACATTTAAATGATTGTAACAGACTACGTGCAGTAATTTGATTGACCTGTAAGCAAGAAAGAAAGAAAGAAAAAGAGAAAGTTCATGCTTCACTTAGATTTACATGTTGCGGCAGGAAAAAGGTGAATGGTCCAACTGCTCAACCTTACGTTGACCAAACTGAAGAACTCCCAAGCATAAATGCCACGCGTTCACGACCGGATCACATGCCCATCCTCTAACTTAACGAGGTGCGGACCGACTGGACGCAACGTGGGATTCCTGCGTTGTCATCGCAGGTTGGGTGCGGTTCAGATAAGCGACGCAGTGGCAACGCTCGACCTTTAAAAAGGTTACAAAATATGCAAAAGTGAGCGTTTCAAACGGCGTCGGAGAAAAACCCGTTACCACTTCTGATCGGAGGGAAACGAGAAGGAGCGGAGTAACAAAATTAAAGCTCAGACCCTGAACGTCTACCGTGGGCTACGTTGAGTTCAAAAGAAAAGGTCAGTGAGCCTTGGCAGGCGTCCAGGGTGATCGTTTAAGGCTAATCTTCTCTAGGTATGGCTTCGTCGTATGCGTTTGCTTAGCGTTTGTATCTGCCTATGTGTCTAAACACGGGACAAAAGTGAAGAGTAAACACTGTTAGTATAAGCAGATGTTATGAGAACAGGGAGCAATATTAAAACGTCATCCATCTATAAACACAGTGATATACTCGCACATAAATCCAACTAAAACCGACCCACTGTCCTAAAGTTTGGGCACTTGAGTGGTGAACAGGCACTGCACATCAGGACGAGAAGACAACATGAGGTGTACCGCGAGGTAAGAACGCTCGTACAAGTGATTCATATGTTACCGATTTTGTAATATGCTGCAAATTCTACAAATCACAGTGGGTGAAGATCTAGGGCGAGTTAAGTGGAACAGCGGTTTGGTAATCAATCACGTTCTCTGAGTTCGAGTGAACTAACCTATGAGAAGAAAAGGAGTTTTCAGAAGCAAAGAGGAAAGGAAAGCCACACCGGGCTCAGTCTACTGCGAGTTACTTCACTAACTGGGCTCTGACGACGATGTTTGAGGACGAGGGGCTCCCGAGGTGAAGACATGCCGTAACACCTGACAGGGAGGAGGTGCACGCCAGACTTCAGGCAGAGACTTAAGCAGCTCTGCAGAAGAGAACAATAATCAGATTTGGTCTTTATGTTTTGTTGTTGTTGTCCTCCTAAAAATAGTAATTTAACGCCACCACATTCAAAGTGGGCCAACTCAGACTTTTGTCTCTTGACAGAACGCGATTGCAGCATAGAATCCTGGATAACTAGTGCAGTGGGACAATGATCAATGTGTCTAGAACTAAAAACAACAGAAGATATATAGAGTCTGGTCCTTTGGAAGTTAAGGCCCCAGATTGTTTTCTCCTTTAGAAAATAAAAACAACCTCTTAGAAATATATTTTTTTTTAAACTTCTTGGTGGATGTCAAGTGTTTCTGGTCAAAGGCAGTTGCATAAGGGGTCAGAGGCCGACTCCTCCAAAACAAAAACTCATGCTTGAGGCAGATAAATGTTGAAGGATTCAGAGTAACGAGTCTCTGGCCTGATTCCTCAGATGGCTGTTTGGCACTGTGGGCTCATCATCTTCTGGAGCAGAGGGAGCTGTGGGACCAGAGGAGGCGCTGGTTAGCAGGGAGCAATACAGAGAAGGCTCTCACTCACTCACTCACTCACTCACTCACACTCACACTCACACACACACACACACCATTAAAACATTACTATTAATTATAACAACAGGATAACTAAATGCTCAAACAAATGTTAAAAATTCTGTTCAGGTTGGACAGAATTTGTTGTGGTTTGGAAAAATAAATGATTAAACATCGAAGTAAATGCAATACCTGCTGGTTCCAGCTGAACATACCACACGGGCATATTATCGCCTCATAAAGTTGTTATGCCGACTTTTTTGTCAGATCTATAACACTTTGTTCTTATGTGGGTGGTAAAACTCTCCGCGTGGCTTCCCGTGCCGCTCCCAAACTGCACTGCATTCTTGTGCTATTTTGTTGGAAAGTCCCTGCAGACCTGAATGATAAATTTCGGCTCGTAAGATGGAGGATTGTTGAGCGTTGGCGTCAGTGCTCTACTAAATGCCCTCTGGTCAGCTGTTGTAGCAATATCTGATTCCTATGCAAATGGATCAACAGCTGTATTATGAGGCTGCTTTGTATTCTGGTTTTTGTTGAAGACGTTACACACACACACACACACACACACACACACACACACACACACACACACACGCTCGTAATTTCCAGGAATCGTGAGCCAAGTATTATACAGATGGCCTTGAAGATAACATGAAGGGACTGAGGAAATATATGAACTCCTGTGGAGAACAGTGCCACATCTCACCTTAGTCAGATCCACTCCAGTGAGGGCGTTGATGGACACGGGGAGTTCCGCTAATAGACGGTTCACCTCTCCGGTCACGCGGCTGCCATCTCCAGTCAGGATGACAATCTCAGTGGTCTTGGACAGGGGCGCAGCCACTTTACTGGCAATCTGATAAAACACAAGCGAGCGTCAGTTTGTTATTGTCACTGACGAAATGAGTTTCCCCTAATGAGAATAGAATGTGTTTACGTCAACACATTCTATTCTCATTAGGGGAAAGAAAAGTGTCAATATGTGACTAAAATAATGATACCAAAGTCATCTGTCTGATAAAGAACTTTGACCAGTGCAATGCTTTAGTAAACACCACGTTGGGACATTATTAGGCTGAAGCATTACCCTAAATGTGAAAAATAATGAGTAATTGTAGGTATCTGTGAGGCAGGAGGGTTAGTTCATTTTTAACGATGCACATAAACCTGCTCGGCGTGTTAAGTAAACACCTGCACTACGTCAGTAGGCACAGTATGTCTTCAATTGTTATCGTTCACACGGTAAGGAAATATGTTTAAAAAACACACAGACGACTCTGGCGCCAAACTTCTAGAGGTGAAGACGTTTTGAGTGTGGGGGAATTCTTTAAAACCAGCAGTGTACGCATGTATGAATAAATAAACAACAGACCAGGGGCAGCGCCTCCAGGACCAGAGCCGTCTTGGCCGCCTCGCCGTACAGCTGGTAGGCTTCAGCTTTCAGCCTCATCTTCCCGGCCTCCGCTTTGCCCACCGCTTCAATAGAGAAGGCCTCGGCCTCACCGATGAGGCGGATCGTGTCGGCCTCTGCCTGCGCATTCAGCACCGTCTTTATCCTGGGGTTGGGGTAAAGTAGGCATCAAAAGGACTGTTGAGTGTTCACCGTCATTAGCGTGTTAGTCATGTACTGTTCTGCAATAACATGGGAACATACGAGCTGGAAACATAAACTTAAAAAAATGAGCATGAGAAAGACTGGTTATTAAAGTTAGAGAGCGCATTTAAATTATGTGTTTAAAGTGTCGGTGGTGGGGCTCCATTTTCATTATAGGAACAGTGTATATAGCAGTAACGGAATATAATATTTATGATATAAAAGCGTTGTGTTTTCATTACCTGGAATGAGCTGTTGATATCTACATATGGAGCGGGCAGACATGTTTGTACAGAAGCCCGGAACGGACAAACCAAACACTGGCTCCATAAAGAGCCCTTTGCATTTTCGTGTTGGCCACCTTAGTTCTACTACACGCTGGCCACACGGGAGAAGTCTCAAACGGTTGCAATCTGAAACCTCCCCACTAGATTCCGCCAAATCCTACACACTGCCCCTTTAAGGTGTGTCTTTAAAAGGTCAACACCAGGACAACAATCTGGTTGTTTTCCCCCCCACACTTGTTTCCTTCCTAATTTTAACAGGTTTAGACAGAGTAAAGTCAAACGTCCCAACATCATGAGCAGGCACGAGACTTAAATGACGATGACAGAACGTGTGCAGTGTGCGGTGAAGGCCGGTCTGGGTGCGACCCACTCACTTCATTCCCTCGGCTATCTGCTGCATCTTGTAGGCTTCCGCCTCGGCAGGTCTCTTCACGGTGGCAACGAGCTCCTTTTCAGTGCGGTCGATCTCCTTCTCCTCGATGGTGATCTGCTTCTTCCTCTGCACCACCTCGATCTCGATCTCCTCCAGACGGATCTTCTGCTGCTCTTTGGCCGCCTGCAGCTCGTACGCCAGCTGAGCCTCTGCTTTCTAGAGAGGCCGGAGGCTTGCATTAACACTCTGCTCTCACACGTTTGACTGCCGCAAGCACTCGGTGCAAAATCAAGACCAAACCATACAACTAGTACCTTTGTGTTCACTTCCTGGTTAAAGGAAGCTTTCTGCATTTCCAACTCTCGCTTGGAGTCGGCCATTTTCGTGTCGGCTAAGAACTTGACGTCCATCATTTCTCTTTTACACTCAGCTTCCTGTAAAAGACAGCGTGCATGGCATAATGACATGGGAGATTAGCTTGGCGGTTTCTTAATGGGATGGCTGTTAGCGAAAAGCTATTAGACAATCAGAGGATGTTTTTCCAATCGCTCCCATCTGAAATTTTAATATCCTCTTCAAGCTTCTCTTACCCTGATGCCAGCGTCCCTCTCTGCCTCCGCCACGCCGATGTCTGCGTCCCTCTGTACGGCGGCTGTCTGAGTTTTGCCCAGCGAGCTCAGGTACTCCACTTTATCGTACACATCCTGTTGGAGGATAAATAAATGGTCATTAATTCAAGTGTTCTAATTCAAATGAGACACAGGTGTTCAGAAGATAAATGCAGAGGGAAATGGGAACTTGATGTCTTTCACCTTGATGGTGAAGCTGAGGATCTCGATGCCCATGCGGCCCACATCGGGCGACGCCACCTCTCGCACCAGAGAGGCGAATTTGTCTCGATCTTGGTAAATCTGCTCGACGGTTAGGGTGCCTGAAAGGACGAACACGAGGGTTAGTGTCTTCCCTGTGAACAGGGCTGTAAAATTGAGCACACTTGGATGGGCATTGCTGTCGGCAGAGCACACGTCTCTTCTGGCGCCGAGCAAGTTTTATATGTTTGCATAATCAATTTTATTTGATTAAAAAGAAGCAGCGCATGCCATGTAATTCAGTGTTCTTTTCCACCGGATCAACGTGTTGGTGAGCACGCTGACATCTGCGCACACATCACGTATTCAAGTTAAGCACATTTGACCACAGTGTAAACTAGACTGGAAAGAGCCGAGTCAACAACCAAACTGCCTCTTGGCTATGTGGCACATTTGACTCCACGAGCACCTTCCTGGTAAAACGGCTTTACACTGTGGCTCAGTGCAAATCATCTCAAACTGGACAAAACTGACAAAAACCCATTCAAATGTATCTATCTTTAGAAATCATGATCATTATGACAGCCTTTTACAATCTTCTGGGAGCAAAACATTGTTTTGATGTCAATGTTGTGCTCATGTGTCACATGTTTTGACACAAAGATGTTGAAATAACGAAGTTAAAAAGGAAGTAAAAAAGATCTGATGGAGATACCATGTCTGTGGTTCACCTCAATCCCTCTCTGACTCTACTTCCCTAGAATATGAGCAACAATTTAAAAACTACACGGACTGCCCACATTGAAAACCACAAACAAGCAATGACGATGCCGTTCGGCGAGACCACCCACCGAGGATGGCGCGCAGGTGACCCTCGAGGGTCTGCAGGATGACGCTCTTGATCTCCATGACAGACTTCCCCAGGAACTGTTCGCAGGCGTAACCCAGCAGCTCGTTTTCTATCATCACCTTCACCTGGTGCCAACATGGACAAAGAGGGTCAGCTGAACACACTTCCACAAGCACACACACACACACACACACAAAACAGGCAGCTCATGGGTGTGGCACACATGAAAACACGACCCCATACTAGCTTTTGTGGCATCGTCTAACAATCGCTTGCATCCTTGCTATTGATTTGGCTGGGCAGTGATGAACTGCTTCAATTCTTACTTATACAGGAAAATAAAAGGGACTATAAACACTAAATCAACAGCCTGGGGCTGGATGGAAGGCTGCATAGGACTCAGGGCTGATCACTGTAATTGTAAGCTTGATTAAACAAGGCTTGCCCATTCAATATGGACAGATAATTAATAATAAATTAACAGTTCATGTTCACGGTTACATTTCTCAAAAACCCAAACTACGTGCAAAATAATATCCAAATGAGTCTTCATTGTTACATTTTCAAACACAAAATATTAGCTGTGCATGTAGAGAGCATCGTCGCTTTCTTTTTTTGTGACCGACAATACGTGTGCCTGGACTAATGGTCAGGATTCAGTTATTCGATGCTTTACATTTCTGGGATCAATAGCAGGAAATGCCAACAATTTGACATCAAACACGTTCCCTTTTGGCTTATGACCACAAGCAAAGCATGTATTTATAATGAAAACGCTTCTCTAAACCTTCACAATACAAAAAGATATATATTCCCTGTTAACAAAATTCTAATCTAACATGATAATTATACTGAAGAAAATCCCAACATCCCGGTAATGCAGTGACAATCCCAATTTAAGCAATGTACTGTATGTTCCTGTTACAAGGTCAAAAAACAATGAACAAGATCATTTTAAAAGGGAATTAAATGACAAAAAGAAATTATAATTCATTAGTGGGATAATTTACAATAAAATGAAGAAAAAAAAAGGAAAAATGACAATGACCTGAGTTTTACAAGATAAACACAAGGACATTCAGTGACAGTAAGAGAGGTCGCTCATACAGTCAGGAAATCAAAAACAAATGGTGTAAGACAAGTTTTGGCTGATATTGCACACTGGAGCTGTAAAAAAAAAAAAAAAAAAAAAAAAAAAAAAAAAAAGAGAGAGAGAGTGAGCTGGGTCCTTAGGCGAGAGGTCTGAACATGCACTCATACCAGGAATGAGGGCAACACAAAGTCAGGGGGAGATGGACGTCATTCCAAGGAAACGCATGTCTGAAAACAGAGAAGGCTGCAAGCCAGCCACACAACCACACGCAACCGGACAGCAGGGGGAGCCGTGCCGCGACCGACACCAAAGTACTCTCTTGCACTTAAACCTTAACCTCCTACTCCTACTCCAACCCCGCCCCCCCACTCCACTCGTGACACCACCCTTCCTCCTCCTGCCTCCTCCAAACCCACAGCTCCGTCAAGATACACAACTGAAAAAGCACAAGCACAGGAAATGGGATGGAACAAGAATGGCATCTACACTTCAGACAAATATTTCCTCAACTCACGTTGCTCCATAAAAGGCCAAACCTTTTTTTGTTTATGTATTTATTACGGTTATGGACTTTTACTGCATTGCTGGGCTGTCAAAATAAACACATACGCTCTTCCTGAAAGTCACGTGGTCTAGTTACCGCCCATTTAAAACAATGTCATAGATTAACATTCTGCTCTGGTTTCCTTTACATTCAATCTGCTGGGAGACTCCCTCTTACTCTAAACTTGTGTGTCCTCTAAATTGACCAAGGACACACTATTCCTGTTGCCATGGGACACTCGCTCCACAGTGGCTTTTGGTAAAGGTTGGACCAATCAAAGCGGGGCATGATGAGCCTCTCTGGGAAGTGAACTGTGTGAGAGTGAGGGGCTGCTCAGCCTCCAAACACTGGGCTCATTGTCAGCATGCATGTAGGAAACACACAGGAGAGGAACATTGGCATGGCTGTGGTTAAAATGCAGAACTGATAACGAGGCATCTTCTTTCAAACATGTAAAGAGATACTGGCATGCAGACATTTAATACAAATACAACAACAACAAAAAGGGCAGAATAGCATTTGCCAACAGAAATGTAGAAACTATTATGGATATTATGATGAGAAAATCCACCGTAAAAAATGACTTCAAAGATTTATAATTGACTGGAGGGACAACAGTCCCACCGTAGATACTAACAGTGTCGTTTTGTACTTCTGCAACCAGAGAGAACCACAACCACGGCGACACCAGACAGAGCACATGACCGGTATGACGTGCGTGTACGACGGCGTTTGCTTTCTTAAGTTTGCTTTGTCGTGGTGAGTGACGATGGGAAGCTTCGCTTTATCTCCATGACTGACTCAGGAGACTATTCCAGAGAAATCTGTGTTTTATCTGCTTGCATTAACGAGAGAGTAGAGCTGAACATTTACTGTGGAGAGAGTAGAGCTGAACATTTACTGTGGAGGTCCTAAGCTTTGGTTGCTCTCTTTTTTCATCCACCCAGCACAGGCTCTCATCTCCTCCATGCTCAATTGCTTCAACATGCAGTATCCTGGTGTTGCAGGAGAAATGTGAACTGACTGGCTTACAGTTTCTTCATAGGTTTGCTTGTAGTCATCTGGTACTGTAATCTTAGGAACTTTGTTAAACTGAGTGCCACAAATAACATAATTATTTACTGTTAACGTATATATTGTGTATGCGCGGAGTAGATCTGGATGCAGAGGTTACATTTCATGTATGTATCGATGTTTGTGACGATGAGAAATTAAGTTGAAGTTAACTTTATTTTAAGGTGGATTTTCTCTTTGACATCTCAAGTTGTCGACCTAAAAAAAAAAAGTTCATTTTGGCACTGAACAGAATCAAACAACCAAATAGCAGACAAAGGAAATACAAATTCAAAATTGACACTAAAATGCACAATAGGCTCTACACAGACCCCTTCTCCTCAGTCACTAGGACTAGGTTCAGACTGAAAATAGCACCATCAACAAAATACGATGGGCTACACACACACACATATAAATAAATAAATATAAAAAGGTGTGCTGCTACTAATTAGGAAATCTAGCTAACTGAATTATGCCAGTTCTGTGGTCTCATTGAAACGAATGAGGAGTCTACAGGTTTTCCTTTTTGACTCTGTGCTATTGTCAGTCTGACCTTACCGAGGTGTGTCCTGTTACGATATGAGGAAACATCATGCAGACAACAAGTTGACCCGACATTTCTGTGTGTAGATCTGACTCAGTGCATCTTAACTTGAGCCCTCTGTATGGAACACCACCTGTGCTGTGATTATGGGGTGATGCCAGGAAAAAGGAAGAGGGGGAGGTTAGTGGAGTCTGAACTGGCATTCCCAGAAAAGTGTAGTGATTTACCTGAGCCACCCCAGTGACAGTAAGAGCTACACCCTCCGCTGTCTCTACATCCTCACACTTCGGCTGCAGGGTCATAATCTCAAGCGTTATCCTGTTGAAGAACGTGGAAAAAATATAAAATAAAAATTGAAATGTTCGGAGGGAAAGCAAAATGAAGGGAAGGACCAGAACACAAGGAAAAAAAACAGGACAAAGTGAAACCATTCACCCAAGGACTCCAGATCACTAACAACGGAGCAAAATGAGATGCTACCCACAACTCAAGCTTTGGAGGATTTAGATTTTTCTCAACTCAATTTGCATTCAACATTGGGTTCCTCAAATCCTTATTCTTTTGCTGTTTCTATAGCTGTCATTTATTGACCCCGTTGCCAGAGGTGACTCAGAGTTCAGCTTTAGTTGTGAAGCCCAGGTTAGTGACAGCTGACTGTCTCCCCTCCACTGCGGGAGAAAAAAAAAGCCATGAAGATGAAAAAAGCAAACAACATAGACGACGTTAGCTTGGAAGTCGAACCGCTTCCCTGTGTCTTCCTTTGGTCTCCAGCACCAGCCACTGCTCCGGGTTGTTGTTTTTGTTTTGGGGAGAGGGGGGGTGGGTGTTCGTCTTTTGAAGTGCATTACCTGAGCCACCCCTGTCACATCCAGGGGAACACCCTCCGACGTTTCGATATTCTCGCAGCGACAGAGGATGGTCATAACCTCCAGAGACATTCTACGCAGGCAGGCGGGCAGGCGGGAATAGCAGAGGTAGAACAGTAAGTTGGACAACAGCTGTTAGGAATGTCAGTAACCAAGGTCAAGAGAAAGAGGGGAGAGGGATGGGAGGGGGGTTGGGGGTTGAAAGACACAACCGGACCTCCTGTTTTTCTGGTTTTAAGCCCTAAGGCTGTTTGGTGTATGATGTGGCGCTGCGGACACCTCTTACAAAACCAGGATCGTCACGCCTACAGCGCAGCTGCTCTTGTCTCAGTCTGTTAATAAATGTATCAATAATCTGGGACAAAGAGCAAGTTCCTCCAGATAAAGTAAACACAAGTCAGTGTCGAAAAAGATTCTGGAGCCAAGCTTTTTTATTTTTTTTAATTACGCTTGTATGGAGATTACACAACCCAAACCATCATTATCCTCCACCTCAGCACTGGTCCGGCTGGATTGTTCATGTGAGATTATGTCTCAGAGCTGATCAAAACAGCCGGAGCTGCTCTTTTACAACAAATACTGACTCGAGTCGGCTGTTGTCGCGAGTCGGGGACATGGGAGACTCTCTAGTTATCTGCTCCGCTGCCGCTCACCAAGAGAATTGGATCAATGAATCACAGGCCTGGACATTAACATGATTACTGCGTCACGAGCGGGAAGCCGGGCAGCCTCCTCCCCACGTTTTTTTATAACGCCGCCTTCATGCACACAAGGCTTTTAGCTGAAGTGGCCCCTACTCTCTCCGGTTTTTATCATCCAAGGAAGCGTCTGAAATGTTGACCAAACTGAGAGGGTTTCCCGGGACAGGCGGTCTCTAAATGGGGGGTTTGCGAATCCAGCCACTCATTGACTGTATTTTATTGTCGAGGTCTACCTTTACATTTCCTGGCAACGACATGACAAAGAGCAGCACCCAAAAGGAAATTGGTAACCTGAAGGAGACACACTGGGGCTTAGACGGGGTGAGATCAACACCAGACAAAGCAAAGCAGGTTAGCAAAGTAGACACAAAGAGGCATGCAAACCTTAAATGAAACGTCATTTAAAACCAGGAGCTCCAGAGAGGAGAATTTCATTTAGTAATTTTTTGACAAGTTAGTTCATGTTCATTAGGATTACTGTATCCCGTCTTTCCCAGATTGTACAGCTAGATGGGGGGCTGTTCAGTCTGAATTTGTCATCACTCAAACGAGGAAAAGGTCTCACTGAGAACGGCCACATGATAGAACAGACTCTGTGGACGGTTTTATTGCAAACAAAAGCGGCTTCGTTGACGTTAGTCGGCGACTTTGAACCCACAACAGGGATACGTTTTTTGTCTCTTGATTAGCACAAGACTTGTTTTTGATTTGGCTTCCTGGTTTTAAGCTCTGGCAGAGCAACAGAACACAACAATTCCATTTGTTTATCATCAAGTTAATATCACATGCACATTTTTTTTCAGTTTCTTTTAACTAATTTGCTTCAGTTTGAGTGTGGGAGTTTAACACGTTTTTTTAAAATAGTTTTGTAAACATCATGCTTGTAACTTCCGCTGACCTCGCCACTATGTACCATCTGTTTATCTTGCCAGTTTTTTATCGGAAGCCGATTCGTTGGAGCTGCTTTTAAATGCAGCTCCAACGAATCTGCTCAGAAGCGACCCCCGTTTACACATTCAGTAAACATTAAGTTTTTATATCGATGCCTCCATCTACCATAAATAACTTTTGTTTGTTTAATCCTCACTGAATGAAAAAAATACCGTTTCATGGTGTCTGCAGAGATAAACTTAAAAACAAATCTACATTCTTAATGCATACCTATGATTTTTCATAAATTATCTCATTGTCAACTACGATTTGGACTCACCAGGACAATGTATATATGATTTGACTCGTACTAAACTAACTACAGTGCCCATTTTCATCATTATATGAGCTCACTAAGTCGAATGACAGACTGGTCAATGGATTGATGCAGGAATTCCTAAGACACGGAAATGAGTTGGCATATCTTTTGCAAGGGCCTGTGGTCAACAAAAGCTTTAAGCCTCAGTTCACCCACACAGACGTTTTCAGTTAATCCGTCTGCTGAGACGTTGTCTCAAATACGTCACACCGGTTGTGTGGACCTGCAGACACCATGTTCCTAAATACTACCTGACGGAGGCTGTGAGCAACGTGCCCGTCTCAAACTTTATGGCTCTAAAAAGGACATTTACACAGAATTTCTTTTGGTTTGGTTGCCGGAGCAGAGTTCTTACCGCTGGATGTCAGAGATGAGCCACCAGGCCCAAGACCAGCCTCCGACGACATACGTCTTCTGATCGGAGCCGCAGCAGCCACCTTTGGAACAAAACAGATGAAACGGATCAGACGGTCAGAAAAAGAAGTGACCGGCCCAAATAAATTATCCCAGAAATTGGATTTAGACCGTTAAAAGTGGTGAGTGAGTGCAAAACAGATATTTTGCACTCATAGTCAATGCAAATTGCTCGCTAACAACTCCACCATATTCAACAAAAAATCCATTACTACGGGTTTAACATTACCAGCTGAAAACTACTTAACTGACTACTTTTGCAAACAATTATAATTCTGTGTGCAGTTAATTTAACACATCCACACGTGACGCGTGTTAAAAAATTCATGCAGTTCATTGGAAGGAATACATTTATAATAACACATACGACACATAGGCCTGTATGTAACCGGAGCAGCACACCTGGCGTTAAACCCAAAAGCAGCGTAGAGGTATTGAGAAAGATCTAGCAGACAATGACCCAGTTTTCATTGTCTGTGGGTGCTTAGGAGGAGGAAGTCTCAGGACGAAGATCATGTGCTCTCTTCAGACAGTCATAAACAATCACCCCGCTTTCCAACCACAGCATGCACAAGGTTTGCTGAGCAGCATGCACCCCCTCCCTGCTTTCCGGCACCACTTTCCATCTTTCGATTCAACATTACTTTCCCAATCAAAAAACACCGGTAGGTTGTTATTGTGAGCGACTGTGGAACAACAGGAAATGCTCTTTTTTGTTCTAGTATCCATCCGATTACACAGATCCTAGAACAAAAAAGACATTTATCCAAATGATACATCACGATAACGGGAGAGAAAATAGTTTGTCGTAACAATAGTGTGTTAGCGAATGTGAGGCCTCTCTAGATGTAAGGAAACGCATAGTAGTCCCAGTCACTGGGCTCAGTCGGATCGCTTTATCTGGAGTGTTTAGTGTGACATTCCCAGCTGTCACACGTTAAATGACAGAGAAGGGGGGTGGACTATCTTTACTGACACGTACTCCCCTATCAACCAAATACTGCTGGTGTGTGTATTAATGTTTCCATCAACGCGGTTAGAGTTAAAAGATTGATTTCAGGTCAATAAAAGATCTTAATCTGACACAGTGGCCTCTTGCGTTTCACACAACACAAATACTGCACAACATCCCCGAGAAACAGCGGCATACCATGCATGCAGAGCAGGAAAACGGATACAGAGTACTTGGAAAACTCTAAACTTAAACTCAAAATGATGATCCTGCTGAGCTGACCCGTCTTGTGTTGTGTTGTGTTACCCGCGGCCTGCCCTGCACCCAAACAATTCAATATGGGAGAAAATGGAACATGTTTTGCTCAAATCAGTCTTACTTACATCGTAAAAAAAAATATCATAATTTTGACTTTAAATATTTTTAGTTCTTGAAACTTTGAACAAGAGGCCGAAACGAGCAGAATGTCTCCCGTGAAAAGAGATGTTCGGACATCGCTCTGTTACAATACAATCGAAATCTTACAGATTAGAAGTGCTGTTTTAATAAGGGAATGTGGGTGGTGCAGGCCAGGCTTTTACTATTAAAACCCACCTGACCTCTGCCAAATGCCATCGCCAACTAAAGTAGGAAACAGGTTGAGGACCTATTGGAGCGACACACCATAATAACCCCAGCCTTCCACAGACATGTCTGACATTCCTGACTGCATTCACTCCACAGTGGAGGGGGGTTCATGTGAATGAATGAGAATTTACACAAGCGGGGGGTGGGGGGGGGGGGGGGGGGGAAGGGGGAATTGTTCTTTGGTATCCAATCTTGGAAAAAAATACAATAATATTTCTGAATCAGGATGTGAAACTCACTCCCAGTCTCCTCGCAATTCCTCGAAATGCGGGGACTGACACGCTCACAGAAGTTTTCACACAATGGAAAATCCCAACGCTGTTTCTCTTTTTTTCCTTCTGTTTATCATCACAAGCGAGTTAAACAGGAAAACTGCCCCGACAGATTCAGTTACAGAAGCCTGCTCGGAAAATATTCCATGCACTGCCAAAACATTTATAATTCAAAAAAGAATAAAGGTCCGAAATTCCTAAAAGTCTGAGGTCTATCAGGGATCCATCCGTATATCAATGGAGAATTCAGCGACATAACATTACTATGATTTGACAGCATAGAAATGACTGACACACTGTATGAATGAGTGCTGCAATCAGTGGTTGTGATTTGACTATCGGCTGAATTTTGAATAAAAGAAAATCCAATCTACAAGCTTCCCCACATCCGTCCTCATAGTAACTGCTTTATCATAGCGTTTTATTTTAATTTTTATTCTTTTCATTTTTTCTCTTCTTTCTCTTTACCGTTCACTCCTCTGCACACCTCATATTTAAACACTCGTCACTTTAACATACACTTTAACTTAAACACACATGTCACTTTAACGTACACTCACATTAATGTATCTGTTGTCTGAGCACTTTCTTATCTTACACTTATTTTAATACCAATTGCACTGTTATCGTTGATTGTTGTTTGTCTCGTCTAACGTCCCATGTCCATGTCCAATGTCCAACCTTCCGCCTCAAAAAAATCCTCGTTTGTGTGAAAACCTTCCTGGCTAATAAACAGTTTCTGATTCTGATTCTAATACCTTGGAAACAAAACAAAATAAAGACCAGATGGGGAACCAGAGCCCATCTGATCCTAGTCTAGTCTAACCCATCAGAATAAGAGACCAGAGAATTCAGGTGGATGTGTCGTGAAAACGTGACCACAAAAAAATACATCGGCGAAAACGCATTAGCGAAGGGACGACATTGCGGATATCAAGGAGCCACAAGACAACTGATTTGTGTTCCCTTCCGAGGTACATGACGTGAAACACTCATTCAGAAGGGAGACATGTTGTTTTTCTCCTTTCGGGGATTGTGTGGAATCATCAACAACTAGCTTAAAGTGACATCAAATGGTCACGTGTTGCCTCGTACACTATAGTGCGTACCGTTTAATACAAACGCGTTACACGTCGAAGGAAAGGCCAGGAGAATATTTTCATTATTTCCCCCCAAGGGGTTTCTGTATAAACTCCATCGAGCACAGGGAGCCAGGAAGCAGCCCGAGGAGCCACAGCTAGCAGTCGCACATCGTCAGAAAGAGCGCTAACGTTACCTGAAACCACAAGGGCCTCGTTCGGTCCGACGGTGTGGCAGTTCCCCATGTTTTCCGAGAGAAAACAAAAACAAGCTCGTATCCAAAGCTACTCGAAGCGTAGAAAACTAATTTCACTTATAAACAATGCTTTTTCTCGTTTTTTTCCCCCCACACCAACTCTCAATTATCGATGGCTATTTTTTTCCCAACTGGAAGAGTCGAGCAACGGCTACGTCACGTCACCCGGGATACGACGCAGTGCTTCCGCTGGGAACTTACAAAATAAAAGGGACGTTGACGAACATGGGTTTGAAGTGAGGGTTTTATTTTTATTTTGAAGGACACACCGGCACGCTTCTGTTCTTGTTTGCCGCCACTTGACCCACTTGATCCGATTACCCCTCCCCTCTATTCGGCCCCTCCTCCACCTTGAGGGGATATGATGCCATAATAATAAAAAAAGGCGTGGTTGTTTAAATGTCCTCTCACGAAAGTAACAGAAACAAGAATCATCAGTAATTTTCCTCTGATTTACGCGTGTCTGCGACAGCCTACCTAGTGTTTATTTAATTTTATATAATGTTCAGATTGTTGTCAAAGCTAAAGCTCCTCTGTGTCGCCCACTGCAGACAGATTATGTGTGTTACTTGAGCGTCGTGCTATAATGTGTGCATACACACAGTGTTATGAAATATGAAACTCTCATCCCTTCTCCTAGTTCTCAATTCTCCATTACATCATCAAGCTGCTTAGATTAGAGTCAAAAGGCCACTCATTCCTAGGGCTGAGTAAGAGCGTTGACATTCAAAGCAATATTTGCACTGATCAAATCAGTGCCCAGTCACAATCGTACACAATTGAACCTTCATTACCAAAATATTTGAAGGGCTGTCCTGCAGAAAAGGCATGGCACATTGCATCCTCCTGAAGCGCTAGCACTTTGTCAACACTATAATCAGAGTAGAGCTGCACCACTACATTCCAGGGAATTTCAAAACGTGAGTGAACGGCACTAATTGCATGTTGGCAGTTGCCTATGTATGCATGATGCGCTTGCTAATAAACATCAAGGGACGGCAGATCCACAGAAATCACAAAGCTGGCCCACATTTAGACTCCTGACCTCAGACGATGCTCATTTGTGGCCGATGGCAACTATCTTTTCCCACTAGAAAGCAAATATACTTCTACTTACACATTATTATGATGATGACATCTTATTTTCTAGGTCTCTAAGCTTCACTGAGCTCATGATGGCCTCTATTGATGCATGCAGTGTTATCATCTACTCCAAATCTGAGCCCTGGAGATGTTGTCATGTTGATTGATGTGTGAGTTCTTCTGCTGAAATGCAAAAGTATAAGACGTGCTCCAGGGCCGGACCACACTGGGGCTGGACCTGCATGGGGCCGCAAACCTGTACTGACCCTCTACAACCAGCATGTAAAGATCCCACAGCACAGCCACTAGAGGAGTAGTCACAATACCTGAGAAGCTGCCTACACAAACATTCCCGGGGTGAAATGACATCAAATCCGGCTGCCCTCTACAGGGCGGCCTGTGTGCTTTGAGAGCTTTGGGCTAACGTAAGGGCCCCGATAAGGGGGGGGCGTTGAGGGTCCTCAAGAACAACGATGTTGACACGTTCAACATCCTCTCTTCAAAAACAAAGTTGAACCTTGCACTGGAGTATAGCATTAATAAGGTATGCCATTTGCTGATTAACCCACTCCATCCAACAGGTGGGCCCACAAATATAAACCACCTAAGTGCCACGATGACCTCTTGTCAGAATCAGAATCAGAATCAGCTTTAATGGCCATGTAAATTTTCACATACATGGAATTTGACTCCGGTTTCAATGGGTCTCGTACTTTTTTCCACACACAATATACAAGATAAATATAAAAATATAAAAAGGACATTAAAGACAGTAGTAAAACAACAAAAAAGTGCAGATAGTGCAGATGAAGAGTCTGTTTAACTGTTCATTTGAGTGACGGCCAGTGGGAAGAAGCTGTTTCTGTGTTTGGTGGTTTTGTGTTTAAAAAGTACAATACATGATTAAAATTCTGTTTTAATGACGACTATGAATATGTTTTTCAAAATGGTAAGTGTCTGATTTTACAATAACATTTGTCTCACTTTGGTGTTGAAAAGTGTATGCAAACTTTTTTCAACTTTTCTACCTTTCCTCATATTGTCCAAATGTAAAACAAGCTTTAAAAAACGGGGTTAACTTTTGGAATTATGAATACATTCACTATCAGGGCAATTCTATATGTGGCTCAAACCTGACAAGAACTCGCTTGACGTTTAGACTATTTACAGCACACGTCTGAATGGGTCAGACCTGCAGCTGTTGGATGGCCAACCCCGCATACATCGAGGTTCAAGGTTTGCAGATTGTTCAGTGTGAGAATGGATACGAGCCGGTCATGAACTTGGCCACAACAGGAGGTGGATTACAGAATGTCCACCCTATCTGATGTCTCAATCACCCCACAGCCCCGCTGCTTTCCTTTTCCTCCTC
Source organism: Myoxocephalus aenaeus (assembly GCA_038501785.1). Classification (NCBI taxonomy): domain Eukaryota; kingdom Metazoa; phylum Chordata; class Actinopteri; order Perciformes; family Cottidae; genus Myoxocephalus; species Myoxocephalus aenaeus. The sequence continues at coordinate 6,163,376 of JBAMJR010000195.1, forward strand.
TGCCTCTAATCAGTGCTTCAGATTTATTCTTTTTCTATTGGTTACACCACGTTCCTCCTTTTCAGCAGATTTGGCTTTGGCAGTGGCACAAAGACTGTGGGCATTCTTGTTGACCTGCGATGTCCACTCCTACATCTCCCTGCTGCAGCCTTTGCTGTTCTGGGTTAGCTGTGTTTGAACCTAACTCCCTATGACGACATCCTATGAGGCATTCACCGAATAATGTTATTATCATTTACCAGAGAGCGCGAGCGATTTCTCCAAAATATCAGCATGAAGAAAATATTAATCTCCCATGAAATTATATGGGACTTCGGGAAATCAATACATATCTAACTGGGACATGATCCTAATTACAAAGTGCAAACAGATAAGGCTCCTTATAAAAGCTGCAGTGTTGTGTTAATTGTTTTTCTTTCTGTGGTTAGACATGGAAAGAGCCCCTAATCATATCTCTGCTTATCATAAAGGTTATTAGGCTGATGGGCATGTGTGTTTGTTCGAGTCCACCTGGAATGTGTCACTGCAGAACACTAATTTCAAGTTGCACATGTGTAACATACTCGTCATAAAAGACATACGAGATATCTCTATCTCTGTCTTTACCTGAAAAGTTTAGATTGATCATTAATGTAAAAGTGTTGGTGTCACAAAGGTAGCTTGTGGAACCCATAAAATGTTCTGGTTATTTAAGTAAAAAAAAAAGTATGACAAAAAAAAAAGATTCAATAGTTAAGTTCTGACTTTTTGGGACCGAGCTTCTGAAAGATAATAATCATCAAAAATATAAAAAAAAACTAAATGTTGTATGCATTTCCACTTTCATTCCAGTTTAACGAGTGCACTCGTTTACTTTTTTGGCCTTCAACAGTATTATTTTCTGTATGAAGTATTATTATCAATACTTAGTATAAAAACCCACTTTAAGACGAGCTAAATGTGCTCTGCTCACTTGTTGACCAACTATTAATTATTAAAAAAGACTTTTTATCTTAAAAAAAAAAAAAAAAAAAAAAAGTAACCTCTGCGGACCTCCCCCACAACCACAAATCTGATGAGTTTATGCAAACATCTACCTCAGAGCTGCTGCAGTGTTTCTGCTAAGCTAATCATTAAGGATAATAAAAAGGAAGGTTATATCACCCCGAGTCACTTAAATCCCAGCCAACCTTTCCCTGGAGCTTGGGCCCAGACGAGCGACAGCAGCGTCACGAGGAGCAGACATGGAGCAGCAGCTCAACAGACCAACGTGGAGCAGGCAGATAGAGTTCACCCTGGCCGGCATCGGCTGTGCCGTGGGTCTGGGCAATGTTTGGAGGTTCCCCTATCTCTGCTACAGGAGTGGAGGAGGTGAGACACATCGCTGACGTCCTCAAACTGAACTATGAAACCAGATCATCTGTGCTTTTATGCTGTATTTATAGACTGGCTCCAAAAATTAACAACCTGTGCTGTTACTGAGTCCATACTTCAGACACATTGTCCTGTTGTGATGCTGATTGTGTTGAAAAGTTGTGTTGAAAACTTATCTGTGTGAATTTCGTGTGAGTGTATATGTGAAAAGTTCTCTCTGTTCTTTAAAACCGTGCATAAACGGTTGGAATGTTTGGAGGAAAAACCCCCGGGGCAGGATGACTTTCACAAAAGTTAAATATTAGAGGATACCGTAAAACAGGAATATGTGTGTGACAGTTGACCTACCATCACCTCCCTTCAGGTGCCTTTCTGGTGCCGTACCTGCTTATGCTGGTGGTGTTGGGGGTCCCTCTGCTCCACATGGAACTGACTGTGGGTCAGTACACCAGGAGAGGGCCTGTCCACGCGCTGGCTAGCGTCTGTCCACTCTTGAAAGGTGCTCTGTGGCATTCATTTGATTTCCCCACTTGCTGAACGAGATACAAACTGACACATTGGCTTCTTATTTTTTGACAATATATTGTGTTTGTCCTCAGGAGTGGGCATAGCATCGGTGGCCATCTCCTTCATCATGTGCATCTACTACAATGTGGTCATCACCTGGGCCCTCTATTATCTCTTCAGCTCCTTCCAGGCGCCGCTACCCTGGCAGAACTGCAACAACACCTGGAACACAGTGAACTGCTCCAGCCACGCCACCAACAGCAGCTACTCCTCCACAGCCAGCCAGGAGTTCTTCCAGTAAGCTCTCCCTGTGTGGAGGAATGTGAGATTGTAAAACAAGACTAGATAATTATTAGATTGCAGCAGGATTACGAAAGCCCTGGTACACTGTAAAATCTGATTAGTTAACCTTACTTAAAAAAAGCTTGCAAACCGATTGCCTTAAACTCGTTACAAGCAAGTAAAGTTGATTATGTATTGTATGTTGTGCTAACACATGCTTATCTAATATACTTACACAAGTTTAAGTAACTAAAAAAAAGATTAAGGAGTACTTACAACTTTACTCAAGATGTACTTTGACTAGTATAGCCTACTTAAAATTACCATCTCAAACAACGAAATTATTTCAAGTGAAATATACTTTGTGTGTACCGGTAAAGCCGGGTTACAAGCCGCTACTACCTTCGGTGGTTGTCCCCACTGTAGCAAGCTAGCGCTGCTGCTAGCTCCCGGCTGCTGCCCCCGAGTCGGGCGTCGAGCCGGGGCTGGTCCCGCTACCTTCGGTGGTTGTCGGGGAACTAGCGGAAGTTAGCGGGGAACTAGCAGCAGCGCTAGCTGGCTACAGCGGGGAACTAGCGGGGACACTCAACGAACGTAGTAGCGGCTTGTAACCCGACTTTTACGGTATTCCAAACATTTATTTAAGTTGGGCTAACTAATGTTACATGTTCTGCAACTTAAAATATATCAGTAATGTTTACTCGAACAACAGTGTCATTTACTTGTTAAAACCGATTGCCTTAAAACAACCAAGTTCATGTTACTAGTGTAAATTAAGTGCTTCAAACATCCTTTATACAATAATGAAAAACAGGTTATATTCTATTCAAAAATCACAATTACACAAATCAAAGTAGAGACAAAGTTTAATTATATGATTTGTTTTTATTTTTCTTCCTTCCATAAGAATTGACATTGCTCCTTTTCAATTGTGATTGCAACAACAAACCATTTTTAGTTACTGAACTTCCTGTATCAGAACCAAGACAAAATGGATTAATCTAATCTGATTATTGGGGTGTCTGTTGTGGAGAGTGATGAGGACCCAAACGCGGACCAGAGAGTGGAATGAGAAAAGTGTTTATTAACAGGGGAACAGGTATGGAGGAGCAGTCAGGGGAGTGACGGGAAAATCCAGGTGGGGGAATCCAGGTGGGGGGGAACAGCAGGCGGTGAACCGGGAGGATGGGTGACTGAACAAAAAGACAGGGTCAGAGGCGAGGCAAACACAATTTAACAGGAGCAGACTCTACCGGGTTAGTCGGACAACGATCTGGCAACGAGTGAATGAAGGACTGGGGTAGATGTACTGCAGGGTGATTAACGGATTGAAGGCAGCTTGGTTGCTTGAGCAGGTGAGGTGAGTTGTAATCAGGAGGCCACGCCCCTCCCACACAGTGCAGGCAGGAGGCATGGCCTGGCCGTGACAATACCTCCCCCTCAACGAGAGCCTCCAGGCGATGCACCAGGGTTGTTCCTATGGAAATCTCAGATGAGGGAAGGGTCCAGGATGAGCTTGCGGGATATCCAGCTCCGCTCCTCGGGGCCATATCCCTCCCTGTTCACGAGGTATTGGTGTCCCCGACGGCGCATGTCCAAGATCCGCCGTACAGTGTAGGCAGGGTGGTCGTCAATGATCCGGGTGGGTGGAGGGGGAGCGGCTGGAGGGCAGAGTGGACTGACAGACAGGTTTCAAATGGGAGACATGAAATGTTGGATGAATCCTCAAGGAGGCAGGTAGTTTGAGTCTAATGGCAGAAGGGTTAATGATAGTGTCTATCACAAAGGGCCCAATGTAACAGGGAGTAAGTTTCTTGGAGGTAGTCTGTAACTGAACATCTTTAGCAAACAACCAAACAATCTGACCTGGGAGGTATTCTGGTGCCGGGGTCCGATGCCGGTCAGCGATGCGCTTGTTATGTTCGGCAGATCGCAGTAGAGCCAAGCGTGCCTGTCTCCACACCCGGCGACACCGACGAAGATGTGCTTGGACCGACGGTACTGCAATCTCCTCCTGGACTGAAAATTGGGTGGCTGATACCCCAAGGAGCACTCAAAAGGGGACAATCCTGTAGCAGCACTTTATAACGAGTTGTGGGCATACTCAACCCAGGGGAGATGCTCACACCAGGATGAGGGATTCCGGGCTGTGACACACCGAAGTGCTGCTCTGAGGTCCTGGTTGGCTCGCTCGTCCATTAGTCTGTGGATGATATCCTGACGAGAGACTGACAGACGCCCCAATAGCGCGACAGAAAGCTTTCCATACCTGTGACGTAAACTGTGGTCCACGGTCGGAGACGATGTCGGATGGGATTCCATGGAGCCGGACTGCGTTGTTAACCAGGAGGTCGGCATGTAGGGAGCTTAGGTGTACAGCCTTGGAAAACCTGTCGACTATCGTGAGAATGGTGGTCTTACCCCGAGAAGGAGGAAGTCCAGTAAAGAAGTGTAGTCCAATGTGGCTCCAAGGATGCCGCGGGACCGGAAGGGGACGGAGTAGACCCGTGGAAGGCTGGTGAGAGGACTTACTGCGAGCACACACCGTGCAAGCCAGGACAAAGGCGCGCGTGTCCGTGTCCATGGACGGCCACCAGAATCGCCTCTTCAGGAGACATAATGTTCGACCAATGCCAGGCGAACCGTGAGGTGTGAACCCACTGGAGAACCTGTGAGCGGACTGGCTCAGGTACAAAAAGGCAGTTCGCCCCCCCAGATCTGGGAAGGCTCCCTGGGCCTCCCTAACCAGGGATTCAATCTCCCAAGTCACTGCTGCCACTACACATGATGCAGTATGGTCTCAGGATCTGTAGAGTGGTGGTCGGCCATGAACTTTCTGGACAGGGCATCAGGCTTGAGATTTCTGGAACCGGGTCGGAAGGTGAGCGTGAAGTTGAAACGACCGAAGAACAAGGCCCACTGGGCCTGACGGGAGTTGAGGCGTTTGGCGGTCTGGATGCAAGACAGGTTCTTGTGATCCATCCAAACGATGAAAGGCTGTGCCGTGCCTGCCAGCCAGTGTCTCCACTCCTCCAGAGCCAGTTTCACTGCCAACAGTTCTCGGTTGCCGACGTCGTAATTGCGCTCAGTGGGGGATAGACGGCGGGAGAAGAAGGCACAGGGATGGAGCCTTTGGTCCTTGGCTGAGCGCTGGGACAGAATGGCTCCCACTCCCGTGTCAGAAGCATCCACCTCTACGGTGAACTGACGCATGGGATCCGGATGTAAGAGCACAGGCGCCGTCATGAAGCGCCTCTTAAGCTCAACAAAGGCGGCTTCTGCCGCTGGAGTCCAGGAGAAGGGGTTGGCGGGTGAAGTGAGTTGGGTGAGAGGTGCCGCCACTCTGCTGTAGTCCCGGACAAACCTCCTGTAAAAGTTTGCGAACCCCAGGAACCGTTGAGTTGCTTCAGGGAAGTGGGTGTCTGCCACTCAGCCACCGACTGAGTCTTCTTCGGGTCAGTCCTCACCTGCCCGCTCTCAATGATGTACCCCAGGAACTCCACTGAAGCTACATGGAACTCACTTTTCCGCTTTAATGTAGAGCTTGTTCTCCAGTAGCCGCTGGATAACCTGCCTCACATGTTCCTCGGTGTTACGGGAGAAGATCAAGATGTCATCTAAATAAACAAAAACAGATCGGTTAAGGAAATCACAAAGGACATCATTGATCAGAGCCTGGAAGACTGCAGGGGCATTAGTAAGCCCAAATGGCATAACCAGATACTCAAAGTGGCCCAGGGGGTTCGGAAGGCAGTCTTCCATTCATCTCCCTCCCTGATGCGGACCAGGTGGTATGCATTCCGGAGGTCCAGCTTTGAAAAAATGGTCGCTCCTTGCAGGGGTTCAAAGGCAGAGTTAATAAGGGGAAGAGGATACTGTTCTTAATAGTAATGTTATTTAGCCCCGGTAATCAATACAGGGGCGTAGTGAACGGTCCTTCTTGGACACAAAAAAACCCCGGCCCCCACCGGGGAGGATGATGGCCTAATTATCCCCGCAGCAAGAGAGTCCTGAATGTAAGTCTCCATGGACTCCCGCTCCGGGCGGGACAGGTTGAACAACCGACTGGAGGGTAGTGGAGCACCAGGCCGATGGCACAGTCATAGGGCCGGTGCGGGGGGAGGGAGAGAGCCTGCTTCTTGCTAAAGGCCTCACAAAGATCTTGATATACTGTAGGGATAGCTGACAGATCAGGGGGTTCCAAGTCAACTGAGGGGGCAGCACCCTCAGTAGGCACTCGGGCAGATCTTAGGCAGGAAGAATGACAAAAAGAACTCCAGCTCTGAACCTTATTCTTAAACCAGTCAATGTGGGGATTGTGGAGTCTCAACCATGTCTGACCAAGAACTATAGGGGTCTGGGGAGAGGGTATAATATGAAACTGAATGACTTCATGGTGATTACCTGATAATACCAGGCGCAGTGGTTCCGTGATGTGGGTCACATGAGCGAGAAGTCCCCCGTCTAGAGCACTTGGAGTGTTGAACGGCTGGCAGGAGATACCGGTTTGGGAAACGAGTCCTGCGTCGATGAAGCGGTCATCCGCTCCCGAATCCACCAATGCACGTAGGGGAACGGACTGTTGGTTCCAAACGAGAGTGGCCTCGAGCTGCATCTGGGTCTGGGGGGCAGTATAGGAAGTAACCTGGCTCATCAGTATCCCCACCTCTACTGACGAGCCTCCTCTTTTGGCCGCCGGGGACAGGAGGTCAGAAAATGCCTAGGTTGGCCACACAAAAAATGCACAATCCGGCTCTGACCCTACGGTGCCGCTCCTCTGCTGATAGGCGCGTTCTGCCCAGTAACATGGGTTCCTCTGCCGAGTTGTGGGAAGCCAGGAGAGGTCTGGGGACTTGAAACAGGGCTAAGGCTGGTCCTCCCCGAGGTGGGGGAGAAAGCACTGAAAGGGCGTGGTACACTAAGAGGGTGGCTAGGTCTCTCCTTCCTAAATTCCTTAAGGCGACCCTCTAGTCTGACAGCAAGAGCAACAAGGGCCTCAACACTGAGTCCTCCCTCACTATCAGTTCCTCTCTTACAGGGCTATTAAGCCCTCTGAGGAAGACCCCTGTAGGGATATGTCACTCCACCCCGAACCATATGCTACCGTCCGAAACTCCACGGAATAATCTGCTACGCTACGGGAGCCCTGACGTAGGGAAAGCAGACATGAGGAGATTTCTCTACCACTAGGGAGAGGGGGGGGGGGGGGGGGGGGGGGGGTCAAAAACCCTACGCATCTCATCAGCAAAGTCCTGGTATGAGGAATTAGCTAATGACTCAGCCTCCCACAAACTTGTAGCCCAGGCTAGCACTCTTCCAGTTAGCAACCCCGTAACAAAGGCAACCCTGGCCCTCTCTGTGACTTATCTAGAAGGTTGTAAATCAAAGACTAGGGAGCACTGCATTAAAAAAAGACTTGCAAGTTCCCAGGTCCCCAGCGTAGGAACGTGTGGCTCCCGGGGACTGACGGGGGGCTGGGTAGGGTGTTGAGGAGGTGAGGGCGCTGCAGCATCTTCTGGAGCAGGTGGTGAAGGAAGCTGTGTGGAAACCCGATTGAGCAGCCGTCCCATCTGGCGCACGTCAGTAGCAAGGGAGCTAAGCGACTCCATGAGGTCCTTGAGGAGTCGGTCGTGCTGTCCAACGAGAGTACCCTGTGAGGCGAGAGCCTGACGGAGGGACTCTGGGTCTGCTGGGTCCATTCTGGCCAGATCATTCTGTTGCGGAGTGTGATGGAGGACCCAAACGCAGACCAGAGAGTGGAATGAGAAAAGTGTTTATTAACAGGGGAACAGGTATGGAGGAGCAGTCAGGGGAGTGACGGGAAAATCCAGGTGGTTGGAATCCAGGTGGGGGGAACAGCAGGCAGTGAACCGGGAGGACGGGTGACTGTGAACAAAAAGACAGGGTCCGATGCGAGGCAAACACAATTTAACCAAACCTCGGCCAGGAGAAGACTCTACCGGGTTAGTCGAACAACGATCTGGCGACGAGTGAATGAAGGACCGGGTTAGATGTACTGCAGGGTGATTAACGGATTGAAGGCAGCTTGGTTGCTTGAGCAGGTGAGGTGAGTTGTAATCAGGAGGCCACGCCCCTCCCACACACAGTGCAGGCAGGAGGCATGGCCTGGCCGTTACAGTGCTTCTTTTAAACAGTTGAGGTAGCAGTATAGGACAAGTTTCAATGCAGTGCAATTGTTGGTAACACATTTTGAAAAAAATGGCAAAAAGTGCTGAAAACAGGATTGGTCAGCAAAAGTTGCCATCTCAAAAGGTCACAATGCACACTTTAGTGTTTAAAATTGTATTGTGCTGGTTTAAAACAATTTTAATTAAGAGACTGTGTGCAGCTATTGTCATGGCAAATACTGGCATGACAGTATACAAAATAAATCCAAGCATTACTGAATTGTATGGCCCATACCAACAATTACAACAAAAACATATACTGCCTAATATGAGTTTGGTTCGGATTTTTTTTTTTTGTGAAACGGATAATTTGGTAATCAAATCGACATGACTGGAAGTTTCATAATTTACAGAAGAACTTCTTTATCATAACAATTTAAAACACCAAATGCTCAGTTATGTTACACTGCTTTGCCAATGTACTATAGTCTTTTTTGCCTACATAAATGGCAGCTGTGTTAATTCTGCAATAACAACAACAACAAGCAGTTTATAGCCCAAACTTGGTAAAGAACAAACAGGCTAACAAGTGCAAAATGTCTTCATTCAATAAGCATAACAATATGAAAGATAAATGACTCCACTAATGGATCTCACACGTGTATTTTGAACATATCTCTAGCTGTAAACCTGCTGATGAACCCAAGGGCTGACACTTTGAAAGGAGTGGCTTCATTTAGTTAAACTAACAATCAAAAGTAACTGAATCCACTGTCATTAACAGAGAGAGAGAGAGAGAGAGAGAGAGAGAGAGAGAGAGAGAGAGAGAGAGAGAGAGTCTGTGATTTACTCTGAGTCTGAGTGGTTGACTCATTACCTTGTTAATGAGTCAAGTTGTTAACTTGACTGGCCACTGAACATTTCCACCTGTAAAATGCAAATCCATATTGAAATGTTTCTTTGTTTCATCTGTGAAATCAGAATTTCCCACTTCAGGTTGCAATAACTCAACATCTAATCTTGTAACTATTTGCATCCTCGTGCATAAGAGAGGCTGCTGGCCAACAAATATAAACTGGCATATATAATGGAAGAAAAACCCTTATAGGGAACGAAGATAGTATAGTATTGTAAGATGTTCAGTTTTGAGGCATCGTGTCATTATGCAATTGTCTTTTTACTCTTTTTTTGTGACTTTTTTTAAGATACAAGATGCTGGAGCAGACGAGCGGAGTGGATGAAGCGGGAGTGGTCCGGTGGGATCTTTTTCTCATCCTCGTTCTGGCTTGGGTCCTCATTTACTTTTGCATCTTTAAGGGGGTGAAATCGACGGGCAAGGTGGGTGAGAAGAGAGAGAAATTTGAGACAGAGATAAGGAGGCAGTCAGCGAATACCAACCTGTGTGTTTGCAGGTGGTGTACTTCACGGCTCTATTTCCGTACGTTATCCTGATCGCCCTGCTGATCAACAACGCACAGCTTCCTGGAGCTTTAGACGGAATATACTTCTTCATCGTGCCAGAGTGGGACAAGCTACTGTCAGTGGAGGTAAGAAGGCAGAATCAGAGGAGACGAGGAAATGGGAATCTGCTGGTTTTGTCTGAAACGGGAGCGTAGATATAGGAAGGCAACGTGGTTTTTGGATGATCACCCCTCTGTGTTTCAGGTGTGGGTCAATGCTGCAGCTCAGATCTTCAACTCCATCGGGATTGGTTTCGGCTCCCTCATGGCCATGTCCAGCTACAACTCCTTCAACAACAACGTGCTGAAGTAAGGAGACAAAATCCTCAGACACTCAGTGTTCTCCATCAGCAGTGATAACAATGATCACTGACTGGGCAATAAGAAAGATGAAAAAAACAAACTTTCCCCACAGGGACACCCTGACTATATCCATCCTCAACTCCGTCACCAGCATCCTGGCAGGTTTTGTCATTTTCTCGGCTTTTGGATACATGTCCTATCTGCAGGGCATCCCTGTCAGCGATCTGGCCGTGGATGGTAAGAAATACAAAAAACAGAAATAGAAAAGAATCTCCGGCTCCAAGGGGATTATTTTGATCCTCAATGATATTGGGCGTGTGGCTGGGTAATTACTCATAGAAATTCCTTCGAGCGGGTTGGCAGTGTTATAAATCAGTACCCATGCAAAGCAATGCTTCATGGTTCATTGTTATCATTCTTTTATTTTTATGGGAAAGAGAAAGCAGAGCTGCAATCCAGTGAAATACGAGTCATGATAGCTACAGAGCTACAATAAATGCATTAATACAAATTTCTAAAAAAATTATATCTTTGAAAAGCAAGTGGTGCATTACATTAATACCATCAGTATTCTTTGTTTCAATGCATGCACTCACCGATTGGCTGCGTCAGAGATGTTGATACATTCTCCATATATTGCTCTTTCCATGATTTCTTTTTATAATTGACTTTTTACTGTTTCCATCAGCAATGCCAGATTGTCAAATCCTGTGCGTTTGTTGCATTCAGGTCCAGGACTGGTTTTTATTGTTTACCCACAAGCCTTTGCCAACATGCCAGTGTCTCAGCTGTGGGCTGTGCTATTCTTCTTCATGCTGCTTTGCCTTGGACTGGACAGCGAGGTAGTTAATGGGAGGGAAACAGTACTTCAGAGATAATAGTAAGATTATATGCAGCAATCCTACAAAGGTGCAATTTGACTTTTTTTTCTTCTTCTTCCTTTTATTGTCAGTTTGCGATGGTTGAAGTGATGGTGACCAGTCTCATGGACGAGTACCAACAACGTCTGATGACATTCTTCAAGCGGAAGGAGCTGTTCGTTCTTGCTATCTGTGGGGCGGCGTGCATTCTGGGGATCCCCTGTGTCTTGCAGGTACGGACCGGGATTTACCGGATGAGCTCCAACCAAAGTGTCTGACTTACTAACGAGCGTGCCTCTCTTCAGGTGGGCATCTATGTGTTCCAGCTCATGGACCATTACACTGCCATCGTGTCCATCATGTTTCTTGCGTTCTTTGAGGTCATAGCCATCTGTTGGAGTTATGGTAAGCAAATGTTGTGTTTCTGTTTCTCTGCGGCCAATTCATGTAATGTGCTAGACACCTTTTATTACTACACCTTTTATCTACTATATGTAGACTATTATTATCAATGCCAGACGTTGTAAAAGGTCTGAATGTGCTCGGCTGTTAACTGAAGCAGCTCTCCACGCGCAGGAGTGAATCGACTTTCAGACAACCTCCTGGAGATGACTGGGAAAAGACCGAACATCTTCTTCAGACTCTGCTGGCTAATAGTTGCCCCTGTGCTGATCACTGTAAGTCCACGTGATTTTGATTTTTTATGTTCTGAACCAACACTGAGATCTATCTGAAAATGTCACCTTACTGTACATGTTTCTTCTTGGGCGCAGGTCATCCTGGCTTTTTCCATCATCCAGTTTGAACCAGCCCGCTATGGGCACTATGTCTTCCCTCCCTGGGCTCAGGGGGTCGGCTGGGTCATCGCCATGGGCTCCATCATCTGGATTCCTTTGGGTGCCGCTCACACATTGTGGGTGCTACCTGGCTCGTTCATGCAGGTGACACACATTTGCTTTTTTTCAAATGTATTTATTTCTCTCCAGTCAAAACATTGGAGGTACAGCAGTACCCACGTGCTGCTACGCCAAGCTATGTGATAATACTATCGGTGCATTTCTCCTACAGAAACTGAAGCTGTCCGTCACACCATACGCCCTGAATAAAAAGCCCAAAATGCCGTACTATGAGAGGGGAGGAAGCCTCGCTGTCATCAGCTCCGACATCCAGCTACCAGAGAAACCTCCTATTCAGACAAACCTGTGATGGCTCTGTGTCTTGACCAAGAGTGGACAAGTCAATCACAAATTATTGTTTGCAGTTAGTTTTAAATCTTCAACAAACTTGAAGCAAGCTTACTACAAATAAAATTATCTACATGATAGCGAGAATGGGCTGCTGCACATCTGCCACGCAGACATATGGAAATGCATATTTTTAAAATTGTAAATTTGAGGTTTTGTTAAGCATCAAACCGTTTTTCAGATTGTTTTGTATGTGAAAAGACGTTGTTTAAAAGGCAGCGTTTGGAATCCGTTGTTGTTGTGTACATCTTTAACATCCGGTCATTCTCTCTCTCTCTCTCTCACACACACATTTCCCTGCCCTCATTTGTGCGGACTCAACTGTGCTAAGGGTGCCATCTCTTGGCCATGTTTGCTGATGCAAGCATGAGTGTTGATATATTGATATATCTGAGGTCAGGTACTGTGCTTAGAGTAACACATAAATTTTAGTCAAGAAAATGATAAAGTAATATCACCATTCACAGTTCATACAGCTGAACTACTTCTGTTGAAAACATAAACCACTGTGGACCAATTCATTGTGGCTGACTCATTTATTAGGTCAAACGCAACTCAGGGCATTGCTAATAAAGATGATACATGTGGTAAACGGGGAGTACACAGGTCATGCAATACTTCTGTCATGTAAGCCTTTCCCAAAACCCACAGCTTGTGATTTCTACAATGACTCAGTCTGTCCGGTGAACATAACACAGAAAGACCATCATTCACTTCTGGGCAATTCTTTTTATTTATTCATTGAAGGAGAAATGTCATCTGTGAGGTACACATTTCTAGGGTATACATGTACACAGAGTTAGTGTCTTCCCCTACATAAGTTGCCAGTGTCTTATTCTTTTAATTCCTCATAAATGAATCCATAGTGCAGAACGACTGGAATTACACAGGCAAGAAGAGGTGGATAGTAGAAACCCATGTGCTGAACAGACAAGGGCACCTGTGCTTCCTCCCGGCCCCGATTCCTTATGAGTGGGTGAAAGTCAAAGGGTAGCTGAATGTATTTGTGATAACATACGGTGAGTAAAAGTGGCAGCATGGACAGACTGATGTTAGCTACAGTGGGTAAGACAGAGTACTATGGTTAGTGTGCATGAGACCACATCTAGCTATGATCAAAAGTTAAAACATTTATTAAAAAAAAAGATTTAAACCAAAGAAAACACAAAAATGACCAGTTGTCATTCTTATAAAACAGCAATTACCTTTTCCATTTAATTTCAAAAAGATATGTCATGTGACCTACAAAAACAGAGACAAAACATGTGCAATCAATGGCATACTCTTCCCTCTGAAGTGATGCTCGTGCGGATGACCACACGGCACAGCAGCAACGCTCTCCTTTGCCATTTGTTCCTGCCGCCGGTTGGAGTCGGCTCAGCTCAGGGACCGGGCTCGACGCGTCACAAACGCCAGGTTGCTGCTTTCAGTAGTATTTTCGCAGTGGTTTACAAAGTCCACGCCCCTTAATTTCCTCGCACAGCCTCCTTAAGGCTCAAGCCCTCTTTGACCGCGTCCCTGCAGATTCAGCACAGCTGTAGTTGATTTGTTTTAACCCCCCACCCCCACCCCACCCAGCAGAGGTCGCTATGGAGTCGCCATGGCTGCCGTCTCGTCCGCTCCTCCTACAGCTTCCTGTTCCACTGCTATGACACCTGCTCTACTGGCCTCATCTGCACGTCTCCAATCTGGTGGCACAAACAAAAGAAATCAAGACAGAAATTAGCCGCCAAGCAGCTGATCCATTTCATGGTATAAAAGCTAGAGAGAGAGCGAGAGAGATATATACCTGGACATGAGGAGGGGCACCGAGGACAAATGTGACTGCACTGGCTATGTCTTCTGCTTTCAAACACTGAAAAGTGGAGAAAGGAGATGTTACTGATGCAACAGCACTCTGGTATTTTTTTTATTACTTTGTGCAATGCATCTTGTGACTGAGTCAAACGTGCGCTCTTACTTTCATACTCTCATACACTGCAGCGGCTTTCTCTGGATCACTGTTGTGGTGCCGGAAGGCGAACTCGGTCTCAACTACTCCAGGAGATATACACTGCAGGGAAGGCAAATACATCGGAAAAAACGTTCAGTTTGCTGCTCACACGCCGACAGTTTGGGGAAAAGCTGAAGGACATGCTGTGCGTGGAGTCGTTCATGTGACCCGGGGCACAGGTCAAAGCAAACACCCGCCACCTCGGATGACAACAGCTAGCTTACCGTGGCTCTGATGTGGGTGTTTGCTTCTCGGAGCTCTTGCCGTATCCCCTCAGTCAAAGCGGTCACCGCGTATTTAGTGGCACAGTAGAAATGCTCATCGGCACTCGGCACCACTCGGTGCCCACCCATACTGTGACGGGGTGGAAGGGGAGAGAGACACGTGAAATGATAACCATGCTATTTTAAATAACTCTACTTGCATACTTCTGGAGCAAGATTTCTCACAAGTCACATTTATTTGTATTGTTGAATATCATATACAGTGTCTCAATGGGCTGTACAGGCCCAGAGCGTCTGCCACAAATAGACAGTTGAATCAATTAATAGATCCGTAAAATTCAACAACAGGTTATAATAGACCCTCACATTGTCTCATGTCCAGGCTCACTGGGCTTTACTTAAAGCCTGCCGGATTTAAACCACCTTGAACAAACTGGCTGAGGTATTTTCAGAACAATCTATCCATTTGTTCTTGGATCCAAAAAAGGTGTAGCTTACCTGTTAATATTGATGATGTGGCCATCGTCCACATTCCTCTCCTTCATTGATTTGTACGCCTCTCGGGTGCAGATAGACAAGGCCAAGACGTTCACCTGCAGGAGCAAAGGAAGACGTCAGCTTAATCAGGGTTCATACACATTTTGACCAATGGACTTTTCCATGACTTTAAACCAAATTTCCATGACCAAACATTTTGTGAAATCTCGGTGTAAACATGAAAAAGTGAGAAAATGTAGTATTTAAACTAACAATGAGAATTCCAAAGCATACAGTAAACCTTAAATGACACAAATGAATGAGACAATAGTTTGATTAAAAGAATAAACATTTATATAGATGCCCGTTTGTATGCCTGCTTATATTTTGAGCGTCTTTCTTTTAAAAGCATATTAATTATTTCAAACTCAGCGTAAATGAACGTCATGAACATATTAATATAACACATTTCCATGACTTTTTAAAAAACTTTTAGAATTAAATTTTTTTCCAAAATAAAAGAACTTTTCCAGGCCTGGAAATAACCATTTAAAAATTCCATGACTTCTCCAGGTTTTCCATGACCGTTAGAACCCTGTTGATATGGAATGGGATTTTGTGGAATGGCATTTTTGCAATATCCAAGAATACCTGATGAAAAAATAAAATGTGATGAAAGTGAATCAGCTGACTGATGTTCACGGGGACCAGCTGAACCTGCCGGTCCTGTCCAGCTTGTGGCCTCTAAGCTGCTCCCGTGGTGACATTGATAGACGGCAGGTTAAAGCCAACGTGGTGGCAAGATAGGGGGAAGTGACCAAACAAGGTCAGCGTACAGATTAAACACAGGCTAAAAATACACCGCTGTACACATTCATGTGGGCTGCCATGACAACAGATGGACGAGCGTTACGAATGCAGGACTCGGGAGGCAGGGACTTTGGAGCAGGGGGGGGTCTTCAGTGGTCAAGAGCTCGATGAATCACAATGTGAGGGTTAAACAAGAGAAATACTGCTGGCTTTCATTAGTGGGCCTCTGCTGTGCTTCTCCTCAGAGCCAATGAAGCAGCCCCTGTGTGTGTGTGTGTGTGTGTGTGTGTGTGTGTGTGTGTGTGTGTGTGTGTGTGTGTGTGTGTGTGTGTGTGTCCAACCGCCCGCACATTTCTGCTTTTACTCTTACTCCAACGCTCTACAAACACAACACTTCCACTCACGCTGGGCAACCGTTTCAGCTCCTCTTTCTGCTTTTTCTAGTTGAGTAGAGCGCCATTAAAAACCAATGTGACACAAACGGAAGAGGATCACTCTAACCAACCCTACTACAAATAAATGCTAGGATTGTTTCAGCTGAATATATATTTGTGTTTCTGTGATGATCCACCCACATCAATCATGTTCCTCCAGCCCTCTGTTTTTCCGCTGAGCAAGGGCTCACTGTGGGCCAGTCCGGCGTTGTTGATGCACACGTCCACGCCCTTGTGTAGCGTCTTGATCGCTGAAAACATGGACAGGATCTCCTCCTCGTTGGACAGGTCACACTTGTAAGGGATCAGCGTGCCGCTGTAGCCTGCACTCTGACATTCTGCTGCCAGCTTCTGAAAAAAAAAAAAAAAAAAAAAACACAACAAAAAAAACAATTTAACGAACATTTGCCAGAGAATAATAAACAGGAAAATACCAGGGCAACAAGTTGCGATACATTGATAATCAGGACCGAGACACACTGTTAGGTAAGAGTTAGAAATGATAAACCCGCAGCATCATAGTTAAGATAGAGGTCGCGGCATGATAAACACCCTACCCGCTCAGACACGACAATGAGAGCGTGCAGCCGTAAAATCAACACATCAGTTGAGGGCAACTGATGGCCAGTGAAGCAAAAACCACTCGTATCCGAGTACGCCTTTTACCGGATAACAAAATGCATATTGATTTAAATTCCATTTTCGACCCGAAATACAAATCATGACCCCCGGGATAAGAAGAAGCAAGCATTTGCAGCATTTGCCTGCTGCAGGCTCCTCTCCAACCAGGTCAGCTGGCTGCTGTGGGGTTTGATACAAACTGACACAGATCCCCCTGCCAGGCACAGCTGCACCAGTCACCTGATGTCTCGCTCTGGGTGCCCGTCAGACAGAGAGGGCGGGGCTGCTGGTAGACCTGAGATGATGCACAGCACGCTAACGCTAAATGTTTAGAAAGTCCACCATAGGGATGTACTAAAGGAAAAAACAAACCTCTAGCAAAAGATCCTGTTTGCTGCATATGAGGACATATTTTGGTCTTATTTGATACACGAACATGAAGTTGGCAGAAACTGGACATTACAACCATTTTATCTATTATTCTTATCCAACCATTTCAACAGTGTATTTGTTACTTTTAGTGAATTATTTCAAGTTTAGTTTACTTATCTAAATGATTTAGTTCCCCAAGTACCCCTGGTTGGGGCATCACTGACAGAACCAACGATACATGTGGGGTTTGATCTCAATCCCACATGAGGAAACAGCAGAGGCTTCTGCGGACACACCACCTTCTGCACAACATGTAACGTGGTAAATTCAGGGACAGAATTCAGAGCAGCCATGTGACATATTTAGGGTGTGGATGTTGAGACCTGAATCTTGCTTTACGGGCAGAGCGAAGCACGTTGTTAAGTAAGTATATAAATCATAGCTCACAATGTCGAGCACACTGTTTTTGTGGTGCAACTAATCCGAGAGATGAGGCAGCACGATCTGATGCCTCCTAAGTACCTGACATTTGGGGACAGTTTATACAGCCGGAATATAAATGAAGAGAGCAGCAAAGCAAGCAGAAGAGAAAGGCAATTACTCATCACATGGAGTAGTGTGGATCAATGTGACTAATGTTGTGGGATTTTCTGTTAAAAGTCTGACATCTGGAAGTACAGCATATCTGCAGATTGTTGCTGCTGCTGCTGCTGCAGCCGATCCTTAAGGGAACGAAGTATACTTGTGTGAAGCCTGATTTTTTTTTTTCCAGGATGAAATTGGATTGAACGATCATTTAGGCTTAATTTTTTAAACAAAACATGTAATAGAGTGAATGCATCCTATCTCACACGTTGAGTCTGCAGATTTCCCTTGCTCTTCTTCTAAGCTGTTTAACTGGGATTATCCAGAGTGAAGGCATTACCCGAATAAAGCTGTCAAAATGCTAAAACACTGAAAACACTTGTCTCATCTGTTAAGACTTAAAACCAGCCCCCTTTGCCTGTGTCGGTGAACCATTACCTTTCCCCCCATCACCTTGAATGCGAGGCGGTGATCCCTGGTCGGTATCAGACATTAAAGTTAAGTATCTGAACTGCCTTTAGACCATTCGCACGATGGACAGGCTCTCCGGCAGGAAGGAGCAGGCAGACAGACTAGTGACTTCTTTATTCAGAAAGGAGGTTAAAACATAGAGGGGAAGCCATGCCGGCCTTTTGTTCGGAGGAGAAGAATTAGTTGCGTTGCTGAGGATTAAGTGGGAGCAGCAGAGCAAACAGGCTGTGATCTTGGTCCAGCTACAGGAAGTCTCAGGCTGTGAATCTCTGTGTGTGTGAGAGTTCTGGCACCGGCTCCACCGCCGGGGCCAGTCCCAGCCCTCGCACTGGCCACGCCTACAGCAGTGGCACTGCAGCACCCTGCCCTACAGATAAGGCAACAGCAACATAGTTGACAAATGCACTCCACACACACACACACACACACACACACACACACACACACACAACTCATTCATCACCAAACCAAAAGAATACACTGGAGATCTGCAGGTGAAGCCTGTTTGGTGTCACACCTTTTTAAAAGATGAGAAAAAAAGAAAGAAAATCCCAAGCTGAACATATCTTGATGACAGACAGCAGAGCTGCTGAATGAGCCCCGAGCAAACACATACAACTGAGGATAAGTATGTTTAAGGGCAAGGTGTACTTGACACATACAAAAATTGATCAAAAGCCGCATCAGAATCCAACCTCATTTTCCCCCCTCTCATTGCACCCTTCACATTCTCAACTACTTGTTGTACTAATCTTGTATTTCTTTTTTTACATACAAAGCATATTTCCATGTCAACTGCATTATCAGTTACTCACATGGTTTTGTTCGTGGGCAGTTATAAAAAGACCGCACATGCGTACATAGAGCCCTGCAATTCAAACATGATCACTGTTTGCTATTACACAGACAGTCTTGATAAGGCCGACACCGAAAGATTAAAAAAAAAAAAAAACGTACAATTCAAAAGACAGGGGGCCTGCAGGGGGCTGTTCTATAAACTCCACAATGCATGGGAGACTATTGTCCCACACCATGGTCATCAATCATTCACTCGCTCACGTGGAACTAGTGTAAATGGACCGGCGAAAACAACTCGCTGGAGAAGTGAGAAGGGATAAAAAATGAAGATCCCGAAATGCTAAAGGCAGACAAGAACTAAGTGGTGAGCCAGATCAATAGCGCAAGGCGGCAGCCATGAGCAGAGAGCGCCGAGAAATTAGATTCGTCTCAGGTTGACTCAGGAGGTTTCGCAGACAAGAGATGGATTGTGTTTTAAGCCCCTGTGCCCCCTCTTATTGTCTGAAAAGACTGCTAAAAAAAATTATATATCAAAAAGTGTAATGCAGCCAACACAGAGCCAGAAAACAAAACCAAAAAAACGCCCCTCTTAATCCTCGCTGTCCAAACTCTTAAGTACCTGTGACACACAAAACTATTTTGCCTGTCAAAATGCATTCTCATCCTCATTACCGAGACTGTTGTCCAGTGATCACAAAAAGTGTGCAGAGGGAAGGAGGAGTAAAGGGTTCGGGGGTTGGCAGCCGCAGAGTGAAACAGGAGAGGCAGAAAACAAAACCTGAGGCCCAGTGCATCAAAGCTGATCAAAACGCATTCAGATTCCAGTGTTTTCTGAAAACTAACTAACAAGGTCTCTGAGAAAGACTTTACTCTTTACTGTAGCCCCGTCGCTCCCCATCCAGCTGAACTATACGGCGTGACAGACAAATAGACTGAGCACAATCGTATTGAGCGTGGGGGTCAGAGGTGAGAGAAGGTTATAGGGGAGACTGGTTGATTTTTAAATTCATCATGAAAAGAAAAAAGAAGAAAAAAAAAGAAGAAAAAAAAAACGACTAAAGAAATCTTAGTTGACTTTGACCAAAACGACAGATTAGTCGACTAATGCAGTAAAAGGGGGCGGCCCTAGTCGGCTGTTGCAGCAGAGTTGTGCGATTACCTCTTCTTCACGCACACTGAAAGGTCCAAAGGTCTGACGGGGCGGTTTTACAGCACTTCCTTCGGGACAGTCTCATCAAGACAAAGAGATAAGAAAAATAATTACACTATTTGTTGGCAACTACACTCATTGACAGACTTCTGAGGAGTTCCAATCAAGGACTACATTTTAACCCTTCACCCAAATGAACTTTGAACCTAAAACATGGTGCCAGAGTAAATAAAAAAAAAAAACTAAACATTGTCCGCGATAACAGCCAAAGGCTTGTATAATCTTGAGAGTCTCGACTAAAGACGGAGCAGGCCGCCAGGCGTTGTTGTGCAACAGACTGGTGTAACCAGTGTGGTGGCATTTTATTTTCCCAAACAATGTGATTGTATTCAGGAGGAGGCGGCAGCACGACTTCATTTCAAGTGAGACACGAAACAGTGCGAGGATGGCATGCCTGTCTGCGATACGTCAAAAGATGAACTACAGAACGAGAGCACCCTTTCGTCACATATTCACATGGTCCTCATATGATTTCGTATTATTTTTTTTTTTTAAAGGCTCTCTGGTTTTCTTGTTTGCAGTTGAAACATGCTGAGGGGTGAAGCTTCCTTCTGGTGAACCAGCATCCATCAAGCGTCTCATGTGATGAGTGATTCCTGCACCTGACGCCGGCCATCTGTACAGCAACTTTTGCTCTTGTCGCGGGGGGCCATAGCTGGCTGGAGCTACGAGCCGCAGCATTATGCACGCTGCGTTCGAGACAACGACGGCCCAGAGCGGGCAACAAAACCAGACGGAGGTAGAGTCTCACGATCGGACGCGTCCAAAATGAAAAACCTTTTCAAACTGCGCCAGCCCGAGCTTGGTCTTTTCAGCTTGTGAGCTGAGAATAAACCATAAAATGTTTCCAAACATCAAACAAACACCCAGCAACTAATCCAATTTGGCCACAGTCGAAGCGACAACACTCCAATTTGCATTCTTTCTCGTCAAACCCCCCCCACCCCACTTTCCTTTATGGAAGAACTGAACTTGGCGAACTCAACTTGTCTCCGTGCTCGTGTTTGTAGACCCAGAAAATGCTTTCACCGTAGAGAGCTTTGCACTCTGCTTAGTCTCCGCTGCAAATAAACATTCAATAACAAGCGCCGGCCTGCTTCTGCCGTTGCACTTAACGTTTGTACGGTGACGTCTCCCCCTCCCCCTCCCCAATGCACATCTGAGGCCTCCCCTCGCGCATCCAGACGCAGGAGATTTCCAGAAAGTCTTCAACAGGACAGGACAGGAAGCGCCCCACCTATCATACCAGGAGGCCCGGGTGCGGGGGGAATTTGTCAATGCCGGTAAACCTTACACCTAGAAAGGTGATGATCACGGAGAGGACAGCACAGAGGTGGCGCAGGGAGAGCGGCTCACAGGGGTGACTGGGCTGCCGAGACCAATCAGACTGTAAATCACAGGAGGCCCCGGGGATTTGGTAGAAGTAATTAAAAAAAACACTCCCGACAGGAGAGGTGGGAGGAAAATTAACTGAGTTTGGACAGTACTGCACTGGAGAAATTACAGGAGTGAGAAAACATCCTTTGCTCCAGAGTTACGGACAAAATCTCAGGTCTGCTCTCGCAGAGACTACAGTGAGAAGGAATGAAGAAGAGAGACATCTCATCCGCCTGCTCTTGAGGGCGTATCAATCCGTCCATCAAGCGTACAAATCAAACTCCCTGCACACATATGCACCTGCATAAGTCTGTCAACGTGGAAGAAGTGAAGGAGAGGTTAACTAATGTCAAGGTGGCAATGTGCCGAGGTCAGCGGCGTTTTGCCCATCACAGAGATGAATGAGACCGATCTCTTATCAGCACCATCTTCCCTCGTGTCATAAATCCGTGTCTTCGATACCCCGGGAGTCACCGACCCCCTCGTGCCTGCCGCTTTGGGAGGATTCACATATGAGGAAATGCTGTGATTTGTCGCCTTGGTGACATCGGTGCTTCTCCTGGGGGCAGAATCCACAGGAACGTCACGGATTATTACACAGGTAGACGTCTTAGTCAGCTCAAGTGGAAAAACGTGCAGTCAGTGGAAAAGCTTCCTGCTTGGGTAAGACAACCGCTTGGGAGCCCGACGAAGGAGGCGCGAGGTAACACGATGAGATCAGGAGAAAATTGACACGGGTGAAATAAAAACAGCAACTGTGCAGGTGAAGATAGCGGTGCTGTGAGGCTGCGATTGGTGACAAGTGACGCAGCGAAAAAAGCCCGTCAGGAACGGACGATTATTCATAATGTACATCGGCTAAATGGGGTTTTACAATATAGAACAATTCAACAACCACCTTAATCTACATTTTGCACATCACACGCATCACAAAACTAAACTAAAAACAGAAAACTATATAAAGAAGCACAGAGACAGACTAAAAGAGAGATAGAAACAAATTGAGGCAGAGGTTCGAGACAAAGAGAGTAAATCTGTCTGACCTGACCCACTTCAAATCCTTTCTGGAGTGATATCTATTCACCGTGAAATCACAGGACGGGCTGTCCAGACACAACTCACAGGGAGGTTGGTGAGAGGGCGTCAGGTTTGCAGGCGAGTGAGACACTGATTGTCTTTTATCGTGTCACCTCAGCTTTTGAAGCATGACTGAGCGCCTTTTACCTCCCGGGGAACGGGCACCGAATCGAAGTTGTTCAGCCAAGGTCTTAAATTAACCTTCTGGCTCACATTGGCTTCAAGTTTGAATTCAGAATGGACTCAAAGTGCAGAGCCTCCTGCTTTGTGCAGCACAAAACTTTAAAAAAGAAAACATGCAAAGACCTGAAACCTAATATGACCAATGTATCCAAAAGCTATATCCTCAAAAGGCCGTCAGCATCGACCGTCCAGATTTGGAAAAATCCTTCCTGGTTCGAGTATCCCACGTTTGTCTTTATTGTTGAGCAAATTTTTTTATTATTTGGACATTTTTCATGCAGATTATCTTTACCAATCTCTTGCTAACCTCAACCACAAATCAGTTTAGCATTAGAATCCCACAAATTATGTTTGCTAAATTTATCTGATCTAAAATTGCAGCAGCCAAAGCTTTGATTTTTGACAGATGCGGCTATCGAGGCCTCAAAGCACCCAGGAAATGTCTGTTTCACTTACAATACAAAAAAATATGTTTTTTTAGTTCCACAGAGGCGGGAATACTTGACGATTAATAACCTTGATAGAAAAGTAATTCTGCCCTGTAAAAAAACATAATGCCCATTTAGAACATTGAATCATTCAAATACATGCTGTATAGACATTGTAGATGAACTATGTTTTGATGTTTCCAGGAGTCAGTGAACGCATAGGTGGCAAATTAATTTGATTATGTGACTAAACCCGACCCCACCCCAACCTCTGCCTCTCCTCCCCCACCTCACCAGCAGCCCTGTCCTGCACATAATGCAAAAACATAAAAGTACAACTCATGGTCTTATACTGGAAAGGAGCAGGCTCTTATTTACACTTATTAGCACTCATAATGGCAACTGTGATTCGAAACCAGGTTGTTAGATTTCAGATGGAAAACACTTTACTACATTACAACAATCACATTTCGCACATTAAATCACTTTCATATAAATTCATAACAGAGTTATGAAATTCCCCTGACAAATGTGTGAAAAGAAAACAAATTAATGGTATTCTTAAATCTAACACTTATGTTTTAAATTAGGTATTATTTGAGTTGATGTGATCGGCAACTGGAGTTCATAGCTGTGTATTTACTAATGCATCGCCTTGTGCTCGGTAAGCAGATATAACAAACCCAACATATGGGCTATGTGGGTCAGACTGCCATCAACCAGTAGCTTCAGTGGTTCTCAAAAGAAGAAAAAACCCACACATAGAGTTATATTAATTCCAGAGGATCTCTCCGCTGTTTCTATGGCAATCTCACTGCGAAACCAAAATTCGGCAGTGCATATGTCTCTCAGTGGCACAC
Organism: Myoxocephalus aenaeus; assembly: GCA_038501785.1. Lineage (NCBI taxonomy): Eukaryota > Metazoa > Chordata > Actinopteri > Perciformes > Cottidae > Myoxocephalus > Myoxocephalus aenaeus. The sequence continues at coordinate 6,187,433 of JBAMJR010000195.1, forward strand.
TTTTAGACGGCACTGTCCTGTGCACGGAGGCCACCTCTAAACATTTACGTCCCCAAACAACGCGCCGTGAAGAGCGTGTTCTTCCAGAGAAATAAAAGCGTCATCCCCTGGCCTTTTAGGGTTTCACAGGAGTTAATGAGAAGCTGTGTTGCTGCTACTTGGACGTCGTCCCCGTCGTCTCCATTCCTGCACAGAGCCCATGGTGACCACACGTCTCCCTTCAGCTCGCTGCTCCCCTGCTGCCAACTCTACGCTCTTGCAGACAGAGAAAACAATGGACTCCCCACCCCGCTTTCTGCATGTTTTATTTACGCTGAAAGCTCCAACATTTGAATACATTCATCCTTTCATCGATGTTTTATCTGGTCGACTACGAGCGGGAATATTGCTGTTGGACAACGCTGACATCAAAAAGCGAATGTAAAGAGTTAAACACCAAGAGGGAAGTCACAAACAATGACTTAGTGATGGACACTTGCCCTCTCCACTCGCAGCATGCCAGGTTTGGCACGACTACTGCAAAGAACCCAGTTTACGTTGCACACAGCACAATACCGGCTTTGTCGCCCAACGCACAGACGACTCTCTGAGGTCTTGTCCAAGTGATGAAATCTGTCTCAGAATGGCAGAGACACGTCACTCCACACAAACCCGATATCAACAGTTTGACCAAACATTTAGTTGGTTTAATGTCTCATAATCCATAAAGAATAATTAAGATTGTTCTGGCTGTGATCAGCTCTTGAACGCCAACTGATTGTATGAATGTAAAAACACTATAAAAAAGGTTTACAATGTTGTGACCTTGTTTTGTAACAGAGAGGGGCTGAAACAAGCTGCTGCAGTTAACTATTGACAGCAGGGCCCATGTGACCAGAGTATGAATGGAGAGAGGCTATCTATTACGCAATTCACACTCACTATATGCCTGTATGGGCATGGGTGTGTGTGTGTGTGTGTGTGTGTAGTCAAGGTGGAGAAAATTAAGACCTAACTGAAATATGTAAGGATTCCTATTTTTAACAATAGAAAGAGAAAAAACTAAAACAACTTTGAAATGCCTTCTTGCAATTCATGCTTTCACAACACAATCATCAGCAGAGTGCCTGCATCTGTTGCTCCAATGTTCAGTTTTTGCCAAATTATGTTATTGTAAACTGTAAACAGCGCATTAAACGCCAAAGTAGTACTGTGTGGCGTCATCAAGCGTGATGTGAGGAAAAAGTAAGTAATTTATACGACTACTACCATAAAATGTAACTTGTGCGTTAGTCACACAGGTCGATGTACTTGGGAGACATTCTACCGCTCAACGCCTAAACGTTCAAATATGACAGTGTTGTTAACAACCACAGGCCTGCTAAGCTACAGCACTCTGCTCTAAACAAAAACACAGCAGCTGTCTAAAAGGTGTCTGAATGTATGCCTCCGGCAGCCCAACGCTGGAAGCTGTGACGAGTGGAGGCTTAATTATTGGCTGACAAGATAAGCAAGGTGCACAAGCCTTATGGCTTATGGTTAGGCAAGAGTTAGCGAGGTGGGGCCACTGACTGCAATAGCCCTGGCTTCTGCCCTCCAGTCTGTACTCACGACAATTAATATATATATTTTAATTACAAGCCTTAAAATGACTTGCCTTTTATTATCACTGTGGGTGTGAGTTGGGCTCCATTGTTATACAGCTAATGAAGCAACGACCGTAAACATATGGCAACGTGATACACACACACACACACACACACACACACACACACACACACACACACACACACACACACACACACACACACACACACAAATGGATCGCCTAAAAATGCATTCATGGTTAGATTTAGATAAGGTAGAACGTTGAATCAGCCTGAAATGCTCGGAAAAGCCGATCATGCACACTAGACAGGACAGGACAGGACATGATATATATACACACACACACACACACACACACACGTGGTGTCCCACAAGACGGGGGGCCGCCCTGGAACCACTGAAAGACCCCATAGGCCTCCACTGACACCTCTTTGGGAACTATGGTGAGGTAGTGTGACTCCACCTGAACACAGTTTATTACCGCAACACTGGCGGTGGATGGAAGGATGGCAGGGTGACCCACCAGCTCCGGTCCCACGTAATGGCCAGTTGTTGGCAGGTATCTCATCTCCCGCTCTGAACTGTCACTTGGAAAGACCTACTGCTGCTGCTGACCCTGACCTCTAACCCCACTGCAGAAGGTCAATCAAAAAGAGTGGTATTTTTCCAAGAAAGGATTAATAATAGAGATTATTACAGATTACGGGGTTTGCAGAGTAATGCTGGTTTAGGAGCATCGCATTTGCTTCATTTGGTGGGTGGCACTGTGTGCCAATCCGGGGTACAATAAAAATCCCTGTAATATTCATATGGGAAATCTGAAAGGATAGTCGGGATTTAGCTGACGTCATGGTTTTCGTATGTCACGTATTCAGTTCAGACAGTTAGTTGTTTTTGATTAAATAAGTCAAATATATGATGACGTTAAAACTATTAGGATTAATGCGGTACTTTTTCTTTCATAACACGGGCTCAGGTTACGGCGACAACACGGGCTCATTTCAACGGTCGGTACCCCGCAGTTCAGCCGTTGGCTCAAGGGTTCTCGCTGAAGTTGTGGAGCTAACGTTAGCTAACAGTCACCGTGTGTTACCGCTAGCTCACGTCAGGTTGTTGTTGCTCTAAACACAGCGAGCTTATCTTTTGAGGTGTGGACGATAGTACATTAAATGCCCCCAACCTCTATTTTGTCGACATTCCTGGCGCAGCCGACCACCCGCATGCCTTGCTGGACCAGCGCCCGGGCTACGGCCGCTCCGATGCCCACCGAGGCTCCGGTCACCAGGGCCACTCTGCCTTTCCACCGCTCCATCTCTGCGCCGCACTATCTGGACACGAAACCACAGCTCCCCGTGCTGCTCCTCTGTCGGCTCCCTTCAAGCTGTCACACAGCCGCGGATATCAGTGACGATGAGATGCGTTTCAAAACGAGGGATGCAGCAGCGTCAGCCTCCTGTTGTCAGTCCGCCCAGCATCCAGGACAGCGACGGACAGTGTGCCTGAGCCCGGATCCATGCGCTCCTCGAGATGAAATATGAAGAGCCCTGGCGTGAGTAAATGTTTGGTTCATACCGCCTCCCACTTTCTTTTGGAGCCCTGGTGCCGAGCTGCCGCGAGCGCTCCTCCGCGTGTGTGGTCCTCTACCGCCGCCTACTGGGAATAACGCGAATAACTAAATAAGTGTTTCGAACGATACCTCCAAGTATTCCCCGGAATCACAAGGTTTTGGTCGGGGGGGAAAAAACAGCAGCAGTAAATTAAGTAGTTTTGCTTTATTTAAGTTAGTTATGTTATTTTACAAATTAATCCTTAGTGAGATACTCAGTTATGCGCTCCAATACCACCGATATTTTAGGTATCTTCAAAACAATATGACTGTAAAGGACCTCTGAGATTGTAAGGTATTTTAATAGTTTGTTCCTTTTGTTTTATTTTAGTCCGTTTTGTTACTGCAGTCGGTGCATTTCCGGTTGCGCTCTTATTCTGAAGGAACAAAAAACGGAAGTTGGTAGTAAGAAACGGAAGGAAAATGAAAAGTTGCCATAACAACGGAAAAGCGATAAAAAAAAAGGTTACGATCTGTTAGTTTAGCACATGGCTGATATGGGCATAAGGTTTGTACCTGTTCAAGTTCATTTTTGAGAAAATCTTGTTTTAGATTGTTACGTTTTTTTTTTTTTTTTGTGTCAGAGCTTAAGCTAATCAACTGCTATTTCCGTTTTTCTTTAGTTCTTATGGTGAGTTCAATAAAATTACGAACCATCAGTTAAAGACTCCAGACTATAATTCAGCCGGGGATGCTACAACGACAACCAAGTGTTAAAATAGAAACATAGACGATACACAGTGTGTATGTGTGTGTGTGTGTGTGTATATATATATATATATATATATATATATACACACACATATATATACACACACACACACACACACACACAGGAGTTTAATGTAACACCTGTCTGGTTTGTTAATTAGTCGGTAATTAACAGTTCCTCACAGAATAAGAACACTTCTAAAATCTAAATATACATGAGCTTATAAAAGGTCAATAAAAAACACAGTAACAAAATGATAATGCATATTAATAAATATCTTTTATTTTGTAAATTTTTCACATTTTCCACTCTTATCACACCCAATTCCCCATTACAAATGGATGTTTATTCTCTGTAAAATCTTTATATTTAGAATTTCTGTACACATTTATTGGTACAACCTTCACCACTACACTGACGTGTCACCAAAGAGAGAGAGAGAGAGAGAGAGAAAAAAAAACATAAAATAAGACTCCTAAAATGTATCCCGAATGTCACAGCTTGCAAAGTGTTACCGATTATGGATTCCACCGTGCTCCGACCCGACAACCCGTTACCCTACAGAGGACCAACAGCCAATAGCTTGGTCGAAGAGAACAAGTACATGTGAGAAAGTGGCCAAGAAATGAGATGGAGAAGTGTGTTGGTGTGCAAGTGAAAAAGAGAGAAAGACAGAGATGACCAACCGAAAGTAAGAATCACGTTTACTTTAAAAGGAGAAATGTCTGAACAAGACATCAAATGTATTTCATCATTATTTCTTTTCTAAAGATGTTGCAGCAGTGGTCACACATGTTTTCCCCAGGGGAAGGTGCCATTAGTGCACTTAGTTGACACTGGTGGTGGTAAACCACTTTCCACAGACTGGCTTACTCCGCTCAGTGGCACGGCAGTAGTTGGTGAACTTCTCCTTCAGGAGCTGTCTGTACTGGCGGCGGTTGTTGTAGAAGGACCGGTTTCTTTCCAAAAAGGCCTGGATTTCATCCTGCGTCAGACAGTTCTCTTCATCTGAAGTCACTTCTGAATCCTTCTGTTAGGAACACAGCCAGAGTGCAGGAGGTTACACAAGAGCCACAATCAAACCAGTGTATTCATTCATTCTCATGAGGAAAAAACAGAAATGTAGACAAATATAAAGTATACCAGACTATAGACCTTTCATACAGAAGATATTTGTACTTAGTTCAAGAGCCTCATTATTGTGCATAAAGGCTCAGTAGCGTGACAGAGCCGTAACCAGTCAAATTGTCTCCCATTTTTCTCATCTTAAACCACATTTGTCACTGACCAGAAGCTCCATGAGACTTGCGTTTCCCTCTGGAGGCCTCGCATCAAGGCTGAGGTTAGCTCGAGTTGCTGCCCACGGTAATCGCAGCGCAATGCTGGCGAATGTGTCGCCACATAAGGAGGAAAGTATTTCTTTGGTTCGGCAAGGCTGCGATGATGGAGGACTGTGGCCTGTCGCGGTCCCCTCCGACATGCAACTGTCACTTTTTTGTCCCTGCGGAAATATGCATACTTTAGATGATACTCAGCGTTAAATAATCCGCTCAGATGATATGAATTCTACAGTTTGTTCTCCCACCTGATCGTTGCATAAACCCTTGCCCTTCCTTTTCTTCTTTTTACTCTTGCATTGAGCGTTTTCCACAGAGTGTGGCCAGCAGTCCACACAACTGTCTATCCCCTCCTCCTTTTCTTTAGCACAGTGATGGGCACTTGGGTCATCTACTGCAAAAGGTAGACAAAGACACGATTGTAAGTAAAGCAAGGTATGTTTTAAAAAGACCCCGAAATGGTTTTCTCAGTATCTCAGAGCTGCTCAAGCCACACCTGCATCGTCATGGTTGCACATTCCCTCAGAGCAGGCGATATAAGACCCTTCTCGCGATCCTGGCTCACTGCCCTCCATACTTGAGGAGTAGCCACAGTCACTACCATTGCTGTGGCGGGGAACATCTGTAGAAACACATGGAAACAAACATGTATAAAACACAGGTTTAAAAAGGGTCATTGTTCAAACGTGGGGTAAAAACAGTAAATATAAAAACTGTTCCTGACTTTTTCAAATAGTCTATAAGTGCAACAAAGTAGTTTGCCTTGTGGTCCAGCAGAGACGTGCTTAAAATGTATCATTTCAGTCAACTAAACTGATGAATACAAATGGAAGGACACTAGCGAGCAAAGCTGTGCTGATCGGATAGTCAGACACCAAAAGGATCTTTGAAACAGTGAGTCTATTCAGGGTTCCAACAAAGATAGTTGTCGATGCACCAGAAACGAGTGGAGCAAACATCATCTGTACAGCCTCGTCTGCTGGCTACTTTTCGCCACCCTCAGCAGCTAATAAAAATAGCCGCATTGTTTCATTAAAGGATTTTAAAAGGAAAATGACAGAATGACAGCCCCTGCAGCATTTTTACTCTGTTTGATGTTGTCCGGGCAGCTACAGGAAGTGCTTCCACTAGCGGCGATGCTCTGATCACATCTGGCCGCCTCCTCCTCCTCTTCCTCCTCCTCCTCGTCGGGGCTACCACAGACCTTGCAAGAGCTTTCCACAGACTCAAGAGAACTCTGCAACACACCAAATGGGACAGACTCAAATAAACACAGGCAAACAGATGTGCAGCTGCAGATGAAAATTGTTATGTGCAAGGAGAGCTTCACTTCCCACACGCACCTCAACCAGATTGTTCTCCTTGTCCTCTCCTTCCTGTTCAGATATGTCAAAGCCACACTTGTTTTTGCGACGATTTTTTCTCTTTTGCCTCTTTTTCTCCTGCTTCAGCTCTTTGGCCCTCTCCTCCTCAGACAGCTCCTCAACAAACTGCTCCAGCCGACTGATCCCCTGCATCTTCTCCACGGCCATCTAGGAGCAGATTATAATAAGTACATGATCACACAGTCGTAATACATTAATCATCTGATGAATCAGTCGGAAATTATACCATACAATACACAGGCTCAGTAGTACCTCAAAACTTTTGCGTAGTGCATCAATTCCCAAGTGGAACAATATCTGCCAGGTCTGCTCCTCTGCTCGTAGTTTCTGCCAGATCCTGTGCAGCCGCTCATACAGGTGAATACCCAGACAGGTCAGGACTTCTTCTTGTGCAATGTCAATGGTCTTGGCATGCCGCTCTCTGCGTCTTTAAAAAGAAGAAAAAATACGCACTAACATCATTATCTGAATGTAAAAATACATTGAAAGGAACATAGCATGACGGAAACTGCCTCAAATGAAACCGAAAGAAATTTGCTATGTAGTATTCACTGTAGGAATCTCAACTTACTCATAACCTCCTGCAAACTCGGGCTCTGCCCGGCCCAGGAGGTGAGCGATGAAGTCAGTCTCACAGCACACATGGATGTGGCGTTCGTGGGGGCAACAGCATAGTCCCTCATACAAGGCAGCGCAGTACCCCTTCTCTTTGCTGCAGTCCAGCTCCCCCACCAGGATATTGTACGCCCTCAGCACTTTATTCTTGCAGTCAGTGCAAAATCTGCAGACAAAAAAGGTACTACAGTCAAGAGGGTTCTTTCCAAACCTTAAACGGCATTTGGGAAATAAAGGCTACGAGAGTCAAACGTCACCTGTGTTTACGCAAGTATGTCTCCAGTGTCTCTAAGAGACAAGCACTATCAATGAGGACCACCTCATCCCTGCACTCCTGAGACATCAGCTCCCACACATCCATCCAGCTTCCCCTAGAAGCAAACATACAACTATTATGACTTTGCCATCACAATGCATATCATCATCATCTCTTAAACCTGCGACTAATGTTTGTATATAAAACCATCAGGGGATGACAGACGTTCTGGAGGCTGGAGCTGCACAAACATTTTTCGTTTCTAGTGTAATTCAATCTTCACTTCGATTGACTAGAAACAACTTAAAACACACTAGTCCTGCCTGCTGGGAAGAGTCACTATTCCACTTCTCAAACATAGCCTCTTAACAATAACATCCTTAATGTTTTCAGAGAAAGAAACAACTGATACAAATAAAAATGTTAATATTACTCACCCCAACGGTTTAGGTTTGTGTGTGTCTAAGGAGTGCAACTGGCAGCGTTTGTTCTTTTTACTTTTTGGAATGGCATCAATCATGTCATTCAACTTCGACCTGTAAAAAAAGAAAAAAGAAAATGTCTGACACAAAGTAAGAATACAATGACACAGTGCATCAGTACCTAAGATGACTCAATATGTGCCAAGATTTTTGGTTCTCTCTGTTTTCACCTACCAAAAGCACTTGGTAACTGTTGGTTTTGGCAGTTGTCTTTTGATACATGGTGTGATCAATTTGGCAGTGAAAATGAAAGAAACACACTTTCTTTGCATCTTACCCGTGGACGTAGAAGAGGGTGTAGAGCTTCTTTACGTCTGCTAAGCAGGCTTTGGTGACAGAGAGCAGGCCCGTGGGTTTCACTGTGAGGGGCTCCAAGGCTGGGTTCCCCGATTCCACTAAATGCGAGAAGAGGTGCTCCACACTTCGTCTGCAGCCCACGCATGGCACCAGCTGAGATAGCGCACTGTACACATCTCGGGATGTCACCATCATGGCGATATTCAAGTCCTGTTCCTTCAACTTGGAGTGGTACTAAAAGGCCAAAGGAACCATGCAGTTACCACTTTGTTGACAGGTCACATGGAGACACTGATCAGCTTCCGGGCACGGAAAATTAAAACTACTCACCCCGGAGAATTGTTTCCAATGAGACGCATTTATCTCTTGGCTGTCAACATCCATGACGTTGTCAGAAAATTCCATCACCATCTGAATTCAAGAAACAATATACAACAGTTAATGTACATGATGGAAATTCTCAGAGACCAACTTGTTTCAGGCATGATAATAATATTAATGAGGAAAGATTGTCTTTACGGTTGTTAAGATTGGTTACTTTACACGTACACTGGTTTCACACTTTGGGACAGCATGGCTTAAAGCCTGTCATCTTACATCCCCACACAGATGTACTTATTTGTCTACGCCCTAAGTTTACTTTATTCAGTTGTCTAATAGACTGTGCCGAAGGCTAGAAAACAGTTTGTCCCTCAAAAGAGGTGGGGACTTAACATTTTGATAATGATCAGTGCTTGGCAATAACCAAGCCTTTACTTCTGGACATTAAATCAGTAGAGTGCTCACACGTGGCTTGTGTTTGAGTTAGCCCACTTTACACCAGTGGCTATTAAAGACAGTCTCCCTGTGGTCACACACATGTGGGAAAGCCTACTGACCGTGAGACTATCATCGATGTACAGGGGAATCTGTCTGGCGAGAAATGGGTAATCCTCTTCTCCTTCCCTGCAAACTGCCACAAGACGTGCCATGACTTCCTCCAGTTTGGCTGTGGTGAAGCTCGCCTGCAGGTGACACACACACACACACACACACACACACACACATATATAAATAAAGAGACCCACTGATCAGGTCTGACACCAGCACAGACACTAAGCTAATGCTAATCTATCTGGCGGATCATTGAGGGCTAACTGCAGCATCGCCTTGTCACTACGAGCTATTTTACAGACCAAAAGGCCATACCGCGTGTCACAAAACGTAGACCATTTACTGATGTGACGTTATTAACACTGTTGAAGTACACGCAGGTTTGTCTTGACCCAGAGGCTAACGCCAACGCCAACGGAAATATGTGTGTTGGGCAACATCAAGCAGTAACCGGCGGCTAACCGGTGAACGTTAGCCTGCTAGCTAGTATCATTTGCCAGTTCAGTTTTAGAAATTGAGGAAGCCGGTCAGCACAATGTTTTCAAGCGATTATTCTATGCTGACCTCAATACTATATTAACAAATAATACATGTACAGTGTTGATATATTTTGCCTACGCCCCGTCAATGCCAGCAAACTTGGCTAACTTACTTGTTAGCATCGCTGCCCTAAAGCTAACGTTAGCGAGCTTGAACACGGCTAATATAAAGTTGGACTGGGTGAATTGCTATTTAGCAACTGTCACTTTCATTAGCTTCTCTTACTAACGTGTAAAATGGACCAGCATGTGTCACCTTGACACAGTAAAAGGACATCTGATTACAAGCAGTCATTGTGGGTACTTACCTTATTCTCAAAGTTCCCCTTAAAAATAATAAACAAGTGCGACAGTGAGTGAGGCTGCTACGGTGGCGGAATCTTCATTACTGATTTGACCTTTGCCCCTAAACGTCGTCGCTGATGTTGTAATGCGTGTGGCCTCAAGGGGGCGCCTTAACGCCGTATGGATATATTATTGTGAAAGAAAAGTGCTACGTTCACACAATTAAAGCTGTTACATAAATTGTTTAAAATAAAAGGCGTGATCCTTAAGGAATTTCCCTTTATTTTTTACTTGCTTGTTTCTTTGTATTAAATAGTTTTATATAAATATATTTAAAAAACTGTATACATACATATACATATATATATATATATATATATATATATATATATATATATACACACACACGTGTAAAGATACAAACGGCGGTGCTTTAGACTTTAACCCTAGCCCTTTTATTTAAAATTGTGTGTAGGGTATGTGTAATATGCATTATCATTTTGTTACTTTGATTTTATTGACGTTCTTTTCAAGCTCATGTATATTTAGATATTTTACACATACATACGTGTGTGTGTGTGTGTGTGTGTATATATATATTTTTTTTACAAAAATATCAGATCCTGACTTGACCCAGTCTTATAATCCTGGTATAGTTGATGTCAGTTCTGCAGTAGGCCCATCCCATATAAGCAGAATGCGTTATTTATCAGCAACGACAAACTCTTTTATACAAAGACAAGTGACAATAATTTACAGTGTTTGGCTTAACATTTTATTGTCAGTAGACACCATTTCATCAAGACATACATTTATTTACACAAATAAACATAATATTTACAATAATATCTTCAGCTTTACAGAATGTCCCTCCAGTCCCACAAAAATCTTCAAAATACCCAAATGAACCTTGTAGTTTTATGAACGCAATTTTACCAGAATTTTACTGTAATTCCACAATAATGTAAAACAGATATTACAAAGCAATTCATGAACATGTACGACAGCAAAACACACAGAGAAAACGAGTTGCTGCAAACAAGTGTGTCCACTAACGAGTTTGTCAATCCAGTCATCAAATTTGCAAGCAGGAAAAACAACAACTGATTCCTGCTGACAGCTTGAACAAGACAGTGTCTTTCTATCTCACCTGTCTTTTTGTCAGAGACCGAGTCTGCTTGTTTCTTATGCAGATTCCACGATGAGGGTACAAGGTGACAGCCTGATGTTCTTTTGGAAAACAGTAAAGCCATATCAGCCATGCCAAGACAGGACATAAAAAACAAAGACTGAGCAACAGTCCAGAGGCAGAAAGATAAATTAGCCAAACGGCGAGACACCGGCTCCACGAGTGTCTGACATGTGTACAAAGCAGTGTACAGGACACAACTTCCCAACAAGAGGTTAAAAAGTGTCTTGAACCACTGCCTAACGTGGGATCTTGGCTGCATCACATAGAGTCCAACCTGAACTCCTGCCAGGTAGATGGCTACATAGCCCACTACAGAGAATACACCCTCCTTGTTAGCATGCAGAAAGTCCTTTTCTCTGTCATCGTTGTGGATAAGGAAAGCCTTCAGCCCCGATGTCTCCAGAGTGAACTGATGAAACCCGCTGATCAGAAGGGCAATGACCCATGACCAACTGACTGGTAAAAAGGCCAAAAGCACAGAAGCCACAACTCTGACGATGGCCAGTGTGAAGAAAAAATTCCAGTGGACGCCATATTCTGTCACGTGCTCGTGGTAGCCAGACATTTTGAGGCTCACCAGCCTTCCCATACCAAGAACAACCAGGGGCCACACAGACAGCAGCTGCTTTGCGATGTGATTCATCTTGGATCCGGAGATGTTCTTCCCCCGTGCCTCTGGACAGACAAGGGCATTTGCAAAGACGTACGCTCCAACGCCAAAGTCCATAACCCCTGTCCCATATGTTTCAGTTTTGGCATATCGTCTTGGGAAGACACTAAAGTCTACGGCAAGGATGCTGATGGCTGTTTTCACGTTGACGAACACTCGGAAGATTGTCACAAAGGGAAGCTGGTCGAATTGAACGTGACTCTGAAGGAAGGTGCCAACAATGTTCTGTGGGTGCCGAGCAAAGCGATAGATATAGCAAAACACACAAGCCGAAACGAAGCCCAGGCTCAGGATCACCTGGAGGAGTGCGTCGCTCAGAACGGTGCATGACAGGACGAGGGGAAGGATAAGCACACAGAAGTCTAGAAGCAGGTGCGAAATCAGTGGGAGTGGCAGCGGAAGAGTCCCGCTGGCCCGATGATACAGGGTCAAAATCAGCCCTCTGCTGATGAGGCACAGTGGAGTGAGAAATGAGCCGAGGGCCACCTCCTGCAGACTGGTGCCATTGAGATTACGGACAAATGCTTCCTTCAGGTCCCTCTGAGACATGGCCTGCAAACATTCAAATACGTTTAATAACATGTACTGTGTTTAGGGACAAGTAATTGTGAACGTTTTCAACAGACGCTGGGAAATGCAAACAACATATAGGACTTTAGGGCAGCACCCACAATGAATTTACAGCCCTAACGTTATTTGTACTCCTTAGTAAGAGGTCAAACAAAGTGTCCCCTAATTGCATCAATTATTCAACTCTTGATGGGCTGACTTTCGGTCAAAGCTAAAAGCTAAAGCTATGAATGAAAGCTAAAAGCTAAAGCTTTGTTTGATGTTGTTAATACAAAAGAACATTGTGAAACAGGGGGATTTTTCACTTTCTCAGATAGTTTTCGACTAGCACCGACCACGAGACATGGTCATAGTTCTCTCATCTATTCTGCGACGTTTAATACGTGATGAAGGTATTTCCGTGTCTAGTTAATAGTACTCACCACGGATGTGTGTCTGTTCGGCGTCGGAAATGAAGGCTCACAAAATACCTGTTTCACAGCATATCTATTTACAGTTGCTTGACGTCCCCGTGCCCGATGCTAACCTGCAGCAAGATGACAGCTACAACACTTCCGCATTCGGCCTCATGACGCCTTCAGGACAACTCGAATTTCTGGAAACTCACCAACCTGATCAGGACTTGAGTTTCAAGCATAAAACAATTGAGGAAAGTCTCTTCTAAAAAAAACAGTACTACTGTATTAGACAGACCTTAACATAATATATCATGATCATGACGGTCAAAGAGCTCTGGTTTAGAGTATATATATATATATATATATATATATATATATATATATATATATATATATATATATATATATATATATATATCCAGGAGGAACTGATAAATACATGATAAAAAATATAAAGTCCTAATTTTAAGTCATGTTAAGTGGCATTAAAAGGTATGCCCTACAAGTTAAAGTAATTTCAAGGAAACCCTTGCCCGTGTAATTAGCAGCCAACGTTGGACCCGGGTCGGACAGCTGGGTCCCTGAAGCGTCAGCGAGAGGGCGGGAATAAGTGAGAAATTGGGAGTTTGGGAGGCAGTCGGAAAGGCAGCAGACGCGGTTGTCCCTCAGGAATTTCTGACAGTAATGGAAACTATTGAGGCTCAGTACTGCAGTGTAGAACAACTCAACAACGTATCTTAATTAGAGTATAGGCGTAGTTCCTGTCAAGGTTTTAGGTTGACTAACGGTCAAATCAATGAGTTCTGCCGACAACCGACGTATCGTCAGAGAAGGACACAGGAATGGAGGGGCAACGGTAAGGACGCGTCCAAGAGTCCTCCACTGGCTGGTGTAGAGGTCTTACCTTTCGGTTTAGAGACTGTAGAAGTCGTGATAACTTATCATCAATAAGTTAATAAGTTGACTTAGAGTAACGTTACCGCTTTCCACTTCAGATTGGTTGCTTCGTATTCAAACTAGTTGTAACATGTTTTTATGGACATGTGAATAATAAATACCGTAATCTAACGTTCAATGCGCCACATGGAAATGTAGCTTTAGTTGGTCCCCCGTGCGAGGAGTTAATGCTAAATGACGCCAAATGTAGTGGCTCAATTAGGCAACGTATTTCTACCTTGCTTTAGAAAAGGTAACAGTAGCACACACACACACACACACACACACACACTGAGAGACGTGAGTCAAATAGTTGTGGACCACGTTACATGTTGTCGAAGCAGAGGTCACATCAGTGTCATGTCTTACACGTGCTGCTGTAACGTTTTTGTGGCTCCCATATTGAGATAACGCCTCGTGTTAGGGTAGTTAGATGCTCCTCTGTGAGTGGATGTAAACAGCATTCATTAAATTGCCAGATTTTTGTCTGGAGTTTGGTTTGAGAACAGCAGAACAGGACCAGGGTTACTCAGACAAGTGTATCAAAACTTAAGAAACCCCTTTTATGTGTTAGTTACTGTACTCGGATATTTATGTGTGTTGCATTAGGCATTGAGTCATTACATTAAGACCATTTACATGGTTTAAAATAGCCCCGCTGTATGATGGGATGTAGGCTACCTGCGATTGGATTAAATCTGTCTGCAAACAACCTGTTGACAGCTGTCAGGCCGGCTGCAGGTCCAGCCCTTTGGGACCTTGGCAGGTTAAAGCAGACTTCCATTTGTCAGTCTGAACTGATTGTGACTGAATTAATTACACATGATGTGTTGACCAAAGTGGCTTTGAGCAAGTGCATGTAGCAATTGACCCTGTACGACTATGGGCTATCAATGAAATTAATAGCATGTGATGTAATATGGCATCCTTGATTTACATGAAATATTATGTATGATGTTTGACAGCTCTCTCAAAGCCAAGAATAACAACATGAACATTTAAGTGCAAAGAGATGGCATACCTTTTTAAGCACTTCTAGTTCAGGAAGATTTGACAGATTTTATGGACCCAGAGAATGTTTTTTCATTTTAATGCACAAAATAAGATGTATTTTCCTGTACTGTAATGGGTGTGGAGCTCTGAAATGTATCATGATTTTAAAATACAACCTTTGCAATCAGACTTGACGTCATGTTGACATCAGAGGTTCTGGGCCCATCTGTCTGGTTTGTTATGTTGTGCCCTAGATTGTGGGAATATCAAATACAATATGCATAAAAAAAACAAATGTTCCTCTCCCTGGCTTTTATGTGATCATCTTGCACTTTTCTATCTGTAATGTCAAGAAATATATGTGTTTTACAAATATTAATTTACTCTCACCAAGGTGTCGGTTCATATTTGAAACAGTAATATCACGTATTTCCTCATTCACATAGGAGAAAAGGTTTGTCCAGAAAGTCCATTCTCCTCCCTCGTACCTAAATGATGCACTGGAGGGAGAGATCCAGGCCTTCCTCATTGATGAAGACCAACTCCACACTTATGACGACCTCACCAAAGTCAACCCAGTGACCCCATCAACAGGTAACAAATGATTGATCAACAAAGATCACCCCTTCCACCTAATTTGATGGCATGGATCTTTACATCTCTAGTGAGTGCGGAGTGTTTGACACGCATCAACTTAGTCTTTTATTTATTAAAACACCGCCAGTGTGAAACAGTGTTTCCCAGCTCATGTCACCTTGGATTGCAGCATTTGCTGTGTATTGTTTAACCAACATCAAGATAAAATGTGCTGGGTCACGATAAAGAAAAATAAGAAAGCAGGAGGTACTGCAGTGTACACAATGAGAGGGCTCAAGTTTCACTCGGACCAGTGAGCCAAGGGCATGATTTACTAGTTCATGCTTCCCCAAAACAACAATTCAAACAACTTTCTGCAGCAGAAATATGAAGCATAATATCTTAAAGTGTACAACATGTTGTTGTCATTTTACTGTCCATTGTTTGTCTTGACATAGAAATGCAGTGTCATTGGCATTATGTAAAAAAAAAAAAAAAAAGTATTAGTGTAGATTTGCATTTATATTTGGAGGTGGTGTTCGTTTCAGCCTTAAAGGAGAAAACATTTCAGCTTATTAACAGCAGAGGTCAGGGTGTGACCGTGTGGAATTGCTGTAGGACATTTTTTAAAGCTGATTATTCTGCATCTCTTATATGGATCATGTTATTTTATATAGATAAATATTTTTCATATATATATATATATATATATATATATATATATATATATATCTATCTCTATCTCTATCATTGTAATGTTCCTGTCTATTCTGGTGTTATTTCCTGTTAATGTCTAAATATATTTCATATTTTCCTCCGTTAGTGCTGAAATGCCTGCAGGCCAGGTACAGCGTGAAGGTGTTTTATACGCATGCTGGCTGCACCTTGGTGGCTCTAAACCCTTTTCAGCCAATCCCAGACCTCTACACCCTGGATGTGATGAAAGAGTATCACGGCGCTCCTCAGCCTCAGGTATTCTATTATATTTAAAAAGTAACAACTGTAACTTATGTTTATTTCTCCATAGGGATTTTTTCAATTATGTTGGGGGAAGATGTATTGTGGTGCATGCAGGGGTGTGGATGGTGAGGGTGGGTGCATTTTTAGACTGGCTTTTTTAGAGGGTTTGCTGGACTTTCAGGAATAAGTCGTGCACTAATGCAGACCTTCAAAAATGACCCAACTGGTATGAGTGCGTTTCAAAGTGCAAAAAAACATAAACCTCGCTGTTTTGTGGTCGAACATAAATCCTCCAGTTTCTTGTCTGCTTCCTTTTTTCAGCAACAGCTTCAAAGTCAAACTCATTAAACTTTGGAACCTCTGGAAGTCACTGATGGCCTAAAATGACCAGTATCTTTAATAAGTATTCTTTTGCCAACAGGAGTTCAAACCACATATCTTTATTGTGGCAGAAGAAGCCTACAGGAATGTTCAGGGCCAGCTGGAGCCAGTGAACCAATCCTTGGTGGTCAGCGGGGAGAGCGGTGCAGGAAAGGTAAACCGGCACATAGTGTGTTACGCTTCAGGAATAAACGTTTTTCTTCTTTAGGCAGCACTAGTGATTCCAGCTTCTGAAATGTGAGAATGTTTTGCTCTTCTCTTACATCCTAGTTTTTAAACTAATCATTCAGGGTTTTTGTTGTCGGGCCGAAAAAGCAACTTGAAAACGCTGAGTAAAATCTGATGGCAATGTGTCATTTCTCATACTAGTCAGTTGATTAATTGGGGAAAGAAATGAAAAATCGATAAGGAAGATAGTTGGCACGAACAGCCGCTGGCAGTTCATCTATGAGGAAAACACCACTGCAATGAGCAGGTTCCAAAATGAAATAAAAAGAATAACTAGCATTTCCTTTCTCACATTGCAAACGGAGGCAATGGCTGTAAATTGGGTCACAGGATCAGTAGAAACAAGCGTCAGCAGCCTTTTGATTTGTTTTTCTTTACAGACATGGACGTCTCGTTGCCTGATGAAATACTACGCCACCGTGGCGGCTTCCTCCTCAGTGGTGAAGAGTCAGGACACAGTGGAGAGGATAGAGAAGAGGGTGCTGGATTCCAACCCCATCATGGAAGCTTTTGGTGAGATAACGAATAATCGCTGGTGTCAAGTTAATGTGAGAGCAACCACCGCGGACATTCACTGAGTCACCACTTTACCCTCCATGTAGGCAATGCCTGTACGCTACGGAACAACAACAGCAGTCGCTTTGGAAAGTACATCCAGCTCCAGCTAGACAGGTACTCACAACTGATGCTGCTGCACTTTATTCTTCATCACGTGGGGTAGCGTCCGTACAAGCTGTTGGTCGGTTTAACGTGTTATTTTTTACATGAAGGCGTCAGCTGTTAGTGGGGGCGTCTGTGCAAACCTATTTGCTAGAGAAGACCAGGGTAGCCTGCCAGCTGGCTAATGAAAGGAACTTCCACATCTTTTACCAGGTGAGATAATGGGGCTGCATGTGTTATTTCAGTCTAATATTAACACGTTCATGTGAGCAGATGCTGAGAGCATATTTGTTTTTCAGATGATGAAAAGGGCCACAGATGAGCAGAGGAAGGAGTGGAAGATGCCACGTGAACAATGTTTTGTGTGGCTGCCAAATTCAGAAAAAACTGTTGACGGTTGGTATTTAATTTGTATGTGTATTTAAGCACGTTTTGTCTTTTTATTCTATAAAATGTTTTGGTACCTACTCTTCATGTGTTGTTTTTACAGAGGATTGTTTTCATGAGACTGTCGAGGCAATGGTTCATCTGGGCATAAATGCAGAAAGGCAGAGACAAATATTTAGGGTAAGATACTCATCATCTAACCCCCAATATTTAGCATTTATAAACACTATACAAACGTTCAATTGATTATTTTTTTTTTTTTGTTAAATGTAGTTGTGAGCAAGTGAAAGGACCTTTTTGAAGTGTACAATTAAAACTTCTCTGATGAAGACATGTTTTATAATATTTTATTATTAGCTATTTGTGCAGACAGGAGTTACAGTTGATGACAATACATTAATAAACACTTATATCTGCTTGCAACTACATTGTAGTTATGGCTGGGTGATATGGCCAAATTCTTCTTATCAAGATATTCATTTCATATCTCGATAACAATATAGCATGTTTTCTGGAATGTCAATGAATAGATAGTCTATGAATCAACCACATTGTTTTGTATACGCCTGTGTAAATTACATACTTTAAAAAAGGTAGTTCGTATACTTTAATTAATTTACTGAGTATATCCTCATTTACTAGTTTCATGTGAAATTACAGAGACAAAAAAAGAACTATACACTGACTGTTTACATGTATGCACACAAATACAGAGTAAGCTGAATAAGTCAGATATTTCATAGAAATTTGAGTTAGTATGTGCTTGTTATTATCAATTTAAGCAACGTGTATCACAATGTCTCGTATTATCACCCAGCCCTACTGTTGCAGTAAATTGTTACCTATTCATCAATCTTCACTCTTTTCTTTCTCTGTAAGCACAGAATATACTTTCTGATTGTTGCATTACAGACATTAGCAGGGATTCTGCAGTTGGGCAATGTGAACTTCTCCTCTTCAACGGATGAATCGCAACCTTGTAACCTAGATGAACAGTCCAAAGGTATTGGATCAGATTTAGTTTGAGATATTTAATCAAATTTCTTCCCGTTTTTCAGTAGTACATAATGATGCTCAAGAGATTTTATTTTTAAAGAAACATAAAGAATAACATCCATGACGCCCCGATTGAACAAACATGAAATACGTAGTGAACAGCTTTCCACTCCTCTCTGTGTTTTAGACTTTTCTCAGAGGGCTGCTGAGCTGCTGTGCGTCTCCGCCGAGGAGCTTCAGATGTGTTTAAGAGTGAGGACGTTGAAGGCGGGGAAGCAGAGCGTCCTCAAGCCCTGTTCCCAGGCAGAGTGCAGCATGAGGAGAGACTGCCTGGCCAAGGTCATCTACGCCCAGTAAGAATGAGGATTTGATCATGAGATCAAACAGCAATGTGTTTAATATTATGTGGAAAGGGGCTTGTTTTTGTCCTGTGACTAAGACTTTGTCCCCAAACACTCCTTTCCACCAAACACTCAAATGTGAAACCATCATGCCCTTTTGTTTACAATAAATAGAGAGGAAGTTATGTCTGTAAATCACTCTTTATATTTACAGGCTGTCTATTTTTTTGGAAAAGGAGTAAGAGTTTGCATCTTTTTATTTTTTCTCAAAGATTATTCGATTGGCTGGTTACATTCATCAACAACAGCATATGTGCAGACACATCCACGTGGTGCAACTTCATAGGTAAAGACATTATTGTCTTTTACTTTGTTGCATATGAATACATATCTATTTGTAATTTTATTTCTGCTCATAAACGGACACATTCCTCTCTTCTCTGATCTCCAGGAGTTCTGGATGTGTACGGGTTTGAATGTTTCCAGATCAATAACCTGGAGCAGCTGTGCATCAACTACGCTAATGAGAAACTGCAGCAGCACTTTGTGTCTCATTATCTCAGAGCTCAACAGGTACGACGTCTATCCATTTTCCTTGCAGAGATCTCTGGAGAGCCGTAGTTTCTCTGCTCGACGCGTCGATGCGCCTCAGACGTTCAGGCGGCTTCGTGAAATCTGTTGATTGTAAACAGAACAACTTGTGAAACAAATATTTTGTGCTTGAATATTTCTGTTTATCTCTGCTGCTCCCAGGAGGAATATGTGTCAGAGGGGTTGCAGTGGTCCTTTGTCAAATACCAAGACAACCAGAGCTGTCTGGATCTTCTCGAGGGAAGTCCTGTCGGTGTGTTTTCTCTTCTTAATGAGGTATGCCGGTCATTAAAAAAACAAAAATGTACCTTTTTTATTTTATTGATACAAAAATGTATTTCATAACTCTCAAACAAAACCGCACACACTAATAATGGTAAAACAAACTACAACAAAACCCCTAAATAATAATAAAAACTAAATGGATTTATATTTGTTTTATGTTGAAGTCGTATCCTTTTTTTTAAAATAGAAGAACAGCAGATAAGTAATTGTCCCCTAACACTTTTAACCCTTACCATGCATTCATGTTCTTGGTTAATCCGTACACTGATTTATTGTTGAATAAATGTATCTGTAGTAAGAGAAGGTTGACAACTCTTTACATGCCTGTTCTACAGGAGAGTCGTCTTAATCGAGTCTCGGACGCAAAGACGTTCCGGGTTCGTTTGGAGAAAGAGCTCTGCGATAACGCCAACATCAGCTGGGACAAGTTCAGCAAGGAGCCCCACTTCACTGTGGCCCATTACGCTGGAAAAGTCCACTACCAGATACAGGGGATGGTGGAGAAAAATAAGGTACGTGTGCTGTCGAGAACAACTTTTTAAATTGTGTTCAAAGAGTTCACCACAGATCCATCCGCTCATCCCCTCCTGGATTCTGTGTTTTAGGACCCGGTGCCACCGGAGCTCACCAGCCTGCTTCAGAAGTCTGACAACCCCCTGCTTCACCAGATCTTCACTGATAAGGAAACTGAGAGCCCAACCACCAAGGGGCTCAGTAAAGTCACTGTGGTCTCCAAGTTCAAGGTGGGAACGATCTTAAAGCCTTTATCACGGGTTACAGTAGCTAGATGGGGCTTGTAGATTAGAGGGTTTTGTCCTGATTCATGTCTTGGTTGCAGAACTCTCTGGAGAGCCTGATGAAGATCCTCCACACCACAACTCCTCACTACACTCGCTGCATCAAACCCAACCCAGAATGTAAGCCGCTGACCTTCAAAAAGGAGGAGGTAGATGTTTTTTCTTTTTCGTTCATACCGCCATTACAACAGAGGCAATGCTTTCTATTTTCACAAAAAGGGGGAAGGTTTTAATGGTTGTTTCCTGTCTACTGTCAGGTTATCATGCAGCTGGAGGCCTGTGGGATTGTGGAGACTATTCATATCAGTGCTGCTGGCTTTCCAATAAGGTACAAAAATGTGTTTTTGTTAAGAGATGAAGTGGGATTGTATGAGGTACTTATCCAGTAGATGGCGGGCAGCTGCCCCCAGTTTGGAGAAGCAGACAGCAGTAACAGAACGGGAGCAAAGCAATGTGCTGCCGTGAACGGAGGCAGCAGCAAAACAAATATTTGTACAGTTGTCTTTTCCTTTCTGAAGCCATTTAATTGATCTATGATCTCTTTAAAGCCACAAGACTCCAAGCAGAACACATGAGTTTCTGGTCTACCGCTGTCACGGTGTATCCGAACTAACCCTTTTAAAACACCAAAGTCACACAATAACACAACCTAAGTTCTCGATCGAGGCAGCAGTTCTGCAAGGTAAAATTACTGTTTTTGTCAAAGGAGTGTAGTGGCCTTCAAGAGTATAGATGAATAACTTCAGGTCCCCGTACTCCTCTCTGTTTCTCCCAACTGGGGGTGTGCTGATGCTAACTTATACAAGCCCACTTACAAAAAATGAACTATCCATTTAATGTGTGTTGTTTAGTTTTTATTGAATTTTGGTTGACTTCTCATTTCTGTTGTACAGAATTGCTTTCAAAAGCTTCATGCAACGTTATGGACTGATTGCAAAACATTCGATTTTCAAGTCGCGGAGTGTTGGTAAGTTCAATTTGTCGCAGGATCAATTTACGGTCAATTTTGGCATTTTTACTGATGACAGAGTGATTCTATTTCCTCTTTTTAGGTCCGATGATTTATTCACATTTCCCTTCATTAGCCCTCTTAGTAAATGTGACCCTCAGTTCTATACTCTCCTGGGGACTTTTCCATTTGGTGTATAAAAGCAAGACTTTCTAACCAAATTTGCAACTTCTTATGAACTTTCCAGGTAAATGCATGAACCTCTGACTATCAGAGCTTGCTTTCATGTTTCATGTTGCTTTACTCATTCCTTATCAATGCATGCTTGGACTTAAAGTCATCCTAACACACTATTTAGCTGCTTTTTAGCCATGCTAGCAGCATTGTTGGTCTGTCTGCCAGTCAGTCAGTGTGTCTGCCTTTGTGTTCCAGACTGGAATATGTCAACTATTGGATGGATTGCTATTCAAATTTGTACAGACAACAATGTTTCACAGAGGATCTATCTTATCTTTGGTGATCCGCTTACATTTCTAGCACCACCCTGATGCTTACATTTGAGGACTTTAGTTAAAAATGTATATAGCATAAAATGAATCTTCCCCTCAGGATGAACTATAATAACTCTGATTCCCAGACTTTTCCAAGTACTGCCTTGTTAAGCCACTAGCATGGCTCTACACTCTCAAGGAACCTGCTCACTAATCACTGAATCAGGTTTGAAAGATTAATTCAGTCATCGTATCGGATTCTGTGGAAACTATGCCGTGTGCTGTTGATGCTGATGGATTTCTCTGTGCTACCTCACTCACTGAATACTATGTCATTACTAGAATGATGTCTAGTGCTTCACTCCAATTCTAATGTCCCTCTTAGATGCTGACAGCAGCGGCGTTCTCCGGCGAGCGGTGGAGAAGCTCCTCAGCGTCGTGCTACAGCACAAGGCGTTTGACCCCTCACACAACCTCGACGGCAAAAAACCCAATTCATGGGTGCACTGCGGAAGGACTAAAGTGTTTCTCACCCAGTTGATGGTCAGTCATTTAGACATCCTCACATGATTTAAGGTGTATGTATAACTTGGAATAGAAATGCCTGGGAAGTAATAAGCTGAAGTACGACACATTGCCAAGAATTATTCTTCGATCTGGCCGTATCGTCCTTGTTGGGTGTTTCAGTCACCTGTAAACCAAATAAGGGCTCTGGTCTTTTTTTGGAGTACTGACCTGCTTGGCTGTTATCTCGCAGCTAGACTCTCTGGAGGATCAGAGGAAGAAGATCCTGTCCCAGTGTGCCTTCACCATTCAGTGCTGCTGGCTGAAGCACCAGCGTCGCAGACGTCACGCGCGCCAGCAGTCTGCTACTCTGATCCAAGCAGGTAAACTCTTAATGCCCTGGCCAGGTACCACTGAGTGGACTCGGTAGAGCTCTGTAGCCTCACTCCCACTGAGTGACCTGAATGTCTGGCCAACAGGATCCAGCTGGCAGAGTCGGTACGCAATGTTTGCAGGCTGGCGGTTTATCCCTTTTGAAGGCAGCAGAAGTTGCCACAGCAGCTCATCTGATTAACTGTTGATGACCGGTGTTCTAAATGGGAGGACATAAACCGTTGTCTCCACAATGCAAAGATTGCGCTTGCAGAATGAATGGCTTGGTTAGATGTGCTGAATGTGTGTTATGCCTCCCACAGTGGTGCGGTCGTGGCTGGTCAGGAGGCGGGTCCAGAGATGCAACAGAGCAGCTGCAGTCATCCAGAACACCTGGAGGAAGTGGAGGGTGAGATTTCTAAAGAACACATATCGCATCCTATGTTTTCTTGCTCATTCTTCATGGCTCAAAGTTGTATAAATCCTTTTTTGGGCTCCAGAGCGATGTGCGAGAAATTTTGTGAATATTCTCCAGTGATGTCCCCTGAGTCGGCATCAGTTGGGGCTATTAGAGCAATGCAAAATCTCTCCAGGGACAGCAATAGCAGTGTTTATTAACATGCACTGGCCCTGTTTAAAACAACAACAAATACATGTGGAGTTATAGATTATATATAAAGTATTTTTGTTTTTGTGGCAGGCCCAATTGAAATCCTTGGCCGAGGCGGAACTGGATGACGCAAAGGACTTTGCGGAGGAGGACTTGCCAGTATTGAACCCTCTTATCAGGGAGCGGGGCTCCGTGCAGCTCTCCTCCATCCAGGAGCCCGTCACAGTGCGAGGGTGGCCCATGGGCCTGGCTCTGGCCTGCACGCCGTCCATCACCATGTCTCTGACAGCCACAGGCTTCAAGAAGATGGTGTCCGTGATGACCTCCCTCCACCTGCCCTCCCGGAGAGGGGAGTATACGGTGAAGCCCAATCAGCACTCGCAGGAGCTCACCTCCATACGGGCTCAACCCAAGGTGAGGTAATCTGGTTAATCAGGTTTTTGTCATCTGGATTTCTTTTCTCTCTTTTCTTTTCTCTCTTTTTTAAAATCTTTGGTCATTTGAGATTCAATTTTTTCTTTTCTTTTTCTCAGGGATCTGTAAAGCTGCACTATCAGCGTTCTCCACTTCTCTATGCTGACACGCAACCAGATATGAAGAGTGACGTGACGGGGTTCAACGCGATCCTGCTGGAGAAAACTTTGTAAGCGTTTCCACTCTGGGGAACACTAAAGGTGGATTTCATGAACATGTGTTATTGCAGTGGAGCATCTGCTCTTCCATAATCTGACAGAGGGACCAAACCTGTTTGTTTGTTTATTTATTTTTGATGCTGTCATTTTGTTAAATGAAAATCGTCATTCACAGCTTTCTTGAAGAATGCCAAATTTTGATGCACCCTGCCATCATCATTCTTTCACCCATTATCTTACCTAACAGGTAAGATAATGTGCTGTGAACCTGACCTTATCATAAATCATTTATAGTCACCTAAAGTCTCCAGGGACTAAACTAATTTAAATAAAGTAATATCTGATTCTAAATCAGAGAGTACTGTCAAGAAAAAAACTGACCACTAACCTACCACATCTGAGATAAGACATTATCATCGGACACGGTTTGAGTTATGATGTCACTGCAGGACAGAGCCTTTGTCCCTGTTTAGAAACCTGAAATGAATTCAATCATAGCACCTTTTTAAAATAGAGGACTGCAGATTTTTTTGTCTCATTTTCCTTTTGTCACGTCTGACTATTGATCAAAGTATTGGGCCTTTCATGAGTGCCTTTCTTAAAATCTACACCCAAATCACAAATGGGCTGTTAGTACATGTATTTATTTAAAGGTGATTAATTGTGATTTTTTTTATAGATTTACAAATGCAAGGGTCGAATGCAGATTCTAGCACAACATCCTGCATTTATTGAGTGTGATTCATGTGTGGGGAGGAAGAATTAAGCAAGTATTGCACATGTAAAGCACATATTGCACATTAAAACCACAGACCTGCTCAGACATGAACGAGAAGACACATTACTCGTGTGAAACAGGGAATGGTTGAACCCAGGTTTATTGAAATTGCTGCTTTTTTGTTCGATAGTTTTTATACATACACACATCTGTAAATATATTTTCCTAAACCACGTTGTGTGGATTATAATCTGCTGCAGTCCAAAGCATTAATCCAAGTGCTATACAACACAAGTCTATTTACACTAGTGCTTTGTGTATGAGAACTCACACCATTCTAGCCATCACATTTGACATATATTCATTTAATATGCAGAACATCTTTTTCTTTAAGTAATGTTTCAAGTTATTCATGTAATTTAGCATGATGTTTATCATCCTAAATGTTGATCCTATGCACACAGACCGCTGTTGATTCCTTTCATATCTTCATTTGCTCGCTCTTTTAACCTTTTTCCAGTTATTGTCATTTGAAATGTGTATACTATTGTCAGTGGTACCAAGGGATTGATGTATAACTTGAAATATGTTAATATTTAAATATCGGTGTTAATAAAAATTTAATGGATCCATTTTTCTTTCACCTTAAACTTTGTTTACATGTGATCAGCTGTTCCAGAAGTGACTTTTGGCCTGAGTGAGGTAGTGATAGTTTGAAAATATTTCAGCATTTATTTGAATGTAGCATGACAAGGCACAAGACAGACAGGATATATCAACAAAAATTATAGGAACTAAGCTTCATGCAAATAATTCAGAGACTATGTAAAAAATAAATTCAGAAGTGATCTGAGACAAACTAATGCAGGCACAATTTTACAAATCAGCTTCATTGGGTCTCAATGATTTGGCTTCATTTTCGACAATTTTCAAACACCGATCTGAAAATTCAACAAACAGAGGCTCCTGCATGGCAGCCTTCATAGCAATGTCTTTACTGTCTGCGCTGTCAATGGAGCGCAGTAGCCGTCTCAGATGGGGGTTGCAAAGAAGATCCTGGAGCTCTTTCGACTGACCTGGAGAGAAATACGAAAACACATCCACATTAATATTTTTTTAGGTTATAAGTGAATACACGTTGGATGAAGGGACATGTGATGTCGCTGCCAATAGTGTTAAGAACAATCGAAAGGTGCTGTTGGATTAATACCTAACAGCTTGAGCCTCTCCAGAGGCGCTTTGTCAACGATGTCCTCTTCATGCAGAAGATCTTCAACAGTCCACGTCTCTGCAAAGACAGGAAAGCAAAAAGTGCGTATGGAGAAAAAAAATGAATAAATATTTCCATCTGATTATCTTTACATGCATGGACAAAAATAGAGTATTCAGATGAAGACAATAGTTTGATTACATTGTGGGTATTCCCTGAAGCAGACTGTTAGTATGTGCTTGTTATTATCAACTTAGACGATGTAATGATCATGAAATCTCCATATGAGATTTCATCACGATGTGATTCCATGATGTTGTCCAAGTTGCCAGTCCAGTCTATTATATTTGTTTTGTGCTCTTGCTGGCTGGAAAGGACATACTACACACAAAAATAGAATCACAGCAGTAACACCATACCAGAGTTGAAAGAACCCGTAGCTTCAGGATCAATAGGTGCAGGCTGCTCAACGGGTAGGCAAGTGTCTAAGGACAAACAAAGAATTTAGATATTGGTTCAGTGGATGGATGAGCAGCGCAATGTGTTGAGTATAATCACAGCCTGTAAACGGCACATAAGTACATCACTGATAAACTGAGCTCAAGCTCATTTACCTTTATGCTGCTTATAACAGCCAAGGGAACAACTGGAAAAAGGGGAAGAAGAAAAAAAAATGACCTAATTAAAAACACACTTATCTGGCAGATCATTATGAATCCATAATAATAATAATACTGAATCAAGGTTAATAACTAGTGACATCAGTACACAGTGTACAGATACTGTATAATGTTAGTGTGTCAATGTGATCCTTCTAATTAGGGAATAACATATATTACCAAGAAAGTGTTTACTAACTTATAGTCAGAATGAATAATGAGTAAATGGATCAATTCATTTATCAATCACAACAATTTGAGGTATGATTTGTTTTTCGACAGCGGGACTAGTGGCCTGTGACGTATAGGTTTCCGTCCCATGTGGTGTTGATGTCCAAATTGTTTTGCACGTGTCACAGCAGTGGCACACGCGCATATCTCTCTGGTTTATACATTTTTAGTGACAGCCGCCATGCATGATGATAAAGGTACGTTAAGTTAAAGCACTGCGACGTCACGTCAACTGAATCGTATTTTAGCTTTTAACGTTAGCTCATGGTAGATGGATGTTTATCTTTAGCCAAACAACTCGGTCGCTAACGGAAGGCTAGCTTTCAGAAAGTTATTATAAGTTACTTACTATCTTATTGTGCAGGCTGGACATTTGTATTTTGGTGTATGTTCGCTGCACACACTGCATATCTGCATCCTGACGTGTAGAAACAAAATAAATGAAGAACAAATTGGTTCATATGCTCGCAGGACAGCTCCTCGTGCGTGTGTGAGGACCAGGAAATGAATAATATTGATTCCGGTTGGGAAATCATTCCTTCAAAATAAAAGTATCTTACTTTTATGGTGGAAGCCCATTCACTGTGGTGAAAAAAAATAAAGATCCTATAAGTCATTATATTGAGATACTATCTCAAAATAATGATTTAGCATCTCATAATTATGACTTAGTATCTCATAACTATGAATTTATATTTAATTAGCATCTCATAATGATGACTTATGTAATAATATTAACTTACCATCTCATAATTATGACTTAATTATGACATAAAAATGACCATACAATCTGAAATGCACAAACAAATCTCTTTTTTGGCTACGGGCCATATCTTTGAGCATTTTTTGAGAGAACCAGTTGACTGCATGACACTCCTCTGGGATACAAAAAGTAAACATAGCAGGCCTTCATTGCTCCTGAGAAAACACTGGGAGGGAGAAATCCACAGGTTGGTCCCAATGCGAGGGACAGAGGAATACATTCTACTTTGAGAAAAACTAAAAACACAAAACAGTAACAAACCTGTAATGCATGCCTACAAAACCAGCTAAACAAATAGTTTATATTATTATTCCCTTATGAGCGATATACATAAAACACTCCAAGCTGGTTTAGTTAACATCAGTTTTTATTGAATCAAAATACAGTATAATATATTCAGCACCCCCATAACTGTCTACATCTACGGTACCTATATTATCAAGCACACACCACTGACCTATATAGCTCAACACAACACTTGCATGGCTGTAACTTGAGAGAAGCAGGTCTCGCTCCAGAGAATGGAACGGAGAGCTGTCACGTGACTGATTACAGGGCATGTTCCCGGTGTCACAGCGCTTTTTAATTCACTAGGTCAGGCAGGGAAGGCAGGGAACCTCGGCCGTGGTCAACATCGGGAATCCAATTTTCTGTCCGGATCTGTGTGAAGATCAGAATTATATGTAGACGTTATTCAGCTTGTTAGTTTTTAAGCCAAAGTATAATGAATTACCTAATTGATTGCATTTGTGTTGTTGTTACTAAGCTGTTATGTTGAAACCTAATCGCAACAAATCCGATTTTAAGGTATCAAAAGAAGCGATTGTTCCACCTGTGCTGTAAACGGAACATGGTTTGATTTCTTTATGATTCGAAACGGAAAAGGGGAATAAAAACATGCAAAAATGGAAATGCTTGATCCATTGTATATGGCTCAGTCTGCCTATTAGAGTGACATAATAGTTTGACTTGACTTTCGGCTGTGACTGCAGCAGACGTTGTTCACCTGCATGTATGTGAGGAATCTGCTCGCTGCAGTCTGCAGAATGTTTTCAGTTGCGTAAATATCCAAGCAGGTTGTTTTTTTTCTATCACAAAGGTCGATTTTATAGTAAATACAACACATATTTCAACAAATAATAAACACATTGTTACCTGAAAACACCGAAAGCCATCAAGACACGATTTTGATTCTCCTGCGTTTCACTTCGCTGTTGTGAAATTTCTCTGCTATCTTTCTCTCGTGTCCGGACGGACAATGGCGGTTTGTGTTCAGCTCGATTTCTCGCTTGGATCTCCCTTTGCCACAGGCATGGCACGAGTATTCAAGCAGATTATAATAGTCATATTGATCGTAATATGTTTCCTCAAAAGAAACGAATCTTTCCATGTCTGTCGCCATTAGGAGACGGAATGCAGCGGCTTATACCAGGCGAGTCTCTGAGCGTGTAAACAGATGAGGTCACCCTTTGTTTATATACATGTAGTCACGTGATCCCGGCTGTGCCACTTTTAGACTTTGGAAATGTGAATTGATTTAATAAATGTTTTATTTGCTGGTTATTTGGAAATATTGCTTTTTATTGTTTGTTCTACATTTATTTTAACTATTTCAGCGTGGTTGTCCTCATTTACCATGTTGGATTGAATCTTTGTTTTTGTGTTTTTTTTATTTTGTATTTATTTTTCTACTTTGTATTTTAAACACGCGTGTTATATGCATGCACGGCAAATACAAAAAAAAATCATATCGAATCAATATTGGGAATAAAAATAGCTGTAATAACAATGTTTCAAACAGGCAAGCAAGGACGTTTAGGGACCCTGCCGACTAAAATGTGTTTGCGATATGGAAATAAAAAAACATTCAAGGAAGTTATGGTAATTTACACTGCACATAGTGCGGTTATTCTCTCTGGTGCGTTATATGCACATAACTTAATGCACAAACCATGCTGCACACATTCCACTCAGCTGTCTAGTCTTATATGAGATAATAAATAACCTTACAAGAGATAATAATGAACACCGCGCGTTGTCAGAAACCCACGCATGACCCACTTTGCATGCGCATTCGTTGACTGAAATGTGCCCGCATAGCAAGCCGGCTTTCTGCATGTTTCGCTCCTCGGCGCAGCGGCCCGCCCCCCGACGGTGTGGCACGTCCTGACGCCTTTCCACGTCGCAGTCCTGTCTCAGGCGAACTCGCTGCGTATGTATGCGTGTCTCCAGCTAGGCCAGAGAGTGATGGCGGCGCCCGTCCTGAGAGTGTCCACCCCTCGGTGGGAGAGAATAGCGAGGCTTCTCGTCTGCCTGTTGGGCATACTGTTGTCTCTATACGCCTTTCACGTCGAGAGGGAAAAGGCTCGGGATCCGAGTTTCAAGGCCATGTGCGATGTCAGCAGCACCATCAGCTGTTCGAAAGTGTTCAGCTCAAGGTAATTTGAATTCGGCAAAGAGCGCTCAATGAAGCTGCCCGCTATTGTGCCAATCTGGGAAGGGCTGCGCGGCTCAACTTGTCAAAGGCTCGCAGCTAGCAGCTAGCGTCGGTGCCGGCTAGCCCGCTAACGCGCAGGCTAACTGCAAGCCGTAGCAACCGGCGTGCCGCGCGAGCCGGCACTTGGTGAAAGAACCCCGAACGGAACAAGTTAACTTTCGGCTCGTCGGTTAACGAGGAGCACATCGTTAGCTGACGAGCTCGAGCAATAAGCTAGCTCTGCTAACCGTTAGCGAACGCAACCCGTTCGGTAACGTTCTCCTTAGCCGGTTACGGTTAGCTGTCAACAGGGAGCCGTCAGCGCTTCATCCAGCCAATCAATCGATTCGTTGCTGATCGGCTAGCTAACGGTGACCGGTCGTACTGGGTGCTGTGTGTTTATGAACAGGGGACAACACATCTGTAACACACAACTTTAGCACAACAGTTGACGGCAGCTTGTTTCGGACCGACGTGTGTGTGTCTTTTCGCCGGCTGAGTTCATTCATTCCGCCGCTTTCCGGTGGCTAGCTGGCTTCGTTTGGATGATTCGGGGCAACTTTTGTAACCTTGTAGCTAGCGCTCGCGCTAGCTGTCACACCGGGCTGTCACTAGCTGCCGTGCTAATGTCGGTCAGTCCTAAAGGGGCTGGACCCACGGACGTTACACCTTTTACGTGACACGGCAGAGGGGCAGCGCGCGGAATGGCCACAGAGGTCAGAGGAAGGGACTGTGACCGCGGTAGCCCCCGTACAGTGTCAGGGATGCTAACCCTCACACGTTGATACCACAGAGCTACATGGTCACATGGACGGTTTTACTTTAGCTCACTTCATGTTGTCCGCCAGAATGAGTTGTTTTACTCCCAAAGACTTGAGTTTGCAAGCAATCAGCCATTGAACCCCCCTTTACACTCTTAAGGTGACAGATCTATGAAACAAATGCTGTCGATGCATAGCTCGACTGTGGGCAACTATGAATGACTCCAGGGAACCCCACCTAGTCTTCCATTGAATGAGTCTTTGCAGGCCTTGTGAACTCATAGCATGGCAGGAATGTAACCTGTCTAGGACCTGTAAGATGAGTGAGTCAACTCCCAATCTGAGCATCCTTTGTCACCCAACATAAATTGTGACCCGTCAGTTCTGACTGAGTGTGTTCCCGAATAATGAAGTGAGGACTGCATGAAAGACACAATTTCTTCAGATGAAGAATCATAGTCGTTTCTACTACTCATCTAATCTCCGCTGCCATCGAGGTTTCTAAAGCGAATACCCTATATTTGGGGATGCAGCGTATAGTAGTATGTAATTGATTATGGTAAAGAGATTTTAAAATGGTAGAATACTTGCACGGAGGCTTTACAACTTTCATTATCCCCGACCTGTAAGAGCATTCTTCCCAAATATTTGAAAGCGCGGTGTTTAGAAGTCGACTGCGGCCCACCTTGGTGCTATGGGCATGTGGTGGTGCTAGATGAGAAGATGTTATATACGGTCTGAGTTATTCAACCTGCCTCTTATCTCCATGCTCCTGCTGTATAGCATCAGATGAGACCTGGGACACTTAAAATATTCATACTGAATGAAATATGATGTTCACCAAAACATGATATAATAAAGAATAACTGGTATATGAATAGTGATATACCTATACAGTTGTGTAAAGAGATGAGCGTATACTCAGGCACGCTTCTATGCTTGAACTCTGGAACTTACTCATTGACTAATATGGCAGGAGAACCCAAGTAAGCAGGGTCACTGCTTTGCACATGTATGAGTTGTTATATTATGCAATAACCTGGAGCGCCACAGAGAAAAAAAACCTGTTTCAGACTATGAGAAAGTAGATGAAAAATGTTTCTTGAACATATTGAGTAAGTTCCCATAGAGTGAAACTCGTACTGCTTTAAATAGCCTGAGCATGATGACCGCACTCCTATCTTCTCTTTTGTTGTGCTGGATGTTGTGGTTTTCTTGGAAAGAACTCCATCAGTACATTAAAAATAACAGCATTTGACTATGGCTCAAACTGGAACAAGACCTAATGTGTTGCAGAGGTTTAAAGTTAGTGGTCAACAACAGACTGGTATTGCCAGCTTCTTGACAGTTCTTTATAGAGTTATTAAAATCAGACAACCTTAATTATTGTTGCCTTTTAGGAGCTCTCATCTGTTAAATGCACTGAAAAAAAAATTGGTGGGACAGAAATGAAAAAGAAACGTTTTAGCTTTGCAGCATTTGTTTTCTCCCAAAAAGTCCAGATTGGTTTAGTCAATTCATTGATCAGTTGATCAACAGAAACAGAATCGTCAGCTATCGTTTTGAACTGTTGGTCGGACAAAATCCTGTTTGAAGATATCACCTGGGACTCTGGGAAACTGTCATGGACACTTTCTTTAATTTACTGCTTTTTAATTTTTTTTAACATTTTGTTGACGAAACAATGAATCCAGACAATAATCAGCAGATTAATAGTTCATTAAATATGTATTAATTGCAGCTCTAGTTCACTGAACACCAACATGGTTTTCAGGAGATTATAATATGCCTATCCTGGAACACAATTCCCAGAAAAAGCAAACCTCACCCAGACTATATTAAAGCTTCCTGGAAAACAAGAACCGACTGTGATCGCTACATATAAGGTTTTTTTTTCAATCCCGTCTCCATTCTTTTGGTTTGACTCATTTGGTTTCATAGACTTCAGCTGTGATGCAGACTGTTTACTTTGTTAGATTCTGTACTGCTGAAGTAAAGTTGTAACTGCCTTCTTTGTCTTGGTGTGGTCTAGGTGGGGTCGAGGGTTTGGACTCCTGGGCTCAATATTTGGAAATGACAGTGCACTGAACCAACCCAACAGTGTCTATGGGATTGGCTTTTATGCCTTTCAGCTCCTACTAGGTAAGATATGACTTTATTCAGTCGTCTATTGGTGTTGCATATTCAGGTGACAATCTCCCTAGCCATTGCATTAGCAACTAGTGCCGACTCAACACTTTGCCTTCCTCCGTCATTGCTGTATTTGCCAAAATTGACTCACATGACCCTGACACTCTGACGTCATACATACTAGATTATTATATTTACATGTGTAAATATAATAATCTAGTTACAGGCGGCTCATATTTGTTGAAGCTCACCTGATCTGCAATCAATTTGATCAGCTTTTTGGACTTCATTCTAATTAATTTTTACCAAGACTGCAGCAGTGGCGTATTAGTGTAGAATAAGGGAGGTCATCAATAAACCTATGCTGCTCTCCAGACAGCGGCCTCATTCTTTTCTGTTCGTCCCAGTGTAATTTGGCACTGACAGTTCAGAGTCATCCAAAACATTTTCCATTATGTGTGACTTGTTTTAACTCAGTCATGCTGGTTTGCCCGCCGAGTGGCCAGTAGGCTTACAAGGCCACCTGGCGCTGGCATGGAACAAGAGCTCCTTTTAGCCACAGCAGTTACCACTCATTTGACCAACACAATAGCAGCCCAGTTAAGCCAAACCGCTACAGCGGGTCAAGATTTCCATATTAAAGGCAAGACCACGCCGTTTCAGAAGTTTCATTATTCTTATGGCCTTGGACCGTTCAGTATTTGCTAGCATGAATGAGTCAAAAATCTGCATATTCAAAGTTTAACCTCTTGATTAATGCCAGTGAACAGCATTGAATACTGTCAAAGAAAGGACTGTACTGTACACAATAAAACTAATGCCATAGTTGTGCCCTTTTCCCATCATGGAATTTATTTTGGACCATCAATTGAGAAGCTATATATGGATAAACAAACAGAATAACCATCAATAAAAAAATAAATGACTTGGTCGGTTATTAAATTGACTGGATTATTCCAAAACAAAGCACTTTATCACAATCATGCAAATATTGTAGGAGTGATACGTCCATAACATTGATTGGTGCTCATTGATTTGTGCTCATTGGCCACATATGGCATACATGTCGTGGAAAAATCTTTTGACAATTGATTAATTTATTTCACCTCATGGTACATATGCTCCACCCTGAGAACAGAACATAATGTACTACCTGTCTGTACTACCACAACTTCTTTAATGTCTGTTAGTGATTGGTGTTCCCACCTGTTTGGATTAATTTAATTACTTAGTATACTGCTGGCCAGTTGAATCTAATCATAATAATAATAATACACAATGTATTTGTGGATCACATTTAGTTTTGATAATCTGAATCTTGCAAAGTAACTAGGAAGTAAAGCTTTAGAATAAATATAGTAAAGTAAAAAGTTTATGAATCGGAGTGAAGTAGAAATGCAAAGTACCTCAAAATGATATAAGTGCTACTTGAGTATGTGTGGTACTTGAGAATGATAAGTTCGGTACTTGAGTAAAACGTTTTACCACTGAACCTTACGCCATAGTATTTGTCATGATTTCATATTCTACGATTAGTAATCACTGAAAAAGACAATGTGTTCAACTAGAATCCGTGCCGACACGGATTCTAGTTGAACACTCGTTATATGAAATCAAACATGCCCAATCAAACCCTTTTGATTTCACAACCCTTAGATATGCAGCTTACTCATGCTTTTAGAGCTGTCAATCTGCGTGACTCAGGCCGACATGCCAGAAAGTGTTTGGCTGGGTATTCTGCCAGTAAGAGAAACCAGGATCCAACCATTTCGGCTTTAGGTGTGCAGCAGCCAAACTGTGACGAGCCCTAATGACGTATCAAAAGCGCCAACACGGAGGAAATTTAGAAAACCTGAGAACTATGACTGCACCTCATGTGACAACAGAATAATATGACCAGTGTTTAGGCAGAATGTCATCACGCGGAGGCTGGTTGCATAAATGGAGAACTGTCTGAGGCTGAAAGCTAAAGAGCAGACTCATCAGGTTGTTTGTGTGTTAAGGCTGCCTTTCTTTCTTCTTCTTCTTCTTTTTCGGTTATTTGCCTAAGCTTTAGTTTGTGTTTCTCGCCGTAGGAATGACTGTCAGTGCAATGGCCGCCCTTATTCTCATGACGACATCCATCTTGTCGGTGGTGGGTTCGCTCTACCTGGGCTACATCCTCTACTTTGTCCTAAAGGACTTCTGCATCATCTGCATCACCACATACGCGCTGAACTTCATTCTCTTTAGTCTCAACTACAAGCGACTGGTTTACTTGAACGAGGCCTGGAAGCAGCAGCTTCAGGCCAAGCAGGACTAAGCTGTCGAGAGCGGCAAGAAAAGTGCGACAAACAAAAGGAAAAAAAGAAATGTGACCTCTGAACATTTGACTTGCCACCAGGAGACCTTGCTTCCAAACGATGTTTATTCTGCTGTGTGTTTCAAAAAAGAAGAAAAAAAAAAAAAGGAAAAGAAGAAGAAATTTAACTTAAATGTGGGGCCGGACATCTCAATGTTGCAAACACGGAAGGAGTTGTAAGTGAAAGATGATTTCTCGTTTCATTTATTTTTCCTTGTTTAGCATTGTACTCACTTAAGGAAGGGGCTGGCTGTGTGCGCGTGTTTGTGTGTGTGGGGAAACACATCGACCCGAGCAAGCAGCGGCAGATACCCAACGATGGAGGACAGCTCTCTTTTGAACAAAAAGGATCGCAGAATGGAAGAAAACGGAACATTAAAGGGGTTTACTTGAAACGGTTAGAAAAGGTCCTTTTGCTGCACAGCAGATCTGCACTAAAACTCAGAACCGAATAAATGTGTCCCAAAATAATAATACAAAAGAAAAAAACACTCATTAGGTTATCCTTCAGTCTGCAGACAAGGTTCTAGCGCGAGGAGAGGGGAGGTGGGGAGACGAAAGGATTAACATTTATACAGAATAGTTTGTTTTCATGTTTACACTTTGTAGTATGTTTCTTTTCTGAAGAGGACCACTAAAAATCAACACAGAACAATGTGAGAAAATTGTGTGTAGATCAGATTGTTTGTTTTGCTATTCTGTAAATAGCTGCTGAGCAATATTCCAGG
This sequence comes from Myoxocephalus aenaeus, assembly GCA_038501785.1. NCBI lineage: Eukaryota > Metazoa > Chordata > Actinopteri > Perciformes > Cottidae > Myoxocephalus > Myoxocephalus aenaeus. The sequence goes on from JBAMJR010000195.1 coordinate 6,223,943, forward strand.
CTAGATTGTGATTTAGTGTTGACACAAACCTTTAAGGACAGAAATGAAGAAAAAAACACCAACAAAACATCAGTAAATTGGGAACAAAATAAGCGATAAAGGTCACCCGTCAGGGGGAGGAGTCTGAAGATGTGCTTGGGACGTCCTCCGTCCTGAAATCCTGGCCGGGCATGCAGTTCAGAGTTGTGTGGATTTCTTTGTTGCAAGTGGTTACGTTTCATCTGAAGCCACCGACACAAGTCTTTTAAACAGAACTATGGGTTCTTCTCACCATGTTTGCATAAAGGCACCCTCACTCTTTTTTTCTTTTTTTTTTTGGAGGGGGGGGGGGGGGGGTTATTATGTGAAAAGCATTCCTGACCTCCACACAAGTGGGATCCATAAAGACTTATGTGCCTAAAGGAGTGTTAAGGTGAATCACCTTAATTTCTTTTTTTCTGTTTCTTTTTTCTTTCTTACATTTCGGGTTGGGGAGGGGAGGGTAATGTTATGTTAACACCAGGTCTGCTCGTTGTTTTATTGTCACAGGTCCAAGGCTTTATTTTTATGATCACAGTTTTGTAAGTTACGATACCAGTGAAGTGTTTCTCCCTCCCTAATAGAGTCTCATGAGGTAGCAACGGCTGCTACACTGTGATTGTCTGCTGAAGTGTAGAGTGGCAGAGGCATCTCTTATCTTGCTGTTTTCAATGTGTTAATGCTCATCTGGCTTCTGTGCACTGTCCAGCCTGTACACATTTGATGTCAATTGAACAGTAACGGTGATCTTGCCAAGCTGAGTTACAGTTCATTTGCAGAATGTGAACAAACAAAAACAAGTAATGCTTTATGTTGACATGAGCGGCAGAGGCGTAACGGGGGTGCAAGATGCCGTGAGACAAAAACAGCGGCGCGTTAAGCCATATGCAGAGTTTGTGGGAGTTTTTTTTTCTTTCTTTCTCGATCCTGTAGGAAAAGACATCCAGGTCGCTGGTAGTTTTCTAAGATGAGCCGCTGCCGACCGACACTGAGGCTTTTCATGAAGTGGTCGATCTCTAACATAGCAAGGTTTGTACAGATTAGTCCCAGTATTGGGAGGGGGGAGGGAGGGAAGCAACCACAGCTGGTAGTGGCTTTGGAGAAGGAATCCACAGTATTGCCAGCTCAGTCCAGCACCCAGTGACAGAGTCGGACCATTGTCTCTCTTCCATCCAGAATCCATGGATTTACAGCATCCTACCCGTCAGATGCATGGTACACCGTCTCCTTGCTTTAAGCATGTGTTGGACATCGGACCATCTCACACTCAAAGATCCAGAGCAGTCGTAGTAATAACTGTAACAATGTGACTCATCGGTGGCGTCAAACCGGCTTGTTAATAGTTCCTGCTAGTCTCCATGCCCCTTCGCTCTGATGGGATTCAAGTTCTCCCTGACAGTCTTTTGTGGAGCGAGGGTTGTTGAAGTATTGATGATAGCAACTGCCAGGAAAGTAATCTCAGTGACATGTTCCCTGTGATGACCTGCGAAGTCGTCGCTTGTCGATGAAAATGGGAATTGAGGAGGTGCCACCCCCGTGGATATTATCAAGTGAAATTGTCTGTTCATTCATGTTGTGTAACCCATTTACTTCTAATTTTATATATACACACGTTACATTGGTGTTGCCCATTTTCCAAATCACAATGGTTTCTCCCTACACACCAGACAGGCAGTGGTTTCCGTTCACTATGTGATGCACATGAAGAGATGCTTCCAGCGCTTAATCCCTCACAGTGGAGATCTCTATACTGTTCACCATGTCAATGTTTGTCCTTTGAGTTTCAGCATAACTGTTTTTAATGTGATGCAGTTTGGCATCGAGTCTAGACTTCAGTCATACCCTGATGGATAACCTAACTTAAAGGAGTACTCCACCTTTTAACATGCACTCTAATAACATTTATTCAAAACTGATGCAGCAAAACCAGACATTTTATTTATTCAATGCATTCTTCTTCCCTGTCGAAACAGAGGGGGGGGGGGGGGGCTACATTACCCACAATACTCTCGACCACCGACAATTCAACCGGATATTTGGGTTTGGTGTGCTGGTGGCGAACATAGTAAACGTACGTCGTAGGACCCCAAACGCCTGTGAGCACCCCCGTACCCCTTTAAACACATTTCATTCTCTTGAAAGTGGATTTTCATGCCATACAGAAGAGTGGGAACCAATGGCGGCCTGGCAGAGAAACTCATTCAAACTTCACTACACTAATTTGCTTTGGAAAATGGTCGGCAGTTATGTTACATTGGCACGATTGGTAGTAGACTGGCCCAAAAACATGCACCAGTACAGTCCTTTTTGTTAAACCTGCTGTACGGTCCTCCATAGAATGATTGATTGCATCATTTCTCAGCAAGTCATCTTTAAGATCTTCCGTACACAGTATTGCCTTGTCGGGCTCACATCGGGTTCCGTTTCATCTCGACTCGGAAAAAGATTAACAACCGCACTGTTTTGTCTTTGTCTGGGGAAGCCTGTGCACCCGCATGTAAGACAAGTCTCCTATGGATTCACTTGCACAAGTCAAACTGACATAACTTGCTAGTTTCTGCGGTAACAACTATGGGTCCGGTGAGTACTAGCGGCCATAGAACTGACAAGTGCACAGGAGATATCATTACGTTCACAATTCCAGTCATCTGCGAGCCCGTCGCACGAGTTGTGTGCAGTTACTTTACAAGAAAAATGGGTCAGAAATTTGGAGGACAAGTCAAAAGTTAGAAAATCTTTGGCTGGTAAACGCATGTTGTGTGATGGTTTAATGTCAAAACAGAGGTCAAAATGATCGATACTGCATTCTCAAGAATATTCATTTAGGCCCTGAGGTATAACTGCCATGTTAGTTGCATCACCAATGCCAACAAAAGTGCCTTCTGTTTGATCACTAGGCCTTGAGCCAAAGACGAGCAACAGTAATAGCCTTGTAAAATGAAGAATGGTAACTGTAACGGGCACGAATGCTTGCCTTCCTTAAAATGTAATCTGGTAAATTGGTAATTCCCAAAGAGTTGATATCCAGTATCGGTGCATTAATCCATTTGGAAATTGCCAGACGAAATGCCCTGTCAAATCAATGGTCATCCCCTTTTCCCTTCCTGAACTCCGCTATATAATTATCATCTTTATTTTGTCTAGCTAGGACATGTCTGTTAGCGAAGAATCTGTTTAAAATACATGATTGTAATGTTTATTTTTTTCTCATCCCTAATTATGCCCTTTAGCTGTGTAGACTGTTAACATTCTGGGTTATTTTAGTAAAAAATAAATAAAAAGATGAGGGGTTGAGGGGGCTAGGAATCCATGTGTCAGCATACAATGTTTATTAAATTTCTTTGTGGAGGAAAACTTACTGGGTTTGCTTCTGTATTGCCAAATATGTTTTAAAATGCTGTATTTTCTTACATGGAAAAGTGTTACATGAATGGTAGGAGGGTGCAAAAAAAAAGAAATAATAAAAAAAAAAAAAATCTGTTCAAATCCATCTTACCTTAAGGGAAAACTGTGGTTGACATGAGAACATTTTTAATTGTCATTGTCATGTGGAAATGATCTACCATTAAAACATTCCCTCTGAAACTACCGCTCATTTTAAGTCATTTGAATACGGTTACACATATAGTGACTGGACAAAAAGCGGATTCACTGCTAAATGTAATGTTACTGTGACATTGAAGGATTAGTGCACGATGTATTTGTCTCAATAGGTTATGAACATTAAAACTTGCTGTCATTCCTCCTGTTTATGCTGGCAATTAAGAAGATCCCTTCCTGTTGTGCTTCCAATTGGAAGGAGTGTGGACACAATCCACAGCCCCTTTGTGTAAAATATATTCCAACGTCTGTTACAAAAATCAGGTGAGTATTTTCCAAAGTTAGTGTGTAGTAGTACATTTTCTCCATGTGTCACTGTCCCTCTATCACAGCTCATCAAGGAAACACAGAATTCTGGACCTGTAACCTTGGAAGACGCCCGCTTGATTCCATCAGTGTATATATTGCTGAAGCCTCATTAACTTCAGATAAAAATGTTGATTATATCAAAATCTCCAGAGCAACAGAAATCACACAATGATTTCAACCCTCGTGATCAGTAGAGGGAACTTCATGTGAAAAAGTTTTTCCCCTTTTAAGCTCATTCTAATACGTCTCTTATCAGATGGTCTATCGTGTTTAAAAGTAATTCTAACTTTTCTGAAACCTAAACCATAAATTAAAGGGCCTTCAGATAACGGGATGCAGATGCAATAAAATGCTTTTGAAGTGTGTGTACTCTGCCCCCTCATCTTGGAATATGTTGCAGAATGTTTTAAAGCTCAAAGAACTGATACCACTGACTATCTTTCATTCTAGATTTAAAAGCAGTGGCAGGTTCCAGAAAATGTAAATGTTTATTAAATTGACTGTTACGTCACTGTCTCTTAGCTTTTAGTTTCTTTTAACTGGTCTCGTTCTGTGTTTTCTGTCTGTAACAGTTTTTTTATGCTGCTGCCCGTCTTGGCCAGGTCTCCCTCGAAAATGGGACTCTCATTAAATAAAGGTTTAAATTTTTAAAAGAAAGACAGGACATTAAATATCAGTATGTGAACATATACAGTACCCCTCCTGTTGAGAGAATCATGTGTCTGAACATCTGCGTCACCGTGACTAGAAAAGGTCTCTTTACTGATACGGAGTCAGTTCATTGGATTAGTTTTTTTTTCCTCTTTCAGGAAAGGTTAACAGTAATCTCCAGTTGTGCAACAGTGATTGTGCAAATGGCGATTACAAATCCAAAAAGCATTAAAAAAGGGCTTTTTATAAAAATGTCTACAACATCTTGTATGCATGTACTGCTGCTGGTAGCCGCTGTACGTTTGAAGGAAAGCTAAAGCGGCGTCTTAATATTTGTTCAGCTGTAACATGGAGGTCAACATGCAGAGCCACTATGGTTCTAAAGTTGTATTGCAGTCATGCTGCCATCATGCCACTTAACCCTTTAGGCGCACGTTGGGTATGTTTTGAAAGCATTCAGTAACACCAAGACTGCAAAGTAGACTTCAATGTGCTCTACAAAACAAAAAACTGTTTGCACATCTTCTTTTGTCTTTAATAGCTTGATTCATATCAAAATGATCTTGATTTTCACATATAAAAATAAAACACATGATTGGATTCAGCACTGCAAATCACATTAATAGTACACGTATTCAGCACAGCTAAAATATGCTCAGAAATGACGGCGGCTTCCAACGTCGTTGTTATATCACACTGCAAAAACACTATTTTATGCATTTATTTAAGAAAATGTCTCCCCAAACACATAAAAAGGAAACTAGATGAGATGGTGTGGAAGCTGCCGTCCATTACTGTTTGCTTGTAATGTAGTGTGCTTTCTCTGCCAGGGGAACTCATCGCCTGACCGGAAGAAAGGTCGATAGTCCAATTGGATGATGAAAGATTGTGACCTTGAACTTTTTATGATATCAGTGGAAAGCCCTGCCACATGTATATGCATCAGGAAATCCTGTAACAGCTAAATAAAGTGTTAGTCAGTCATGGGTATCCTCAGGAAACCATATCACCAACATGTGCATTGTATAATGATTCAAATGTTCTATATGGTTGGTGGTTTAGCTCATAACTGCAGACCTGAGAGAAGCGTCGCTGAATGTCATGGTGGTTTAATCATTTGCGCAGTCAAAATGGGTTCGAAGTGCGATTGAATTAAGTATTCTATGTTTTTTTTCTTCTTTTTATTAGGAATGTAGTTTACATGGGATCGAGCCTGCCGACGGGTGTCAGAATGAGCAGGGGTACTTGGTCCAAGGAGGTAGTCTGCCCGTTTCATTGGCCAGTCTCCAGTACCTCTCCTTCAGAATGAAGGCTGCGGCTTTGGGCTGCCTCTGCCTGGTGAAAACACCCTTCTTGTTCCCCACCACGCGTAGAACCCCTGCAGACACCAGACGCATGACGTCGTCATGCACAGGGACCAAAAACAGAGGACAAACACATTGTTCTGTACGAGTCTAACAACATAAAGTTAGAAAGTTTGCAACAAAGTGTTTTTGTTTTGATAATTCTAATGATTTTCTAAATTACTTAATTTATCCTTTGCTTAAATTACCAATAAATAACCATAACTTCTTACATTAATCTTTCATTCAAGTAATATACCAATACGACATTTTATATATACATACACACAGCCTGCAGAAGTGGACTAATGCGTGTCTCGTGGTGTACACATGCGCTGATGATAACGGACGCACATCAAATTGCAAACAGGGCGACTTTACATTGTGACGTCAAGGTAAATATTTTAGTTTCATAGGTCTATATGCACATAAACAAACTGTCAATAACTTGCAAATGCCCTGGGAGCTAGAGTTGATTAATCCGATTTTCAGCAGGAGCCACCGCAATGAGCGTGAACGGTGCCTTACATGCAAACCGCTGTATTCACGCGATCAACGGCGTGTTGTTCCATGTATTACGGAGATACATTTAAAAATCGCTGAATTAACTCAGGAGAGTTGGGAGAATTGAAAACAGCTCTGGTTTTACAGGCGGCCGTGCTCTCCAGCTGCAGTACCTTGTGAAGTCATGAAGTCTGCAAAGTTCCAGATGAGTTCACCAATGACATACTGCTTCTTCTTCTCGTCGAACACTTTGTGGTAGTTCTTCAGGACGACGTTCTGGTACTCTTCAGTAAACATCACGGGTGGATCCTGCAGAGAGAAAAAGACAGCTTTCTTAAACACAAACATGCCAACACCGATGTGGACGGGCTGAGGTTGAGCAAAATCTTCAGATAGTTGGATGTGTGTGAATAGGAGTCCTCACACTGTGAAGCCCCGGCACCGTATCTGCTCCATATTCGCTCTGGATGATGGGTTTCTGGTACTTTCCGTACCAGTTCTCAAACTGAGTGTTGAGCTGGAGGGGGATGAGCTCCACGTGGCCTGGATCATGGTACCAGGAGAAGTAACTGTTTACGCAGATGACGTCCACGTAGGGAGCCTAGAGACGAGACAACAGATAAGGACTCTTAGAGAGACTACACTCCTGTGACATCCCCGTTGTTTGATACGAGCACAAATTGTAAATAAACGCTGAGATAAGCCCTTTTCGTAGGTCCCTGCATATTTTCATAACAAAGCAATATATTTTCTAATAGTAGTAATTACTCGTGATGGGGCGAATACAAACCAGTATTTCCGTAACACTAAAGTGAATGTTTTTCACTGTGGAGTAGCACCCGCGGCTATTCGCCCTGAGGTAAATGAATAGTGTATAAAGGTAGTCCGAGATGGCAAACTAATCAGTGCCTTTAAGCTACCAAGTACACCCCAAGAGGTATTCCTCCCAGAAAAGGAATGCGAGGCATGTCAACAACATAGTTTGAAACCGGGTTATCATGAGAAGCTCAGCAGGATAGTTTGACACTTAATCCCTTATTTTCCTTTTTAAAAACCAGGCCTTAATGTTAAAAGCAAATGAATAGAGTTTTTAAGTGGTTATGAAACAGTCAGAGAGGTTTTTAACATCGGCTCTATGAGGTACCATCAGCGACAAGATTGGCCTTTTCTATTGGGCCGTTCATCCAAACGATTTACACAAGCAGACTGGAAGAGTCTGCGCTTACATTTTCACAGGAAAGGGTTTGGCAGTGAGTAGTAGGTTAGCCAGTTAGAAAAAGGAAGCAGCAGCAGATTGTGTCTTGTATAATAGATCATTTAAAAATCAGACAAAGGTTGTCAATCAGATTTGATTGACTGTGCTGGCAACGTAAACCAACACTATTGGTTTACGTTGCCAGCACAGTCAATCAAATCTGATTAAACCCCACCCACACGTCCCAATTATGTAGATTAATGTATTATAGTTCCCTGATAAAACATCCCCCCACCACCAAAGTTCAACTTTGATTGTTGCCCTATAGTCAATTTATATTTAATGTTACAGAAAACAAACGTGAAAAGTTACAGTATATGACACATTCTGCTCGTAGGCATCTTAACACCAGACTGGAAAGCAGTGTTTTGCTGCTCTGTTCTCATCCGTTTCACCTCCAACCACAGCGTGCATCACTGATGGGAGCCATTGACATGATGGTGATGTCACTGTGTACTGACACACCCTGGAGTACACATCTACCTCACTGCAGCAAGTTGAGAAGCAAGGTGTGAAGTGTTAGAGGGCGGCGCTCTGTCGGTTTTCACGGTTGCTAAAGCTCACCCCTTTATCCCTGGCATAGTTACTGTCTGAAACAAAAGTGACGGGCCGGGTTGGATCCAGAGCTTTGGTATGTTGTATCACGGTCCTGCAGGAAAAGCAAAAGCACCCAGAAACAGTTTCATTGCAATTCTTTTTTTTTATGATTACAGTGTTATATAAATCACTACAATGTCCCTGTGCCAACCTCTTTAAATGTGAAGAAACTGCTTTAGTGTTTTTTTTTTTACAACAGCGTGACAAAGCACATCTGTGCATGTACTCCACATTTCCCCCATGCTGCTTTACTTTATGGGAACTATGGTACCTGGGCGGGGCGACTAGTACTTCCTGAAGCTTCAGGCCATTACTGAGCTCCAGCCGTTTGTATTCAGGGTAGGTTCAGGACTACACTTACTGCATTCCACACAGAGTGAAGGGATAGGCTGTGACTGATTACACTTTTAGTATGTGAGCTACTGGTTTGTTAAAGCTTTATACTTTCTAAAAGTGTGGGGCTTTGAGAGGCATCCTGGTAGCCCAGTTCTTGTCTGTCTTTATCAAATGAAGCTGAAAATGCCCAAAAAGAACATCTTAAAAAAAACGTACTGCAAAGGGAACAATATTGCATTAAAAAAAAAAAGGGGTCAGTTAAGTCAGTTTGTGTGTGACGAGTGGATCCAGTCAGGGCTTCACAGCAACAAAACGACCAGCACTCACTTGAAATAGAAGTCAGCAGGGGGCATCTCTGCAGCCGGCTCATTGGCTACTGACCACATGACCACAGAGGGATGGTTTTTGTCCCGACGCACAAGCTCGTCCATGACAACCAGGTGATGGGTCAGGGAGGCGTTTCCAAAACTGAGACTACATTGGCAGGGCACAAATTGCACAGAGATTATTTTTTTGGGGGGGGGGGGGGGGGGGGGGGGGGCTAGACTTGATACACCAGATCCAGTCATTTCAGGTTACCTGGTCTCAAACACGCCTACAAGGCAAAGCACTATATCAACATCTGTATGCACAAACAGTGAGGACCGGTCAAATTGTATTTGTGACCCGACATCATTGGTTACCTTTTTAACCCTTAATTCAACCCCCATGTTGTTGTTGTTGTTGTTGTATTCTGTTCCATTCCATATTAACTGCAGTCAGGAGGTTTGACAGAAATAGACACCGGCCTCTGTTCCTGTCCTCATACACTGTGATGATGCCCTCAAACACACCTGAAGGTCACAGCGATGCGAGCGGTGACACTTACATGTCTTTGATGCCCACGCCCGGGCACTCATCGATCACCACAATGCCGTGGCGGTCACACATCTGCATGATCTCCTCCGCATAGGGGTAGTGGCTGGTACGGAACGAGTTGGCCCCCAGCCATTTCAGTAAGTTAAAGTCCTTGACAATGAGGGCCCAGTCGAAGCCTTTACCTCGAATCTGTAACACAACGTGAACAGAGAATTATTGGACTGGATCAACCTTTTCTACCATATTTCTTGTCCATTTTTAGGAGGTTAAAGCTGGTCTGTGGATGATAGCTAGCTTAAAAAAGGGAAATGACTTCCCTCTAGTGGTACTCACATCAGAGTCCTCGTGTTTATTGACTCCATGGAAGTAGAAGGGCTTGTTGTTGATGAGGAACTGGGTGCTGGTAACGTTGACCGTGCGGATGCCAACTGGTAGAGTATACACATCCCCGTACGCAGATCTCTCATCGGCTGCCTTCAAGCGGACCTAGATATTAAAATGCAAACGTCAGAGACATCTCTTTCAACAGATTTAGCAAACAGGAGCGGTTTGGCTGAATACCCAACCACTACAGCGGATTGGAGAGTCCAAGTGGTGCAGAACAAGATCCGGTCAGGAAGAAAAGTCAAGGTGGAATTCAAATTATAAATAAAGTTTTTAAAATGTTAATCCCATTTAGATATTTTCTTTTTATTATTATTTACGACTAGCCATGTCATTTTCGAGCAAGGGTGCGTTCTGATTTAACGTGGCACATCTGACATTTGAAGTTTGTGCCGAGGGCCATTTTCAAATACTACATCTCTCTCAGCATTATTCTACTGACAAGTAAAATGTTGGCTGTGGAAAAAGGTCCATTTACATGACTGCCTTATGAAACATGAACTTGTCCTCCTGACTTAGGCTTCAACACAAAAAGGTGTATTCAGCAACATCCCCCCTCATAATGGCCAACTATAAGCAATAACATTATTCTTTCTCAAGCCAACTGCCTTGTTTCACATGGATGGAAGCATGTTGTCTTACCTCCATAGAGTAAAGGTAACCTGGGTTCTCATGCATCAGGTACGGCCACCACAAATTGACATCCGTTACTTTGAGGACTCCAGATGGCTCGCTGGAGGTGGCAATACAGTGGCCATCTTTATCCATCAAAGTGACATTCAGGGAGGCTGAGGCGGCATTTCGGACCGATATCTTGTATTGGACAAGACCTGAAATGAAGGGAAAACAACACTCTGAAATATGTCACCTAACTACTCTTTGGTAGATTACAAGAAATCACATGTGGCCTTTATTGAACGGTTTATTCTCCAACAAGTGCGTTGGTGCTGGTGATGACTTGCAATCAATTAGTTTTAATATAAATCGCATGCATTCATTTACCAGTGTTATCCAAGAAGTTAGTCACCACGGTGATGTCATCCACATACGCCTTCGGAGTAGTATACAGCAGTACGGAGCGATGTATGCCGGCATAGTTGAAGAAATCAAAAAAGATGCTTTGCACAAAATACCCATCAGGATACCTGTTGAGCGATTACATTTTTACTCATTATCTGAACTGACATGCAACATTACACACATTTTAATCCCGCCCTAAATACCACATCAAACTAGAAAAGGGTAAATTCTCAGAAAAAAAGAAAGGAAAACGGCCATGTTTCTACAGTAGCCCAGAATGGACAAACCAAACACTGGCTCTGGGAGCTGAAATGTAATTTGAAGCGTCACTGCAGAGTGGCAGCCACATTGGAAGGAATGTGAGACTACAACTGAATTGATAGTTGAAATGAAAGTGCTCAGCTGCAACTAAATTGTCTTGCAATTCATCACAGTTGAAGTTAAAGTACTGATGAAAGCAGTTGAAGGGCAAGTACAGGAGTGAGGATGTAACCAGGTTAAAATCTGTCAACACATCAAATACACATCAAATATTTACTGCAATTTCTCAAAACTTAAAAAAGATAAATAAATATGAAGATGTTTTAAAGTGCTGTGATCTGTTGAGTTGAAATGACTGTTTAGGTTGAAGAACTTGTAGGTTTAAACATTCATTCCTATTATAAAAACAAGGGAAAATGAGTATTTTAAAATGCCATGACTAAACTTGTGAATCGAAGTAAATCAAAGTTAGTTTTCACAGGTTCTGAATACACATTGCTAGATCTCAGCACACATTCACAAATCTTTCAGAATTTATAGATTATTTTACACATTAACAAATCTGATTACGCAAACGCAGAATGGGATTCAGTTACGCAACAGTCCCCACACATTTGCCAATAGTTTTGCTGCAATAATGACCCCATGCAGTTTGAGTCAGTGAAATCGGCACACCCAAAAAAACTAATGTAGTCAGTGTTTCACTTCTGAATGAAAAAAAGACTGAGTTTACTTGGTCTTGTCGGTCATGTACTTGATGCTTCCTGGTGGAAGAGTGTCCAGGGACAGAGTGTTGTTGACGGCGATGGTGATCCTGCACGGCTGAGTTGGGTCCTTGCGGAGTAAAGTGCCTATCTCGGCCTCAAAAGGAAGATGGCCACCTTTATGCTCAGTCACTTTCACCCCATTCACCCACTGCAAACCAAAGGAATCCAAATTAGCGCGGCCACATTATTACAAGAGGTGGAAAATGTAGAAGGGACGGGTGTCATATTTAAAAAAAAAAAAAAAATGGCAAGAAGTGAAGCACGGGCCTTTTTATTTTTCCAACTTCATTGAAGTGGATAGGACGCGTCATACTCACAATTACTGAGTAATAGTGAGCGCTTCCTACTCTGATGACAATTCTTGTTCCTTCGTCGGCGATCCAGCGGGCAGGGACCACCGCCTCTCTCTCGTACCAAACCCAGCCAATGAAATCTCTCAGTGTGGGGTCCTGGGTGATGTCATTGTAGCTGGCAGGAACTGGCATGTCAATCACTGGGCCGGTCTACGGAGGATAAAGCATCAAAGAGTTTCTGCTCTGGAGAGTTTGTAGTATGCTCCATTGCCGTAGGAGCATCATTTTGCTCCTATGCCAATGGTTGAGTCCCAAACTGGGGGCCAGGGCCCCACAAGATAAATCTCAGGGATCACAAGATGGTTAAAAGGAGACAAAGTTAAACATATGTACAGTTAGGGCCATAAGTATTTGGACTGACACAATTTCTTATTTTCCTCTTACACGGATTTGAAATGATGCAGTACACTGTGGTTGAAGTGTAGACTTTCAGTTTTATTTCAATAGATATAACAAAAGTATCGCATTAACCGTTTAGGAATTACAGACATTTTTACACAGTCCCCCACATTTTCAGCGGTTCAAAAGTAATTGGACAATTAAAAATAGTTTGCAGGCCAGGTGTTCCCTCAGTATTTCATGACAAAGTCAGCAGATAAGAAGGTCTGGAGAAATAAAATGTTTGCATTTGGCAGTTGGTCCAGGGAACTCTCAGCACGAGGACCAAAGAGGTGTCAATGCAAGTGAAGAAGGCCGTTAAAGGCTGACAGACTACACAAACCTATCAGGCAGATAGCAGAAACATTAGGACTGACCAAATCAACAGTTTGGTGCATTCCTAAAAATAAGGAATGTACTTGCAAGCTCACCAACACCAAAAGGCCTGGAAGACCACGGGAGACATGTACAGTAGCTGTAGCAGAATTCATTACTTGGTGAAGAAAACCCTTCATAACGGGAATACTGAGGTCAAGAATACTCTGGAGGAGGAATGTGTGTCTTTGTCAAAGTCTACAATCAAGAGATGCCTTCATGAATCTATTTAATTTACTAGTTTGTCCAATTACTTCTGAACCTCTGAAAATGTGGGGGGCTGTGTAAAAATGGCTGTAACTCCTAAACGGTCTTATTTTTGTTATATCCATAGAAATGAAGCTGAAAGTCTACACTTCAACCACATATTGGCTGCTTCATTTAAAATCCATTGCAGTAGTGTAAATAGTCACAGTCCATAAGTATTATGGACTTTTCTCTTCTTGGTTTCAACTGAATATTTTTATGTTCTCAAAAACTGAAACAACCTGTGAAGAAAAAAACAAGTTGCCCTGCAGCTCACAATAAATGTCTATGGCCACAACCTGTGATGAGTGGGGGTCACAAAGTGGATTTTGCTTCATTTACAGGGGACACCAGCCATAAGGGTTGGGAACCCTGTCCCATGGTATGATAATTATGTTTCAATAAGTTATATGAACTTGAGAGCGTGGCTGTAAAACAGATGTGAAGTTAGGCATAATGTTAAATAATGACCTTAATTAACTTTTAATCTTCAGTACAATCCACCTTTTCTCCAGTGGTGCGCACGAACATTAGTTACTGGCGAGATAGATAAAGTCGTTCTGTGAGTAAAAGTATGAATGATCGTAGTTTTATCTATAGAGTGTCTTATTTTCTTATCTTTTTTTTTTGCCATGGACTCTGTTTAATTAAAAACAGAACATGTACACGTCTCGCCTTTGAGCCATTCTCAGTATCTCAGGTTACAGTCAGTGGTTATGGAGGACTATGTCAAACCTAAGTTTGCGTTTATTTGTCCAAACAAACAAAGTGTATTCCGCCAGTGCTGCTGCTCACCTCTGCAAGGCGCCGCTTGAACCATGCGCTCTCGAAGCCCTGGTTCCTGCTCGGGGACCGGTCTGCCCTGAAGCTCCACAGCCCGTTGAGCTCCTTCACCTCCCGGGAGGAGGACTCCCGGGGGAACAGCATGCCGGCGTCCAGCAGACATGCCGCTTCAAACACGGCGAACAGGCACGAGAGGCGGAACAGCACGAGTCTCTCAGGTCTGGACATCCTGCGCAACTCCTGCACGCCCCACTCGGAACTAACAGCACCGCGGTCCTTTTTACTGACTCTGTCACGTGGCTTGTTCTGAAGTCATGTGACCGCAGAGTCGCTTTCTCGCGTTGACTTAAGCCACGCAACGGGACTTCTCGTCCGACAGGTGAGCCTAAACCAGCCGAGAACCAAGAAGCAGCTAATGGGAACATGCATTTAGGATAATAATAATATAACTTTATTAGGGACCCTATTGATATTAGGCTCGTTCGTTAGTGCTGGAATCCAGACGAGAGCAGGCGGCGTTGACAAGAAACTGCGATCAAGTCGGACAGTTTTAGGCTGCCTTCAAAGTACACACAGGAAGTCACAGAAAAAATGACTTCCTGTTAGTTCCGAACTTTTGTCTACTTGTAGTTTACAGATCACGTTTGGATTTATTCATATGTGTTTGTAAATATATATTTATGTATAAATGTGTGTGTAGCTGCATCCTTTGGTCTTTTTATGTCTGCCTGTGAAATACATTACTACTAGTTTTGATATGTGTTGTATAAATACGATTTTCTATTAACAACCACACAAAATATGTTTTAAGATTAAACATGAGATGAATAGTCAACAATCAAGCGTTAAGTATTACAACTACACATAAAATAAGGATTTTCTAGAACACGTGGTGTTTGCTGTCAGATCTAAGAGCCAATCAGCTCTCTGATGTGGCGACAGCCAGGCGTTTCCCATCATGCACTGGGCCACGCAGTCCGTGGAGAGCTAATGCGGCGCCTGGCTGTAGAATCGACGGCCGGCTTGCTCTCGTGAGAGTATCGTTGACCACGTGTGCATGACGTCAGAGCAAGTCGGGAGCAAGTCGGACACAAATCTAACCGGCATGCATTGCGCGCCGATCGCCGCCGATCGATTCTGCGCAGAACTGGCTCATCTCGAACGAGCCTATTGATGGGATTCTTATTATGCCGTTTTTTTTATTTGTGTACATTGGACTGCTTTTTGGGGGACTTGCCATGTTCGAAAACTCACCAAATTTGGAACGCTTGTCAGGCCTGGTGAAAATAGCCATCTGATAAAGCCGTAAAAAAAAAGTTTAAAAAAATGTCTCTCTAGCGCCCCCTAGAACTTGGACCGGCGACGCCCCTCACCCAGAATGTTTTTTTGACTTGAAAGAATTCACACATGTCCATCTCCACCTGCTCTACAAAAAAGCCTCTCAGACCCCTATGAATATTTTCCGCCATTTTGAATTTAGTGAAAAACACATTTTTGCACTTTTCTCCGAAACCCTTGGTGCGTTTCATACCAAACTTGGTGTGCATCATGAATGGAGCCGTATCATCAATACTTCTTTGATATCTCATTGTGTCTAGGAGATACCGACCAATTAACCTCTTAGGGGTGTGTCTTGTTTTTAAATACTCATAACATTAAAACTATTTAGACAAACGACTCCAAACTTAGTGTATATGTGCACATTGCATCCCCTAACTTGCAATAAATCAGTCGTGCGATGTAAACACTAGGGGGCGCTACAGTAATTCGGGCAATTTGGGCTTTTTGGGCATATTTTGGCATTTTTCGCCCTTTTCAGCATTCGTACTTTTACGAACTCCTCCTAGAATATTTATGCGATCGACTTCAATTCTCCTCAGGGATGATCTCAAGACCCTTATGAGCTTAAATTGTGCGATGCGCGCATTTTCGGTCAACGGCCTCGACGTGGCGTGAACCCAAAGACACACCCACTTTGTGCGGTTTGCTATGTGAGAGAAACCTGTTGCCGATAGCACATCATGCTATCCGCCCAAATCTCCTCATGCATGATGTTGGTCCAGGCCGGAGCACATGTACATGAAGAAATGTTCGGATTGTCATAGCGCCACCTACTGGCCAAACAAAATCAGCTAAACAGCATCGGATTTACATGCTATTTACATGACCTGATCTACTCATCACGTAGAGAAACATGATGCACAGTGTATGTTCAAATTATCATAGCGCCACCTACTGGCCAAACAAAATCAACCAAACAGCATCGGATTTACATGCAATTTACATGACGTGGTCTACTCTTCACATAGAGAAACATGATGCATGTGTATGTTCACATTACTATATAATATATATATATATATATATATATACATATATATATATGTATATATATATATATATATATTATATATATATATATAATCAGTGTATACAATGATAAGTACATAATACATAATGTATCATACTATGGGTAATTAATAATACATTATGTTATAACATATTTTGACTTTGTGCATGCTGTATTTACTGTCAACCTGAGTGAGTCTTATTTATATATATATATATATATATATATATATATATATATATATATATATACATAAATTAAAGCTGCTAGCTAACATTTGCCTGCCAGGCGGAGGTTCTCGGCCGGCAGAGCCGGCGACCCGCAGGCGTCCCCGATGTGTTGGAGCGAGGACCCGCTCACAGCTTTAATTTATGTATATATATATATATATATATATATATATATATATATATATATATATATATATATACACACATATATAATATATTTTATATAGCACCTTTAAAAACAAAGTTTACAAAGTGCTGTACAGAGAAGCAAAGCATAGACATAACTTAAATACCGGTGAACAAAAAGGACCATACCATAAAGGCAATGAATACAACAAAACCAAACAAATAACCAAAAAGAGCAAATGGAGTAAAAAACAGACAAATCAATAAATAACATCATTTAAGATGAAACATGAGGGCAGCGTGTTGTACGTCTCCACCACATTAAAAGCCCCGGCCTGTCACATTCCAATGTGGTCAAGAGAACAGATGCAAACATATAAATAATCCACAACACGAGAAAACCTAACCATGAGTTTCTATATCCGCACAGCACCGGTTCTAACTCTTCATACCCGGATGCATTGTTGAAAAGATGGCGCTAGATGGCGCCAGACGCTCGTTCAATGTAAGTGAACAGCAGCGCGCGACGCTGAAGCGTCAGCTCACTGGTTTAAAAGTGTTCTTTCAGCACATGCACGGATTAATCTGCAGCAAATTTTGAGCTCCTTCTGGTATTTATGGAAATTTGGTCAATATGAAATTAGAAGAAACCTACTAACACCGAGTGAAGTTGTTTCCTTCCATCCATGACGTTCAAGGTTCAAGTTTTTTATTTTTCCATTTGTTTCTCGACCAACAGTCCACATTGGATTGTTTTGTGCAGGGCTCTCTGAGTCAACAGTTTTGGAAATAAAAACACACTATAATAAGAAAGAGACAAAATATAAAATCTGAAAACACTATACATACGATTATGTACAAAAGGTGGTAGTATGTACAAGAAAGGTATTAGATACAGTTTTTTAAAAGTGTTAAATAACAGTAATAAATAGGCTGGTCCTGAGTGCTGTTCCTGTGTACTAAGTCTTAACTGAGCTGGGAGGATATTTGGGATTTAGGGAGTAGATGCTCTCAGTGAAGGCCACTGCAAAACTATTAAAAACTGTCCACCTCCTCACGGACTTAGTGATAATAATGCTAGCCTGTTTATGTTATTATGTTTAATTAAAACAAAAAATCAGTTTCAGGTTGTACTGTAAAATCACAAAGCCCTGGTGGTGTTGGCGTGTAGCCTACGCTGACCATGAACTTTGACGTCACTGGTTCGGGTCGACTTTGTTGCTTGTCATTCCTCATTTGTCCCTCCCCTCATTTTCTATCCTCCCTCTACTGTCAAATTGCAAATATCGGCATACAATGAGCAAAAGTAACCTGTGAAAGCACATTGGTTTCATGATAATAAAAGGCCTTTTAGGCAATAAAAATATGGTCACTGCCAGTATTATTGTCAGTTTTCTTAGTGACCCAATGTGATTGAATCGTGAGAGAGATACTGGCACTTAACTGTGCATCGCAAGTGTATTTGGAGAGAGTGGGTTGCCATGATCTTAGAGTAGCATTTGTGGAATGATGGTTGTGAATAAATATATAACAGTTGTATTGGATTTCTATTTTATTTTATTTTAGTCTGATGTGGGGAAAAAAGCTTGAAAAGGGTTTGTTCCTTTTGTGGATACATTCAAAAGCCTGTTATGTACAATTCATCTTCAATTGTTTTTTTGTCAATCTTCAATAATAAACTGGATGTGTTGAGTTTTAAGTGTTTACACTTAGTAACAGAGGGCAGAGCAGACAGGTGACACTGGTAAACAAATGCCACATGTTGTATATATGACCATTTATTGGTGGGCAACACATTTAATTGTGGGGTTTATATTGCCTGTTTTCAAAATATCCCACAGAGGGCGCCAGAGGTCTAACAAAGGGGCCAAAGGAGGCAAATGGGATAGAAAAACAACATAGATGAAGAAGTAGAAGAAGCAGAGTCTGATATACAAGCTATAGCAACAGTGAGGAGATACAATTTTTTTTTTGAAGTTATGTGTTTCGGTGGGTTGTTGTTCACAAGAAGGCTACAGAGATGGAAGTGATTCAGGACTGAGAACTGCAATACTCGCATATTGCAAATACATAGAAATTCAACTTTACTATATGCAGGTTGTTGTTTCATGTTTGGTTGATTTCTGACAGAACGAGTGAGGATGTACAGCAACGACCACGAGCGAAGGAGTCGAGGAGCCCTCATGGATCTGGACCACGAGTCGGATTCTCCACTTGGATTACAGAGGAACTCATGCAAAAATATATAGAGGGCCCCTCATTGAACTGAATATACATAGTTGACTTGAAATAAAACTCTTATTTGCCTGAACGGAAACTGTTGCATCCGAGGAGGAAATCAACAAGGAATTAAGAGAATGTATTAAACTCAAATATGAAACTGCCCAGGTGTTAAAATAAACTGAATAGTGGACCATTACATTACATTTGGTACTTTGATAAGAGCTGTCAACAAAAAGGGATGGATTTGAATTGGTTTATTTCAGTTTGAATGGTCTATACTTCTTTTTCCGTCACTTTAAGTGAAATGTATTCAGTCCATTTCCACAAAGAGGTAGCCATGTCTCACTTATCATTGGCCTTACACCTTCAGATACTAGTGATAACTTACATTATTTTTGGGAACCTACTTCTTAACCTATTTCACTATAACGAGTAGTTACAAACGGTACATAAAAATGCATAACAATGTCATTATTAGAGCTGGACCATTAGAGATAGACCCCTTGCTAAGTCCCACCCTTCAAATGCAGACTGGCCAATCATAGCACAGCATCGGCCAGCTCCGACCAGGGTATACCAACTAGGTTGAGCCTCAGTCAGATGTATAAAAATAACGACATCCATATGAAAGTTGCTCAGTGATGCATGAAGCAAAACAAGTTTGACATCTAAGTTTAGAATCCAGATGAAAATACCCCAGTCTTTCACATCATAGCAAGCGCAGTAGCATTTCCTTTAAGCCCACCTCCTGTCTCAGGCTCATTCACATGAACAGAGGAGGTCTGGATTAGGCTATCAGTGCATTTTAGGACCTCATGATTTGAATGATGGCTATTCATGTATTCACTCATACTTTATTCACCTAAAAAATATATAGTTTCACTGAGTTGCAGACATCTCTTACTAGGAGCTAGTCATTAAACGTTGTTACCCGGAGAGGTTGGAAGAAGATATACGTTATTAAAACTTTACGTTTCTATGTGAAAACCTGTGCAGCTAACATTAGCAGGGTATATTAGCACATCATTAACTAGTGTTAGCACAATGCTATTCGCTAGCTACTGAAGGAATACTGAATGTATCATTACTGCTTTTGCTTTTGAAATATTTTAACAGTGAATAAAGACCTACACAGCTTTAGCTTCTGTCTTTATCTTTGAACGAGATTTTTAGCTATTAAGATTTTCTTCCTAAAATCTTAAATTGACATCAAGGTCTAACTTTCTTTCCCCACAGCCCCAGAACCATCATGAACAATCATTTTGACCGTCCTGAAATCAATGTAAACCGTCAAAATTTCTACATGATATCCTTTTCCATAATTGTTGGTTATTTGCTTGAAAATTACACAATTCCCTTGCAATGAAGAACGTCCACACCGAGGACATGTCGTGTGTGGCGGGGACGTTTTTTCCTGTTGCTGTTTGGCGATCTAAAACTATCATACGCCAGGGGGCAAGTGTGTAAATATGACAATAATTTGAAGAAATATCAGACTGAACGGCAGGTCACCAGTCATGGCTGATCAACAAAAAAATCGATCAGTGCATCTCTAGATATTTGGGGTTATGGTTAATATTATTGTTAGGGCTGTGCACGTTAACGCATTATAAATCCATTAACGTGCATTGGGAGGGGACACATGTACTGCACTTTTAAATGGACATTTTCATTTTAAATCTCTCCCAGACGAAGTAGTTGATAAAAGAAAGCTATTTGTAACCACTACAAAATGGAATTGTCTTATCACCGGAGTACTACGAGCCTGAAGTACCTTAAAGGCGTTACATTGAAGCTAGCCAACTAGTGTCCTTAGAATCGCAGCGAATGACAACGTGCACCAACTGTTGCTCTCACTGTAGCTTTGTATTGTGTGTTCTTACCACATATAATGTTGTATTGTGTCTTTTATCCTGTACTGTTTGCTGTTGTTTTATGTTTGTTATGATCTGTCAAGGGACTACAGATGCAAATTAGCTGTAGCTACAATCTGGTACAGTGCATCAAATGGTGACATTTATGTCTTAACTGTACATTGTCCCTTTTAAATAAATAAATAAATATATATATATTATATTATATTACTGGACATCGCGGGGTAAGCACAGTTCATTATATTGATGAACTGGGTGCTTCACACGCAGAACAATGTATCCATGTTGCAGAGCAGAGGAACGTTTCCAATAAAGTCAGGACACTTAGCACGGATAGTGCATAAATATGATGCTGCTGCGAGACATCTGACGTTCAAACACGTCCCCTGCGTCGTGCACACTCTCCATCGCTCTGTCACAGTGTATCTGCAGAACAGTGCGTCTGACAATGTCCTGGCCAAATGTAGAACAGTTGTGGGCACTTCAAACACAGTCCAGCAAGTGCTGCTGAATTAACAGCAACAAACTGAACAAAAGAAGGAGTCCCTCTGTTCTTACTACTGAACAGACTGTTTCTGCTCTTCCCTGAGAAAAGACAAATGTTTCTTCTGGTACTGTTCAGAAAAAAAAGAAAACATATTTATATACAGTATACTGTATGTTAACTTGCTGTTGCTCCGAGAGTGCCTGTTATATTGTTCTGATAACATTACTAAAATAAAAGCGTGCAATACACTAGTTTTTAATTAATTATTGAATTTTGCGCATAATGCGATTAATCGCTGTTAATCACAGAACATTTTTTTCATCTTTTCCCAGCACTAATTGTTGTATATCGGCACAGTTAATAAAGGTTGCATTTACCTGAATAAATCAGTGATTTAATGCACCACCTGGCCAGCACCACAAGTGACCCAAATCAAACACCCCCAAATATGTGTGTAACCAATAGGTGCATGCTGGGTCTGGCTAACATGCTAAATGCTAAAATGCTCAAGGTCGATCCTCCAGCGGTGACCTCTGCATCCACTCTGAAACAATTCCCCTCAGAGAGGTTTGGGAGGCCTTTGGGATGTTTTTTTGACAATAATCCTTTATTTCAGTTCAAAAGCCTGTAACTGAGAGACTGAGTGGACTGGTTACAGTGCGACAGAGAGACTAAGTATACTGGTTATAGTGGAACAGATGGCAGGAGACTGGATATAAAAAGCTTTGAGAATGAACGAGCAGAGGTGTGTGGTGTCCATTGACTTTTATTTGTTATCGGACGTTTACTTGTCTGAGTTTTGTTGTTAATCATTTGGGGCTACATAGAATAATGCAATGGATATAATCAGTGGTATGAACAGGCTGCAGGTGCCATGGAAAAGGAATTCATTGTGGGTTTGGACGTAAAGGCTTGGTGGTGTGATGTTGTTCCACCAGTGTATATGTTGACAATAATGTAAATTATTTTCTAGGCTAAATGTGTTTTTTTATTTAACAGTAAAATCATTTATCATCATTCAACATCCTTTCTTTGGTAACATTTGATTAAAGTAACAGTGCCTTTTTACGAGTATGATATTCTAGTACTTGTTCCATCACTTATTCTCTATCCAGGTATACTTACCATCCCTGATTGCCACAGATTGCGGTACATTTTATTTTCCCACAGAATGTATTAGTCTCAGAAAACTCCACAGACTTTTGCAGACTGAAATGCACTTTACTTTCTCTATATTTCTTCCTTTTTTAACTTCCTATTTATGTCTGTCATTTTCTGTGCTGCCTGGCTCAGAGAAGTCAAATGTACTGTGCATCTAAAGTACAAACAGGTTTGTCCTAAAGGGCTTCACAGAGTGATGCTCATCCAAACAACCCATAGCACTGCCATCTGCCTGAAATGAAGTTAAGGTTAATGATGAGTTCAGCGTTAATTTCCTGTGTGAAGTCGGTCTCAAGTCATTTTCCCACCAGTTCATTTGGGATGTTTCAAAATGAAAGTACTTTTAATCTATATTTAGAGCTATTCCTTAGGTTCCCATGGCAGTGATGTCTCATATCCTTGGATCATAGACCTCGGTGGCACATTAAATGTCAATTTATCAAACATTCAATCTTATTACCACAATATGGTATGTTGGTTGTCCTCCGTAAAAGGTCAAAATAACTTTAATAATAGTTGTAATCGTCACGGCTTGAAATGTTAGTTTGTTTCCAACTTCGATTGATTGGGATCCAGTCAGACTAACATACATTTCCAGGCCTCCATGAACATTGTAAAGCTCGAATGCCTCAAGGCATTACAGAAAGAAGTTCTCTTCTTCACATTTCCACAAAAGGTTTTTACAGATCTACACCAACGTCAGATCTTCATTCCATCTCTATTTTTCTGCCATAAACACCAAACCTCACTCATATATAGAGTCTGACAAGTGATGTATTCCCTTTTATATCTCAGACATGGTGTGTCTTTCTTTTTCCATGCACCTACCATTTTTGCAGCCTCTCTGATACACAGCTGTGCAGCTAAAAAAGCACTCACATTGCTCAGAGGAGCTGTGGGTTATAAAAGAAGTCATAACCTTGACACAGGAAAAAGATGGTAGAGGTCATGCCCACATCAGAGGAGGGGGTGGGTGTTGCTTTTGGCAAACATGTCATTCCATTGTTGTCTAAAAATCTCCTCTGTTCTTTCAGTCTGTAGAATTGTAGTTATTTGCACTTGCATTTGCAGTTCACAAGGTATACATTTAAAGATTGTGATGTATATTTTTGCTGGCTTTTGTTACTGTAAATTTAACAGGAGGAATAAAAGTGGCATCTCGGTGTTTCTACCTTAATGTGCTTAACTAGTTCTGAATCAAATATGAAATCAGCTCCAGACGCCCAGATTTAAAAAAGAAAGCGCTGTTGACCAAGGAGAAGCTCTTCAGTGATCATCATTATGATAAAGTGATATGAAAAAGTTATTCTATTCCACATGACATTGTTTCATTCATCCCATCTCAGGCCGGCATGTTTTTAAGCACTAATTATTTTCATAGTTGACCTGTTGTTCTTACATTTCCTTTTTTTTTATGAATACATTTGTTATTAGACAAAAAAAAAAAGTCTGCAGTAAACCCAGTTTTGAAGGGATGTTCATCCATGCATTATTAATAAGAAAGCAAGGGTGAGCGAGAACTATAAAGGGCGAGAAAGAAAGAATAAAGGGCGACACAATTCCCCAAAGCCATGCAGGGTTTCTGCTGATATGCTTTTCCCAGTCGGGCTGCGCCTGTGTTACCACTACATCAGCGGTGAAAGAACACACGTACATGTGTAAGGCAAGGCAAGGCAAGTTTATTTGTATAGCACATTTCAACAACAAGGCGATTCAAAGTGCTTCACATAAAACCATTAAGAGCATCAAAACATAATGCAGAGAAAACAGGATTTAAAACAGTTAAGAAAACATTAAAACAGTAGAAAACAGGATTTAAAACAGTTAAGAAAACATTAAAACAGTCAAAAAGCTAAATAAAAGTGCAGTTTAAGAAATAAAATGCAGTAGTGAGATGCAGCAATTGAATCTGGATCAATTAAAGGCAACAGCAAACAGAAAAGTCTTCAATCTGGATTTAAAGGAGCTGAGGGTCTCAGCAGACCTGCAGCTTTCAGGGACCTTGTTCCAGATATGTGGAGCAGAAAAGCTGTGTAGTAACAGCTTTCCTTTTGACCTGCTTTGATCAGTAAAATGTGAGTTAAAACCACAACATACAGATATGGAAATCAAACAAACCTGACAAAACAAGGCCAGTTACTGGCTTAAGTATGAAGTGCAGATTTAAAGTGCAGAGTACATCAGTCTGCACATTCTGTGTCAATTATATGATAGTCTAAAACTCTTATCTCAATCTGTATCTTGAGCAGATGCAATTAATAATGTAATGTTCTCTGATGACATACACAAGGACATTAGATATCGGTGCGCTTTCTTCGTTGATGGCTTGCATTCAGTTGTATGAAAGAAATGGAGCATAATTTATCATTTCATACCATAACTGTCATCTACCCGGTGGAATGTTGTTGTTCTTTGCCCACTTAAAACTGAAGCCGGCACGATAGTGATCTACCAACAGCAATTAGGCTGATGAATGTAAAAATCATCTGTGTGAAGGTCATGGTTTGAGTGCCATTTGTGTTTCTGTAAGCCATGTCTAATAATAGTGTTCCACAGTTATTAACAGACCGCTGCTAATGAACTGGGCCCAGTGTAGTGCGGATGTACTTATGTGTTTCCTATGGCGCGCTATGCATCCTGTCTTTTTTTCATTGTCGAGAGTGTCTACCCTGCTTGGATAAACATTAACGCCTTGGTGGCACATCCGAAAAGGAACCTGAATTACGTTTCTGTGCTCCTGAAGTTTTCAGGTCGTAACGAACCAACGTGCTTCAAAGTAGCCTGTCTGTGTAGTCTAAATTCACCAATAAACAGGCTATTCCTCTCATTCTTTTGTGGGGATTTCTTGAGAGATTTCAGGGAAATAAAATCACCAATACTCACTAATATCAGTCAGAGCAGTAAGAAGTTGTTGTTTTTGTCGCTCTACTTTTTTTACGACTAGAACCACACGTTGTGCCCAGTGAACATGTTCCAAGATGAAACCTGTCTTTAAGAAAGCTTGCTGTGTGCTTTCCTCCTTACTCCACATGTCCGTAAAGTCCTTAGTACAGCACAACGGCGCGTTGTGTCGCAACACCTGAAATATTTTCAACAACTCCTCAATACTTTTTATAAGACTATCATGCGATAAAAAGCTCAATAAAAGCTAACGAGAGAATAAAGTTCACACCACGTAGTAAATGCTGAGCACATATTAATGGCATTCCTCTTTGGCAGACCATCTAGACAGACATTGTATCGAATATCAGTCACTAATAGATTATAAAGTGGGTTGAACATTATAAATGGGTGTGTAAATGTGCTGCTAAACGCGGTTAAGATGCAACAGTTGGAATTTAGTCAGCTGGGGTAGAAAGGCTGTGTGACCTTTAATGGCAGAGATTTATACTCTAATAACATAACACGTTTAGCTTGTTATACTGCCAAATTCCAGCGAATAGTGTTCCATTTTCTGCCTTGGCATATAGGTATGTTATTGTGTATTTGTTTTTATGAATTTAAAAAAAAATGTACATCATGTACAATTGTCTCCCACCAGAGATATGAATCATGTGGGACAAAGGGAGGAAGCCCAAATAAGGAGTCACTGCCCTGAGGGTCCAGGGAGGCTCAATCAGGGAGGCCACTACTATCTGCAGTAGTGGCAGATTGGCTGTGTGGGCGCATGCATGGCAGAGTAGGAAGTCATCTCTTAAGTCCTGCTGCCAAGGTTTCACACTGACTGTCAAAGCTCCGGCTGTGATCAGGAGCCTGCAGAACCGCCGCCAGCGCTCCACCACGTTTTATTAATGGCCACTTCCCTGCAGTAATGCTGAGTTTGAGGAGGTAAAATGCTGGTTATTTCTGCTGTAGAGCCATTTGCACTGCTCGGACCACAAAGAGCAAAACAGCTTTTCATCAGGATATTACTTCCGTAATTGCTCTCTTGTGAATAAAAAAACCCTTGCCTTGCCTGCAGAAGGCACGTTAGCAGCTTCTGACACCATGGTGTTGGCCGATCGATTTTTAATTCAAAGTCGCAATCGCCTCCCTTTCCAAACAGGATGTAGAAGATCTACTGCATGATGGCTGTATTGCATCATGCATGAGATAACAGGGTCATTTTTAGAGAGAACTGTAATGGGTGACCACCTTTTCAATAACTCAGCAAAATTCCTTAATATCCTGTTAGTTCACAGTCTTGTTTCCACAGCTACATGTGCTGGCGAGGGACAAAACCAGCTAAAGATTAACTGTTTCATTGCAACCTGTTAATGGCTGTCGGAGGTCACGCGTCTGGGGCTGTGGAGGGAAACGTAATAGCTGTCATATGAGCGGGGCCGAGCTGAGGTCAGCGACCTTTTCCGTCAATCTAGAAGCCCTGCCTGTCGCTTTTAGTGACGGGGGGCAGGTGTGCTGCTATTTGCTGCTATTTTTGTGCCATATTTTGATCAATAATTAACTAAATGAGGACTTGTGTGTATCAGACACAAAGCACTGCAGATATTTACAAGAACCGTACCACGATCTGTTATTCTGTGGTTTACATGTTTGTTCTCAAATGTGATAAACATACTTGAACTTCATTCGGTTTCTTTATTCTACTTGTCGCTGGTAATGATGGCTTTGGCAGCGACATAAACCCAGTGTCAGTTTTCACATTTACATGTCGTACTCGCAGTGTCAGAGTGATAATGGTACACAAGAGAGGGAGAGGAGGAGGAGGAGGATGAGAAAAGAGAGAGCGCATGGGTAAAGACAGGGAACAGGCATTCCTCGTGTTTTCTCTCGCTGTTCACATGTGAAAATACAAGCGTTGAATAATTCATAGCCTGTGGGAGGGTGAATAATGAATAAGTAGTGATTAAACATGCTGATGAGCGAGAGAGAGCAGGGCTTCCCCCGCTGAGTGATCTGTCACCTGCTTCATCAAATGCAGAGGAGCTAAAAAAGCACACCTACATTTCATCGAGTACAAAGTGTTCCGCCTGCGCTGCGAGTTGGATTTTGCCACTTGCCATCGCAACGCAACGCTTGATGCATCTGTTTGCTCCGAAGCTCTCTGAAGGCCGTAGAAACTACAGTATATCGTAAATGAAGTGAAAAGGAGAATCCATGTTTAAAGATGGTGAATAATACATCGCTGCAGTATCACGCAGGGCTGTGTCGGCACGCTGGGGTTTCCTATGCAGGGAGAGGAGGGAGCAGCGTCGGGTACATTTTGGGTTTATCTCCCTCGTCCCTATGACACACACACACACACACACACACGTGTGTATGCGTGTTAAATATTCTCTGTGAAGTTGTGCTTGCTCTTGGTTGTTGTGTGTTGAAAGTAACTCCTCACCTCCACCCATGCAACACCCACTGTTATGCACAACTAGTCTAAATATACTCCTCACATGTATGTGAAGAAGCAACCCCCCTCCAGGCAAGACAAAGGAGCATGATTTTTACTTATTGAAGCGATGGAGGCGGATGTGCACGTGTGCTGGGGGCTATAACACAACGGTTTCATTGAAGCTGTAGCAAAACACCAGGGAACAGAGGCTGGTATACAATGTGCACTGTTAAGACTTTATTTTCTTGTACGTGAACGTGTATAGCAGCATGTGTCATGACAAAACGAGAGGTGTGTGTGGTAGCACATTGGGCAATGGAGGGGATTCATGTGTGCCTTTAAGGCAGCACTGAGGGTTTCCCCTATATTGATGATGCCAAGCAGCTGGGTGTCCATTCAGAATAGCTGCAGGAATAATTCATACTGACAACACACACATATTGAAGAAATATGTATGGGCAAATGCTTTCAGAGCCGCGATAAAGGTTACATATTGAGTGACAAAAACTGTCATCTCCTCTGATTCATCTGCAGTAAAGAGGAGGTTGACTGGTTCAACGGAATATTAAGAGGAGCCAATCAGCAGGTCCAGAAGATTTGAAAGATTTAATGGGAATCATTGCGCAATCACCGGACCAAAAGAGTGGGTTTTTCGAAAATTCTGTAATTTAAAAGTGAAGCTTTTTTCATGGCCATTTTGTTACTATGAGTTATTATTTATTGGGTGAGGCGGTCTTGTTGGAAAAAACTGCTAATGAATGACGTCAAGATTTGACTAATGTCTGCCATCTAAATAGATAGATAGATAGATCTATCGTCTTCCTCCTGAAGTCCACCACCATCTCTCTGGTCTTGGCCACGTTCAGAAGCAGGTGATTCTCACCGGCCCACTCCACAAAGTCACCCACGACTGCCCTGTACTCCCGTCCATCCCTAATACACCCGACCACTGCAGAGTCATCAGAGAACTTCTGCAGATGGCATGACCCCGTGTTGTACTGGAAGTCAGTGGTGTACAAAGTGAACAGGAAGGGAGACAGAACAGTTCCCTGTGGGGCTCCAGTCACACTGCACAGCACACGGCCCAGTCTGACAAACTGTGGTCTGCCTGTGAGGTAGTCAGTGATCCAGGAGACGGTGGACGCATCTGCCCCCACCACCTGCAGCTTCTCACTCAGTAGCAGTGGTCGGATGGTGTTGAATGCACTGGAGAAGTCAAAGAAAGTGACTCTCAGAGACACCGGTTCCATCCAGGTGCGACTGAGCTCGTTGCAGCAGGTAGATGATGGCGTCGTCCACTCCCACATGAGGCTGGTAAGCAAATTGCAGAGGGTCCAGTGATGATTTCACCTGCGGTCGGAGGTGGGCCAAGACCAGCCTCTCCAGCACCATCACATGGGATGTAAGGGCAACTGGTCGGTAGTCGTTGAGGCCAGATGGAGTTGTCTTCTTGGGGACAGGGACCAGGCACGACGTCTTCCACAGCACCGGGACTTCCTCCGGCCTCAGGCTCAGGTTGTAGAGGTGCTGCAGGACATCAGACAGCTGGATAGGCGCAGGTCTTCAGGACCCCTGCTGCTGTGAACTTAACCGATTGAAGAAACAGTTTAGCTCGTTGGCCCTCTCAAGGGAGGGCCAACGAGCTGTCTCCCTCCAACCTTGAAGCCAGTTATCTGCTTCATCCCGGTCCATACCTTCCTGTCAGGTGTAGGGAAGGAGAGGACCCAAACGCAGCAGCAACGGTTGAAAACAAGTTTAATTTCACGACGGGGGTAACAGACGGGGGAAAAACCAGTACAATCCGACAAGGGGGCAGGAGACAGACAGGGTTTAAATACAAGAGGAGGGTAACGAGGAACAGGTGGAAACACTGAGGGCAGCACAGGTGAAAGGAATACACAATCAGGGAACAGGGCAGACAGACAATCACCGGGGAGGAAGTGCAGGAACACAGAGGATACCCAAGACAAGGACTTCACAATAAGACAGGACACCCAGACAAACCAACATCATGACAGTACCCCCCTCTCAAGGGGCGGATCCCAGACGACCCCAAAACAGAACAACAGTCCCCTAGGGTGGGTGGAGGGGCGACGGAGGAGGGACCAGGAGACAACAGCAGTCCGGGGGGCGGGCCGGAGGACGGCCACCAGGCGGGCTCAAGCAGTCCGGGGAACAGGGCGGAGGACGGGCCGGAGGACGGGCACCAGGCGGGCTCAGGCAGTCCGGGGGACGGGCCGGAGGACGGCAACCAGAGCCGCGCTCTGGGGAACAGGGCTCTGGACCTGGGGACTCTGGACCTGGGGACTCTGGGGGGACCCCTGACTCTGGCACTGGGGACTCTGGGGTGGACCCCAGAGGGGAACGGGACACTAGAGGAAACCCTGGAGGGGACACTAGAGAAAACCCTGGAGGGGACACTAGAGGGGAACGGGACACTAGAGAAAACCCTGGAGGGGACACTAGAGGGGAACGGGACACTGGAGGGAACCCTGGAGGGGACACTAGAGGGGAACGGGACACTGGAGGGAACCCTGGAGGGGACACTAGAGGGGAACGGGACACTGGAGGGAACCCTGGAAGGGACACTAGAGGGGAACGGGACACTGGAGGGAACCCTGGAAGGGACACTAGAGGGGAACGGGACACTGGAGGGAACCCTGGAAGGGACACTAGAGGGGAACGGGACACTGGAGGGAACCCTGGAAGGGACACTAGAGGGGAACGGGACACTGGAGGGAACCCTGGAAGGGACACTAGAGGGGAACGGGACAGGGGCGGCTGCGAGGCGGCCGCGGAGACACTGGACGGCTGCGAGGCGGCCGCGGAGACACTGGACGGCTGCGAGGCGGCCGCGGAGACACTGGACGGCTGCGAGGCGGCAGCGGAGACACTGGACGGCTGCGAGGCGGCAGCGGAGACACTGGACGGCTGCGAGGCGGCAGCGGAGACACTGGACGGCTGCGAGGCGGCAGCGGAGACACTGGACGGCTGCGAGGCGGCAGCGGAGACACTGGACGGCTGCGAGGCGGCAGCGGAGACACTGGACGGCTGCGAGGCGGCAGCGGAGACACTGGACGGCTGCGAGGCGGCAGCGGACACAGGGGGCGCCAGCAGGACACGGGGAGCCGGCAGGACACCGACTGACGGTGCAGAGGCAGAAACCGGGTCTGGCGCTGGCAGCGGCGCGGAGGCGGAGGCTGGGTCTGGGACTGGCAGGACACGGGGAGCCGGCCGGACACCGACTGACTGTGCAGAGGCAGAAACCGGGTCTGGCGCTGGCAGCGGCGCGGAGGCGGAGGCTGGGTCTGGGACTGGCAGGACACGGGGAGCCGGCAGGACACCGACTGACGGTGCAGAGGCAGAAACCGGGGCTGGAGCTGGCAGCGGCGCTGGCAACGGCGTTGGCAACGGCGTTGGCAACGGCGCAGAGGCTGCGACCGCAGCTGGGGGAGACCGACCCGCTGTCGGAAAACCGGCCTCTGGAGTTGACCGGGGCGTTGTCGGGGAAGCCGGGGTTGAGACCGCCGGGAGGGTCACCCGAGCTGTATTGAACAACCCCAGTCGTGCTGCCTTGGCCTGGAAACTGGCGAAGTCCATAGCGCTCCGCTGGATCTGATCATTTAGGACCGACAGACACTGAGCCAGAAATGCGGAGTCACCTGCTGGGTCCATGTTGGGTCGGATTGTTCTGTCAGGTGTAGGGAAGGAGAGGACCCAAACGCAGCAGCAACGGTTGAAAACAAGTTTAATTTCACGACGGGGGTAACAGACGGGGGAAAAACCAGTACAATCTGACAAGGGGGCAGGAGACAGACAGGGTTTAAATACAAGAGGAGGGTAACGAGGAACAGGTGGAAACACTGAGGGCAGCACAGGTGAAAGGAATACACAATCAGGGAACAGGGCAGACAGACAATCACCGGGGAGGAAGTGCAGGAACACAGAGGATACCCAAGACAAGGACTTCACAATAAGACAGGACACCCAGACAAACCAACATCATGACACTTCCTTACATTGTTCTGCTGGAGTTTGGCCTCCAGCTTCCTCCTATAGGAGTCCTTGCAGTCCCTGAGCTTCACCTTCAGGTCGCGCTGGACTCTCCTGAGCTCGTCCCTGTCCCCAGACCTGAATGCTGCTTTCTTCTTATTAAGAAGAGCTTTCAGGTCACTGGTGATCCATGGCTTGTTGTTTGGGAAGCAGCGTACAGTCCGGGATGTATGGTGGTGTGTTCACAGAATGAATTAGCTAGAAAAAATTGCTACAGTTACCTCTACGTTTCTAGTCATTTATTTTTGGAGCGGCATTCCTCAGTTGGATGTGCTTTTTGGCAACTTAAGGGCAGAAATCCACAACAAGCTGAAGATGACACAGGTGTTAAGCAACAGTTTCCTAATTACACATCCAGCGAACATGAAGCGACATTAACATTCATTTAGTGTTTCTGACCACCTGATTAAGTAAGTCCAATATTCACTTCAGTTTTGGTCTCCACCACTCCTGAGAAAAAGTAATGTCTCGTTAGCAGCTAAATGCTCGATTATGTTCACCAGCCAGTCGCTAACCTTTTCTATCTGCTGTTTGGTGCGGAGCGGGTCGTGTAGAGTGGCTGAAAACGGCTGCCTGCTGCTGCTGAAAATGAGGTTGAAAGGTGTTGTTCACAAGTGACTCTTTGAAATGTCACGGTAGAAAAGGTCCAGTTGTTGGCTAAACAATATAAATAATGATGCTGGATCACTGCAAAAGCCTATAATAGCAGTGAGACTGAACCAAAACACCCCTGTAGAGCTGAGGGCAGGTGGTAATTACTCTTTTCACACTGCAGTGGTCCAACTGTTAATAAAGATATTGATATGTGCAGTTTTAAAACCATGCAGTATGGATTTCCTGCGTGTGTGTGTGTGCGTGTGCGTGTGCGTGTGCGTGTGTGTGTGTGTGTAGCATTTACTGAGTGGTTCAGATGTCCATGGGTGTGGGTCAGTGTTCTCCAGAGTGGACCAGGATCATGAGGTCTTCAGCTGAACAAATACATCCATGTTCCCTCTCTCCTTGCCTTGACTCATCAAAGCTCCCCAGTCGCATTCCTTAACATGACATGTGGAAAAACATATAACTGACAAATTAGGGGTTTCACAAGAAAACCTTTAATGGACGCTAGTGTGATGTGATGAGGAAAACATAATGGACAGGCTTAAGAATAAGCACCGTAGACAAAACCTCATCAGGAACATATGTTTACATATTTATTGTAGTTTCGCCATTTGTCACATATTTCTATGCTCATGACGTCATTTGTTATTAGAGGAGTGGTAAGCTCTGATCAGTGTTTGGCTCCCAAACACAATTGAACACTTCCTCTTCCTGCTTGTGGGGAGATTGAATAGGAGACAGGCACTGCTGGAGAGAGTTCACAGACAAGACACAGAGGAAGTCTGGGGGGCCATTTCTTATGAAACCACACACGCACACGCACACGCAAACACACGCACACGCACACACACACACACACACACACACACACACACACACACACACACACACACACACACACACACACACACACACATTCCTTTGCTTGGAAGAAGTGTATGCCACAGACTTGAGGTCTCCGTATTCAGGAGCTTACATGACAGCAGGTGTTGACTGCGAACTCTTCTCTTCGGTAAGAGGACACTTGTTTGCACATTTGGGCTCTAAGCATAACCACCTGATAGTAATGTTTATACTACAGCTCCTTTAAGGTGACATGGTAGCCCATGTTCCTTTTCCTGAAAGGATACATTCTCAGAAACCTTCTTCTATTTGAGTTACATCCATCCATTATCCATCATCTTCTTCGCTTATCTGGGGTCAGGTTGCAGGGGCAGCAGGCTCAGCAAGCGTACATTCCTTAAATTAAGAGCTTTGTCTTTCGGTACAATGTCTGCATCTCTGCTGACACCGCACTGCGCCTGTCCATCTACGGCTCCAGTTTTACCCCCCACTCCTGAACAAGACCCTGAGATACTTTTAACTCCCTCACTTGGGAGTGATTCACTCCCAACCTAGAGAACCCAATTCGCTGTTTTATGTTATATCTGCTCAATTTCTCAATTTCTGCTCACGTTTGTGGTTTTGGGCATGTTAGCATGCTCACTTTGACAGCCTCTCAGTGCGCTAGCTTTGGCTGCAGACTCTTAATCTTGCTACATTTCTGTATGTGTGCTAATGAAATTAATGAGATGCAAAGAGTTGGGAAGCTTTAGAAGTGGATTTTAGGACTTTGAAAAGACCCAGAGTAGCTGAATCCAGTCTTTATGGTACGCTACGCTAATTGCCGCCTAGCTCTAGCTCCATACTTAGCACACAGCCATGAGCGTGGTATCGATTATCTTCTCATCTACTCTCAGCAATATACAAAATAAATTAGCATATTACCCAAAATGTCTAGCAATTTATTGAAGATGGTTTGACTTGGGATGCAGTCATATTTTCTTCTACCTCTACAGTTGACTTCCTCTATGGCATGCCATGCATTTATTATTCCTGGCACCCATGCAACAAGAGGGGTTGCGTTTCAGAAGTTGGTGCCAGCGAACTGCAGGGACAGCAGTCAGCTCCAGCATGCAACTGGCCGAAGGTCTTTGCAGAGAGGTAAATGTCGTGACGAACGTTACGTTCTAACTCACCGACTACCTGTCTGGCTTGACTCAGGGTCTCCGTCCCTGCTGTATCCTGGGGTACTAAGAATGGTTGTGTTCTATGACGTGAAAGCGTCTTGTTTCCCATTGTCCCAGGGTGGACAAGGTGTCTCTACCTTTTCCCCTTGGCCTGAGTCACACATATTGTACCTCTGCCCTTTCCTGTGCTTTTCATGCAGGCAGCCTGCTGTCCTCGGGTCTGTTGATGGAATATAGAGCCTGTAGCCATGGATTCACTGCCGTCTCAGTCAGGGAAAGTAACCAGGATAATATCTCATTATACTTCTAGTGACCCCAGCACCAGAGGAATGTGCATTTCCTGTCCAGCTTTCCAACTCATTGACACACCCTGACAGTTATTAAAAGAGCCGTTCACCCTAGAACACTAACATTGGGTGATTTTCATTGTTGTTACGTTATTTTCATTGTGTTGCTTTTGTCTGAGTTGCGTGGGTCCTTCTGTAGCTTCATGCTGCTCACTGACGTTAGTGAAGGTGGGTGTGTCTTCCTGCTCCGATCACAGTTTTTTTCTACAGGCACCTGTTCGGGTGTGATAGTGTGACTATTTTTTCCGGATGGGTTTTAACATTGACTTTTAACATGCATTAACTTTTCCTTCACAGAACAAGACACACATGTACCAGGAACATGTGGACCAAATAACAAGTTCATAGCGCCTTTATTTCTATTTGTAATCATGTTTTATTGACGATTCCCTAATTTTTCACCGGATTTTGAGCCTTTTTTCAGGGTCTCCCCGTGATACCTGTTTATCGTTTTATGAGAAGTTCTATAGGGTAAAATAAAAGAAGAGTACTTCAACTTGCCTTGTATTGTTGTATGTATTTGAATATATTTAGATGAGAAGTATATTTTATCAGGTACATTATATCAGGTGAAATTCACCCGACGTTAGTGATAGTGTGACTATTTTTAACGTTAGTGTTCTAGGGTTAAAGTGATGTTTTTTATAAACATAATTATTCCTTGCCAAGTCAGCAACTCAAAAATAGTATATTCCAAAAAAAAAGGTGGCCAAAGGTCATAAAACACTTGAAGAAGATCTACAGCAAACAAATCAGAAACATTGGAAGCAAATGATGACAACAGTGAGGCTGTTATCAAATGATCAAAACTAGTTAGTGAACTATTGACTTTTACATTTGAATGTGTGTTGCAGTAATTTTTAAGATTTAGGAAAATTCTTGAGTTGTAGAGAAGACTTTTCAGCTGAAGGTGAAGATACATTTGTATTATTATTACTCAGCAGAAACAACACCAATCCAGCTAATCGTAGATTATGACAACCAGACGTGTGTAGAAAAGTCCTTGACACAGATTCCGTCAAAACATTTGAACATACTTTCCAGGACGGTGTGTGTTCGGGCCAACCTGACCTGCTCTGCTCCAGCCTGATGAACCTCACTCTACAATGGCGTTATCTGACAAGACAGCGTCCGTGTCACCACTTATCTTCACCTTAAGGACATGGAAGGAAATGTACGCATTATGTTACCAACAAACTAGGTCCCTCTGTGTATGGAGACGGACTGATTCTCAGAGCACAGACTCATTCCCTCACCTGTCTTTGTGTCGGCCATGTGGACACACATAGGGATGTATCATGTGGTCAGGACCAACATGGGGTATGAGGCTGGAGGTCTAGGAAAGGTTATGATTGAATATACAGTGCTAGCAGTGGGAAAAAGACACTAATCATGAGAAAGTAGTGGCCTTGTGCACAGACCACCCACAATAA
This sequence comes from Myoxocephalus aenaeus, assembly GCA_038501785.1. Lineage (NCBI taxonomy): Eukaryota > Metazoa > Chordata > Actinopteri > Perciformes > Cottidae > Myoxocephalus > Myoxocephalus aenaeus. The sequence goes on from JBAMJR010000195.1 coordinate 6,260,197, forward strand.
ACAAACCAGAGTGAAACATCTGGAACTGCCTGAAACGTCAGCAAGGATTTAGGCTGCGAGTACAACCGTCATTTAAAAATATCTAATCAGATTTGTCCCTGCTTTTACTTAAATAATGCATACCGTCATTTAAATCATACCACAGTGCCTGTCGGGTGTCAGTGTCCCATACATACAATGAGCTAGTTGAAGAATATGAAATAAGCGGATGGTGTATTGTTTTCATTATCCCCAGCTCTCTAACTCATTTACCCCCCCAACTGAAAACAAACATGATTGTGGGTGTCTATCTCACATCCTCCCTCTGCGCTGGATATGTAGTGATGTCACTGTCCCTCGCTCTTGGCCCCTATAGAGATTCATCATATTTGTCATCCTGTGTTGTCGCCCCACACAATTTGCCTGAGACCTGTTGAGGTCGAGAGTTCAAGTCTGCACTAATGCATCTGAAACAAAGCAAAAAGCGATAAGAAAAAGGCAACGTTTGTCACCTTGGTGTCAAACCCCAGAGTTCGTTATGTTATCTGCAATGGTGGCGTGTGGGCATGATCATGCTTAGAGGCCCATGCTTATAGTAAATGATGAGGATCTTCCTCGTCGTTGCATGAGATTCTTGTGACTTGCAGAGTATTAATATCCTATAGGATATGCATCACAAGATGTATTAAAAGTAACCTATGGCTTAGTTAAAGGTTAATATGATTATTAATGCTTTAGAAACCTTTTGGGTTTCCAGGTTGTGAAAATCGCTTCTCCTCGGGCAACTATATGTTTCTACTACAGCCATTCTTCATTTAGCTGCTGTTTTGATGGCTTATTAGAAAGCCAATAACTCCTTTCTGATTATTTACTGACATTATACCAAAAAGAATTCCTTATTATTTATCTGTAAAGCATTAGAAAATGATTAATTTACCATTTAGAAAGCCATGAGTTACAACTCCTTAAAGCCTTGAAAGTATTGCATATTAGAAAGTGGTACAGACCAGCTTTACTCTGTGTTTCATGAGCTCTCACTCATTGTTTATCACAGGTTCGGCTAACAACACTAAATCTGTGGAGGTGTATTTCCCAGTGAAGTGCACAAATCTGAACTATTATCGTGTGATTGAATTCTAAAAAGCTGGCGGCGGTTATAATCAGTCTCATACGGAGGAGGTGAAGTGGAAGCTGCGGGGCCGCTTGCCAGCCCTCCTGCTGTGGGAATGATCTAGACAAGGATAGCGGGTAGACCCACATTTTCCTTATCTCACAGGCAATTAAGCTAATATAATTAAGAATTCCATCTATAGTGAAAATTTTATTTAATGAGCTGCTTAAGTTGCCTCAGGTCTGCGCAAGAGTTTTACATCACTCTCAGGAAAGTTATTTCTTCAGAGATTTGTTGCACTATTCGCTGCTCCACAGCCTACTATACATTGATAATATCATCATCTGTGTCAAAGGTCATGGCCGGGCCGGTTCAGACACAAATAATGTCCTCCACAGTGGCGCCCCTGTTTTTATAAATAAACAACATCAGCTAGTGACACAATCTCATCCCATTCAGGAGAATAATTCCCTGCAGGATGTGTGATGATAAATATTAATAATCTCGGGGCCTGATGTTTTGAGAGCCGCTGATTCAGGATCAGAAAAACCCAAACATGCTTCTGCAAATGCCAACATGACTGTGGGAAAATATTAGATATGACAGATTTAGGAAAACATTATGACTTTTGTCCGGGGTTTTAGTTGGCCACAATCTAATCTGTCCACGACATGATCACTTTTAATGACTGTAGTTGATTGTTGAAATATGTAGAGGAGGTGTATGTATATAATGTGTTTTCATAAAATGGAAATGAAAAGCATTCACAACCTAAAATTAGATCAAATCAATCAAGTGTAAAAGCATTTGTTATAGAATGCGATACTTTATTTATTAATTATACCAATTATATTGATTAATAGATTAATACTTACACATGCAGACGTGCATTCTTCCGTATTTGTTATTGCAGTTTGAAGTTCAAAGTCAATTTTGACCTTGGAAACAACTGTCGATAAATGATTGACAGCTCCAGAGCAGCTGTATCAATTATATTATTTAGTTTTAAATTATTTGTATTCAATTCATATATAAATCTTATATCATGTATCTGGCTAAAAGGTGAATGGCAGTTATTCATGAATATTACATGCGCGTTTGCCTCTGTTTGTCTTCGTCTGGCCCTGTGTGTGCACGTTTCTCTGCATGTGCATCCGTCACCCATGAAGGATAGAAAGTGCAAAGTGATCCTGGTGCGTCAGGATGGAACACAAGCTCACGTCACTTCAAGCAGAGCGTCTCTCTATTCTGAGAGTATGTCTCCTGCTAAATCACTGCCTTAAAGTCTTCCTGCAGGAGCGTTTCCTCCTCGCCCAGTGCAGATGTAGTATCATACAGTCACTGTTTTACACCAGTAAGATATGATATGGAGGCTTCAATGTCTTATTGGATTTCTGTGATCCGAGAAATCCCCAGATCAACAGCCATCTGATGCTGACAAAAGTTGTCATCTGCGCAGCATCACCCAGGGCAGAATGAGGCCACTTGCTTGCAGCTGCAGGCAAACAAACAATTGCGGCTGGGGGTGCGTGGAGAGACGGAGAGAGGAGCTTTACCCTGTTGGGGGGCCCGCAGACTCCTTTGAAAAGTTCTCTGCTTCTCATTCCAAAAACCGCACAAAGTCAGCAGAAGCACGAGAAGGAGAAGCCCCTTGTACCCTTCAGGCCAGCAGGAAAAAGGCTGAATGAACCTAAAGCAGACATCCGAGAGGCTCGCAGTGTCCCAAACTGCACAACAGAGAAATGAACTGCCAAGAGCTGGCTGGACAGACAGGAGAACAGAGTGTGAGAGATTGATATGTGACGATAAAGTAATTAGATATGTTAATCTCCTATTTCAGCTTTATGCAATCCACCACAACATCTGTAGATATTTTTACTTCTGTGTTTGTATACACAGTAGTACGACCATCCTCATTGGTTTCTTGTATGCACATATGCTGCACACGGGCCTGTGTGTATGATTGACAGAAAAAAAACAAAAAACAGCAATGGTACCCTCCAAATCCTGCCGACGCACTCCCTTTGAAACCGGAGTGCTGGCCTAATTCAGCATAACATTGAAGAAGCTGAATATGATCTGCACCTCGGCACTGCAGCACACAGACGCCCCTGAACCTGATTCAGATTCAGCTGTGAAACCAACGCCTGATAAGGAAGCTGTCTCTGGTTTTAATGGGTTAGCGCTAATGACGACCTGCTGAAAGCACACTAACAGGAAGAAAAAGAGAGGGAAGTCTTTGATATTTCCTCCTTCCTTGTTTCTTGTAGTGAGTGTTTGCTCAGCCTTTCGAGAGCTCCACTGGGAAAGGTGGTGAGGTGGTGTAACAATATATGGAAGATATTTCACCGCCGTCTGGAAAGGTCGGAGCACTTTGCCACAGAGAGGAGAGGTGACACAAGTGTCCCATTGACCCACAGCAGGCTTTTCATTACAGAGGCTGCTTCAAAATATCTGAGTCACTCTGGAAACAGAAAGAAGAGTGTAAACGTACTGTATGTTACTGTTAGCGGCCGCTATAGCTACAGGGTTTCAGGATTCTTAGCACTCGGACCCGAAACATTCGAATATTCCCAATTGCCATTCAATGTATTTACATACAGCTAATTACTTCATTGTCAGTGCTATGCCACTCTCGTGCTGGACTCCAGTAGTCTTCCTATACACAAGGGATTAACAGGAAATGATGCAGCATACAGCTGCTGCTGCTTCACATGAAAAGCATTTCACTGGTGGAACATGGGTGTATATATTGATTAGTTTGATGTCAGAAGATAGATCCATTATGTTTACATAGATTAGTTCTGTCATCTCGACTCCTTAATAACTATATTAGCATTGGAAAGACAGTATTGCCCATTATGGTCTTGAGCAGAAGCTTTATTTTACTGTTACTAAAATGTCTGCTAAAACTCTGATAAAGCTTCTGTACACGCCTGCCATAGTTAGCAACTAATGTTAGCATGTGAAGAAAGTAAAACATCTAGCTGAGCAGCTGAACCCAGACAGTCTTTCAGGAATTACCGAAGACCAACACTTCAGTAAAGACAATAGCCATTCTTCAATTGGCCATGTTAACGTGTGCATTATGTCAAATTGATGATTATAATCGACTGTAATTACATCCATGTAATGGCCGATCTCTAATATGTAACCACGGCAAAGATGTGGTTTGAAGTAATGTTAAACATGCCTAATTGACAATAGTGTAAGGGTGGTATGAATACTTACATAATTTTTTTTTAAAGTACAATGTGTGTGAATACTGGAAGTCATTGTTGAAAACCCAAAGTGATGTATATAGAGCCAACCGCACAGAGCTCTGCACAGCTTCAGTCAAGGGCATTTCCGTCTCCTGTCTCTTGTCATCCTGCAGTTTGCTGGCTGTCGCCTTCCTTCAGAAATATAAATATTACTTCTTGAAAAGAATAAACTTCTACATCAAACATTTGCTTGCTTTGGGCCAAAGCATGGATCTTTTTTTTAGCTTTTTCCCTCCCTCCAAGTGTGGCTTGATGTACATTCAAGAAGCAGCAGAGCTGTGTGACGGGGGAGGGAGGTGGGCATGAGGCCGGGTGCCAGGTGTGGATGCTGGGTGGGAGGTAGCTGGTGGGCGGTGGGGGGTTTTGTCGTGATGTACCATCAGACTGCAGCCGCTCGCTGTCATCGGGAATGGTCAGAATGACTCATGAAATTCAATTAAATGAATGTAAAATGAAAATGCCCGCTGCTCCCTCACGGCGTCCGGGTGAACAGGATGTGCCGCCGCAGCCAGAACAAATATATCGGCACCAGGAAAAAGGGGTGGTATTATGTAAGTACATGAATTGTATGACTGTAGATACTATTCATATTGGGTAGACAATAGAATGTGCATCATCACATGGTGTGGATTTGGAAACTATTACAAAGTGTCCCACACCCTGTTCAAAGATTACAAGCTGGCACAACAAGGATTACAAGCTGGATTACAAGCTGGCATGATTTCTGGGGCCTTTGACACATTTTTGAGAACCCATCTCTTTGTTTTCTATCCAAATACATCTTCAAGAATTTACTAAGAAACATTGAAGACAATATGAATAATGAGAATATACTATACTGTGGTGATCCGTAGATGATCCGACTTCTGATTCCTCAGCTTCTCTTTAGGAAAACCTGCCATGAATCTGGTTCAGCTGAGATGTAGAGTCAACTAAAAGCTTAACATCAATTTTCTCTTTCTTACAAGACCCCTCACCCACTGCACTGGCCCATACCCCCGCAACAATGCAGCCAAATAACATTGTTGTCGAAAATATAACGACTTAACCATGTCTGCCAACGGCTCTTTGTGAGCGCTAGTACTTACGCTCCCTTTGTTTCTGTTAGAAAGGGACTGTCTTTAACCCCAGCCTGCGCCTTCTTCCTGTTGATTGACGCCGCCTCAGTCCAAGTCGGCACTCAGGTCACGATGAAGTGTCACTTTCACAACAAAAGTGCAACAATATCAGCTTCCTCACAGTTGACTTTGAGCCTGTATTTTGATTTATTTCCATTCAACATCCTAGAGGAAAGACAGTCAAGTTTCTCCTGTTTATTTAACTATGTTTTTGCCATAAAAGCAACTTTGCTTGAGGTCAGTTTATCATTTTCTTTTCTTTGGCACTCAGATAATGCCAGGACTTATGTCACGGGTCTATGGGCAGGGTTCCACTTAGGAACCTAATCTTATGTTGTGTGGTAACATCTTATCTATATTTACACTTAAATTGCTATTCTTAAACCAGAGACCACAACTGAACGGCCACACTGTGTCACTATCATTACTTTGAGATATCAAATACGTCAGTAGTGAATGCAAAATAAGGAGCTTTTATCACAGACAGCACTTCTGTGTCTCTGTACTGACTAAACCCACGGCTCCTTCCAGTTTATTTCCTGGTTCATGAAGCTGAGAAAACTTCTTCCATCAAGTTCACATCAACTAAATGAATAGGTTCACATTTTTTATATATTAAAAGAGTTTTTAGTATGCAATTGTTCCTCCTGTTAATACTGACCATAAATAAGGCAACATCCACACCAATATGTTTCCGTTTAAAATCCCGGGTTTTCTTAGTTACAGAAAATACAAAAAAGTTGGGCTTGACACTTCCTCTTTATCAGTGGCGGCTGGTGACATTTTTTTGGGGGGGGGCGCAGTTGGGCGGCGCGGTTTAAATAGCACTCCACAATGAGAAGAAAAGAGGTTTGGAGTAGAATATTCTAAAAAACAAAGCTTTATTTCAAGAAAACACAGTGCTCAACACTGTCCAATAACAACTATCAACAAACTGTAACTTTGGGCATGAGAGGTTCAGAGCAGAATGGTTTAAGAAACATTCAATGTGGTGGCCAGAGCAACTTCAGGGAATACATTGACGTAGCATTCAAACTGGGGGCCCTGCAGTAAGGTGGCACTGATGAGGTGGTCTTTGAAGGCAAAGCGTTCCCTGGTGTGTCCAAGTATGGTGTCAATAACCTACAGATAAATATATAGAGAGAGACAGAGACAGATAAGTTGTGGGGAAATATCTACTACAAACAGGCTTCATGCTACAGACAAAAAACTATGTTTTGTGTGTCTTGATGGCTCAGCAACATAGACAAAAGGCCAGGAGCCACCTTGATGGCTGTAGCTATGACACACACACACACACACACACACACACACACACACACACACACACACACACACACACACACACACACACACACACACTTGTTGGGGGTTGAATTGGTATTTTAGATAAAGTTATAGTCTGAAATGATATCCACCCAAATCTAACAATGTCCAACATGTGTTCTGCTGTGGGAAAGATAAAACATTAAACTCTAACACAGGCATCTGCTGATTTTGACACTCACCTCTGCAGCAATCCTTCAAGCTCATCTTCCTTCATAGCCGGCGCTTCCTCGGCTGCTCAGAGCCACTGCTTTGCTCCACACTGAGCCTCCAGCTAGCAGCTCCGGTTAGCATGTAGCTTGAGGAGAAGCTCCGGGTGTACGTCCTCCCGCGGTCACTGCTTTGCTGCTGAATATTTAAATCCGGACGTTCGGGTCCCAACTCTTTCAGCCTCTTCTTGTCAACATCTGATCGTGGATTGAAAGGTGTTTCGCGTAGAGATACCACAGAGTTTTCCGTCGCCATACTAACATAATCAAAGTCTCTGCTAGCTGTGTTGCTCGCGTAGCTACGTGGGAGCTATATGGGATGTGAGGGAATGATAAAGGTCTCTGATTCGACGAATAGTCCAACCACGTTGCAATAAGAAACAATGTCATTGGCTAGGGCGCAGATTTGTGCGCCCGAAGATTCACGTTTCATCCGCCAATGAGAAGCTGTCCTTGCTGCAACGAGGGTGAAATGTTTGTTCGCTGCCATAGACTCACATTTGGCCGGCGCCCCTAAAGGGGGAGGGGCTTTTCTCAGTGATGATGAATGCAGATATATTATATTTGGTATATCTTAAGTGGTTGTTGACAGGGGCTTACGGTCTCCCACACACATTTAGCGCGTCAACACGGTATATTTCTTATTTAAATTATTTGATATATAATGTTTTTTGACAATAGATATATATATTTTTTTCTTCTTTTTTTTTTTCATCAGTGGATGTAGCTTCAGTGGATGTAGCCTAAATCCCCTCCTTACCTGATTCTAATGAAGGAGTACAAAGTCCCTCAGGCAGTTACAAGTTGAGCCATGGCTAAAATGAGACATCAGCAGTCTGAGGGCCTGTGTCCACATATCATCTTTTTTATATCTAAGCGCTTCTGGTTAAAAATCTCTGAACTTTAAAAAAAGAACGCTGGTGACGTCAGAGTAAAAAAAGCTTGCGTCTTTCTATCCTGAACTTGATATGACCTTGAACACTGAATGCTGCTGGTGAGTGGAGTGCTTTTATTAACGTAAAAAATACAAGGTATATGTGTATATTGCTCGTTGTGGCAGACTTCACAGAGTGCACCCACAAACATCTGCATTTATGTTATTTATGTTATTGCAGCCAGCTAACAACAAAAAGTCACATTCTGCATTTCCGGCTTTCTTCTTCTCTCTTTACATGCACTTCTTGTAGATTTGTCAGAGGCCTCTACACTGTTGGAGAGTAACTCTCACATAAACGTGCGCACGGTCATTGTTCTTCACACTGCACAGGGTTATGGCGTGCGCGTCTCCGACAGTTTAAGTCATATCAAGTAGAGATCTTTCAAAGTTAGTCTTTTTATCTCAAAATATTAAATTTGGTATTAAATATAATTACCGATAATATATTACTGTACTCAAAGCACTTTGGAAGACGCCCATTTGCTTTGACCTAATAAGCTTCATATTAGCTTTAGTTGAACTTTTAACTTTGTTCCAGAATGAATACTGTGCTTATTCCCCATCATTATACATGAATCTGATCAGGAAGGGATCTCTTCAGGACCCGTACGGACATGACTCAGTAAGAAAGATTAGAGCGAACATTACATCTTTTATATGGGCATGCGTACAGTAAGACCCACTTGAAAGAATGTCCACCTATCTTTTGAACTTTCTTTGGATGAGAGGTGAGCTGATTGTGTTCCCAATTACTGACAGAAATCCCCCTGACTGTAAAGGGGATTTTTTAAATGTATTTAGTTATTTTCTTCTATTAGTGTGATGGGGCTTTCTTCCATATCAGTGGATTCACCTCTTTTACCCCGTCATGAACTACCGTCTACAGTATGCCAGACTAATCAGGATCACTTTACCAAAACCGCTACTCCTAAAAGGGATTACAGTGGTTAATCTATCGCTTTAGCTGACTCTCACAGACCGGCCTCAGAGCCAAGTCTGTCTGCTTTACTGACTCCACTTTCATCGGCCCAACGCCGGGAGCAGTGAGCTGATCTCAGTCGTCTTAACCGGATGCCAAGGTGCTCCTCAAAGAACCAGACAACCTATCAGGATGCAAGCAAGGCTCACAGGTAAAGACACCGCAGCTCGCTTTGGGACTGTTGTTTGGGTTTTGACCCCATGACCTGCCCTGCAATTGAAACTCAAGTGTTGTTGAACAGAAGAATGACGTTTTGAAAAGGCTATTTGAACCCAGTGGTTTGCTCTTTGGCCTGCTCTGTGAGTTCAAGAGGCTTTAAGTTGCTTCACAGGATTTCTTAGCATTCAGAGTCAGACTCCAACGGATCGTCAGGTCTGCAGAGAGAACCATTGGAGAGAACCATTGGTTCCAGCCTGCCCTCCATCCTGGACTTGCACACCGCCAGAGTCAGGAAGCGGGCTGTAAAGATCTCCACAGACCCCTCACACCCTGGACACAAGCTGTTCCAACTCCTCCCCTCTGGAAGGCGCTACAGAGCACTGTACGCCAAAACCACCAGACACAGAAACAGCTTCTTCCCACTGGCCGTCACTCTGATGAACAGTTAAACAGACTCTTCATCTGCACTATCTGCACTTTTTTGTTGTTTTACTACTGTCTTTAATGTCCTTTTTATATTTTTTATATTTATCTTGTATATTGTGTGTGAAAAAAGTACGAAGAGCAAGTGAAACCGGAGTCAAATTCCATGTATGTGCAAATTTACATGGCCATTAAAGCTGATTCTGATTCTGATTCTGATTCTGATCACAGCGCTGGATGTAAACTGATGTCAGCCGCTGTGTGTGAAGAAAGGATATTAACCCCACTGATGGGAAATGTAGCGTTTGGGCGGTGATAAGTAGGCTCCTAAAAAGATATTAGCAGTTAATGTTCCCCTGCTGTTTTGCTGCAATGTTCCTTGAATGAAAGCCATTGTGTGCTAAAGGACAAAGCAACGTTCTGCTCATAGCCTATCTCTCTTGAGTTCAATTTAAGAGGAAATGAATGTTTGGCTCTTTTTGATTGCTTCCTCCAGCGGGGGCCATTTTCGCTGGCTAGCTGCTGCTCTATCACCTGGCAGGAGAGTCGTCATTACCCACCGTTAGCTAACGTTATATCATGACCGCCTTAGCCGGCAGACACCTCTGTGAGCTATAGCACTGGCAGCACAATAACTCGGTTAGCAGGTGTATCAATTGGATTAGAGATCATTCCTGGTGACAGCTTGGCGTAGAGACGCACACATGGCGCCATCGATCAACGGACTGCGTGAGATGCAGGAAGTAGGGACCTCACAAAGAGGGGCAGTAAAGGTGACACTGTTTGTTTGACTCTCGACCACATGGACAAAGATCGCCCCAGTGACCTTTAACTGCAGCTGGATATCTGATGGGCTGCTGTGTGTGCTTCAGAGAGGGTCACATTCAATATGAGGATGCCTCTGGTTTCTCCCGGGGAGAATGGCGCCCTTTGTCCCGGAGACCCCAGAGACATGGGGCATTTGAGGGGAGATTTCAGAGTTAGTGAGGCGGTATGGTGGCTGTCCTAGAAGCCTGACTAGAAGACCATGGTACCCCTGCCAGATATTAAGGATCCACCCTTTGATCCCCAGTCCCACCTGATGCTTAACTGAAGAAGCAATAGAGGCCTGAGCAGTGGAATGAACGGGAGGCTTTCATTCAAGCTTTTGTCTGTAGTCTCTGTCTGTCTCCATGCATGTCTCTGTGAAGGGCTGCTGTCCTCCTCAGCCTGTCCATCACAATAAGCCTTTTGATTCCTTAATGGGGGCGGGGTCAACAGAAGGGGGACGGGGACATAAAGTAACTTGAAAGGGGATGAAGTTTGAAAAAGCACCTGTAAGAAAATGAAAGGTGTGTGTGTTGTCTCAGAGATTCGAAACGTGTTTGTGTTGCTAGCCTGGGAGCTTTCATAGTGAGCTGTGCATGATACGACAATGTGTGTGTGTGTGTGTGTGTGTGTGTGTAAGTGAACGCTGGCCAAAAACAGCCTCTATAACATCAAGGACAAGTCAATTAGAATAGGATTAAGGCTTTGGAACCGTGAGCGCCCTTAGACTGTCCTGACGGACCGAAGGGGAATCGGACAGGAAAGTGAGAGGCTTGTCTGTGAGTCTGAGCTAGCAGACACACAACAGAGCCAACAGAGTGTATTCCTAGATCAGTTTTCACAGGGCAGCGATGCCGGGGGCGGACACTGACACTGAGGCTAAATAAAGTGTTGATCACCTGTGACTGTGCAAGCAGAAGAGGCTGTCATTAAAAAGGCATGTACGTAGTTTATTCTTTTGTTCAGTCGGAACACATTCGCCATGACACTTTCAATATATGCTTCACATATGATTTTGCATTCAGTACTATATATATAAACTTTGCAACACATAAATAACAATAACTGTCCGTCTCATATCAATATACACATTCAGTACATAAATACATGTGTACGATGACACAGCATAGAAATACAACTCGATGCCGTATGAAACCATGGGGAATATACAGATTCCATGTTCGATCGTCACAACAAATCCTTCTGGAAAATTCTCGAATACATAACGAGTCCTCCTGAATAAATGAGTGAGAACTCAGTGGGGTGTAATTCACAGTCGATAACATTCAGTGCATCCGAGACCCTGTAATACAAACCATGAACACAGTCACATGTTCTCAAGACAAGCTCACTGAACTTCACGGGTCAAAAATGAGAAAGAGGTGTGTGTGTGTGTGTGTGTATGAATTTGGCAAGCACGGCTTATGTGGGTCCAGTGGCCATGTACACTTAGCTCATAAGGAACATCTGGAACATCAGGACATGCAGATTCATGCGAGTGTTTGAGATGCATGAAAACAATGACGTTGGTTGGAAACGATGAGTGTCATTGCGCGCGGGGTCGATTCTCAAAAGTCTCGCCGTCTTCTCGCTCTGCGGACGCCGCCTCCTCCCTCTGAAACCAGACTGTGGCGCTCACCTGATGGGCGTGCTGTGCTGTGTGCTGCTGGACTTTGAGAGAAAAGTCAAACTGCTGACTCCTTTGACCACTGGCTTTGAAATGGAGCGTGCTTATTTGACTCAGTTGTGCTATTAATAGCTCCGGGCCGTTCACATGCCCCGCTGAGAACAGGGCATCACGTGGCGGGTCATGGGGCTGACATTGGCACTCCGAGCGCAAACGACTCGCACTATTATGCAGCAGAGACTAAATTTACCTGACATTGGACAAGGAGGATGAGGTCTAAAGGGTGCGCTGGTGTTTATGGGATGACACTGTGTGAAAAATTAGGGCACGTCTACGGGATCTGATGTTGAGTTTGAATTCAGTTGTCACTTTGAGTGCGTGATAACCTGCTTTATGGCACATTCATAACGCTGAAATATGAGCTACTGCTTCACTACGCATGCACGAATGCTGGTCAAACCCTCACAGCACAGTTCGTAAGGCGCTCCTCGAACGCCTTTGTCATTTGTGCCGTAAGGGAGGAACACCAGATGAGTCATGCCTGCACTACGACATGGTCGGTCCTCTTGAAGATGAAGATGAGGATGAGGATGTTACAAACCAGGGTTCAGCTGAGGAGAGACCGAGAACCTTTTTGTGTTCATGGATGTCGCAGTGCAGCACGGGATGCCTCGCTCTAGTTGGTTTGGGACAGTCCCAAGGCCGTGGCGATGGCGGCCATTAGGAGGCCGGAACTGGCCAGGATCACTGCGCCTCCAGACCGGAACACCTGCCGGCCGTTCAGCGGCTGGACCGGCCTGAAGGTGCCCACCATCGCCTTCCCGTTGTGGAACTTGAGCTCGGAGAACGCGCGCAGCTGGAGGAGCAGAAGATAAACACATGTGTTACGCACCAGAATTTGGAAAGAGATTATCAAGGTGTGTCATTTTCTGGACTTCAGGAATGTAACTAAGTACATTTACTCATACCAGACAATATTGAACGACTTGTACTTTGAGTATTTCCATTTCATGCTAAATGTACATTTTACTCCACTACATGTAGTAGTGGAGTAAACAGTGACAGCTTTAATTACAAGTTACTTTACTGATTAAGAACAAAAATGCTTATGAAATACCATACATTGGTAACCAGTGGTAACCCCATGTTATGCGACCGCTCACAAAAGAGCAGTGTCTAGTTGGGGCCCCTTGTCAAATTTCAGATGTCTATGAGTTCCAACAAATTCCAACGCATCCCCCCTTTAAATCCCCTAATGGAGGCACACAGAGGTGAAATAATTCAGTTGTTAAAAAAAAGAAGAAGACGAAAGCTAAGATTAGAGAACAGTACAAAAATGAAGAAATACAACATTGTGTGACAGAGCTTTGTTTTTTCTTCTTCAATACCTCATTAATCGGTTGTAATTTTTCTAATTTGGTATACTTGTAAAGGATCTTAATACTTTATCAGCATTCAGGGAAACTTTCACAGGCTGTAGTTGTAACAGAAACTTTACCTTTAGGACCAAAAGACAGAAAGAGCATTTAAAGAAAACAACCATCTTGCATTCCTTCACTTGTTCTGGTCCGTGATCCTGACCTGTTCCATGCTCAGAGGGATGGGCTTCTCAAACAAAGTCCAAATCACAGCCTCGGTGCACCCTGGGGTGGTCAGAGAGCCCTTGTAGCGGTAATAGCTGGTCAGATTGTGCTCAGGTGGGATTAGTTGTGCCAGGGAGATGGAATGCAAAGAAGTATTTCCATCTGAAAACAGAAACACCAGAAGAACCGTGAGCATCACCGCCGTGCAGCCATGTCTTTAGTTGGTTATTTTGAACCTCAGTCCGTACTTGCAGCTTTGATGCTTCGCAGAGCGTTGATGATGGGCTCGTACTTCCGGTTTGCACTATTGGACCTCTGAGAACGTAGAAACACACGTTTCAACATTATTTCAGACCGACTTGAGGTCATGTTCGGTCGTAACGGTTTGATTTCAATATGATTACCTCGTAGAAGAACCCGAGGACTGCAACTCCCTGTGGGTCTGATAGTGCTGTTGTCAGATCCGTGTAATGGTGCTTCATGTGAACAATGTGCAGCTGTGGAGACAAAAGGACCGTCGTTACCGCTTTTTCCACAATCACTTTTTACAGTGTAGAATCCTGTTGTAAATGGGCCCGTAAGAAAAGTCACGATTTTATCAGTTTACAGCCATTGCAACATTTGTTGTGTGATATATATATAATATGCTATCAGTTCAAGTTTATCAAAAACTTAATTGATAGATAAAGCTTTCATAACCAATCCAATAATCACCACTTAGTAACAGAGGACATTGGTGTATCCTTTAAAAAAATAAGTTTAATAGCCCAATCAGTATGTTTGCATATAAGTCCGGTGATTTTATATATTGTCCACAAATTCCACAAACAGACAAAAGACAACAGTAAATGTATCCTACTAAGTCTGTGTGTATTTATAGAGCTCCATTGTTTTAAAAGATGTATTATTCACAATAAGATATGAATATGCCACCTCATCAAACTGGGTGACATGTTCCTTTTACTGCAACAAAACACTGGCAGCGTGTTTATTTTGAGTGAGCCCTTCATACCACCATCCTGCTGCCGGAAATACTCACGAGCACGTCAAAGCCGGGGCAGAAAATAGATCCTAACAAATGCAATATTTACGCTTATTTGAGTAACGTTTGCTAAAACCTCAGTGTCCAGGGAGCTATTGAAAAAAACAACTGTGTATTTGTGGCCTGTTTCTTAAAGATTCATGTCTTGAGTAAAGCATGAATGGGCTTGAGGCTGTAGAGAGGTCGGGACGTATTGAAGGACGGACTAATGCACTAAAGTCTTGGTCTTTTAATGGGGAAAAAAATAGAACATCACCAGCCCCACCCTTTAGATTTACAGTATATTCACATACATATTTGAATCGTTCCATTTATAGGGAAAGCCTGCCCTTTTATCATAGTTCAAATTGTTGGTTTGGGTTTCCAGCTTTTATGTGTTAGCAAACCTTAACCAGCTTCAAATGATAACTCGACTGCAGACAGGATGAGTGTGTTCTGCATAGTGAGGTTTACCTCCATGGGATACTGCTCCCCATCGATGGTGTGTTCGGAGCCAGGCCCGCCATTGCTGCCCCAGTGCAGGTGGAACTGCACCGCCTTGTAGCTGGTGGGCAGGCTTCCACCTGAGATGGTGCTCAGGTTAGGAACTCCAACCTGAACTGGAGCGGGAACACAACGGACATACAGACGTCACACAACGGCTGCACGGCGCTGATGGCTCATCTGATGGGAAACGGAAACTGTGCTCACCCGAGTGGCCGTTGTTCTTGATCGTGCCTCTGAAGATCTGCTGGTAGTTGTCGAACTGGAAAGGGGTCAGCAGCTCGTCTTTCAAAGTCTTTCTGGTGACGATGTTGATGGGCGACTGGTTTCTTCCTTCACAGTCGCTGTGGGCCTCGTCCCAATTGTCTGGCGCTAAAACAAGAAAAAAAGACAGAAGTTAAACAAGTGAGTCAAAGCACCGAGACAGCACTTATCAGGGTTCGACCTTTTAGGAGCTATCACAGGTTAAACGCGTTTTATTGATCGATCTTACTGGTGCTTTTGACACAGATGGACACTTGATTTTGGTTGAATGTCTTGGGGCACATTGGGTAATAATAGAGATTGTTTTTTATTCCGAGACACCTTGTGTGCCTGAAGGTACATCCTGATGCATGGAGTAGCACAGTGACACGTCAGTCTTCTCCATCAATGTTGTCTAAACTATGTCTGTATTCCAGAAGTTAAAAACGTGATCGGAAGTTATTATAATGAGTTCAGATTCTTAAATTCGTACGATTTTTTCACACTTAGCATCTCTACATTGGGTAACCTTTACATTTCAGAGTTGATTTTAAGGTTGTAATGATCACCTTCAGTAGAAGGCATGTATGGGATTGGCTCCTGGTTATATTTCTGGTTTAATAACCCTAGATGTCTGGTATGTTTCGAGGAGCCTCTTCAATCAAGGCCCCCCGGCTTCGGAAACAACCGGCAATCAGGCTGCAGAGCTCTTTATCCTCTTTTAAACACATTATTTTAGAATAGCATTTACTCAAATTATTTGATTCTGTGTTTTCCCTGTATTTGTTGTTTTTAAATGTAATTTGTGAAATTGTTCTTTATTTTAATTGTTTGCATTTTATTGCTTTTTACATCTGTTGGCTTTATGTCCTATGTGAAGCACTTTGTAACTTTGAAGTACCTTATAAAGTTATTTTTATGATCAAATAATGTTACACTTCTTGTATTTAATAAGCTTACCATTGCACTGATGATCACAGGAGAACTGGGACTGATAGCACCAGTCTGAAACAGAGACAATTCAAAAACATTAACAATAATGTAAAGATCACAACACACACACACACACACACACACACACACACACACACACACACACACACACACACACACACACACACACACACACACACACACACACACACACACACAGCCTCAGTCTATTGTGAGGGCAGAATGGGATGTTTCTTCCTAGAATATACACTGAGTCACTGACAACTGTCCAGCTAGATTATTTGTTTTTACAAATGTCTCCTTTTGTTATAAACAATTATTTGTACCTTATAGAAAACAGTGAATTGTTCTCCAATGTATGGAATTGGCGCTTGACTGTTATTCCAGGCCATACAAAATACACAGGAACTGTCTTCCTATTCACCGGAAAGTTTGCGTTTGAGCTTTATCTTTCCGTGCTATCAGGACAAACACAGAGCAGTCACGTCCCATTCTCACATGTTTGTCTCAGGATGTATTAATATTTCACAATTGGTTTGCATGTTTCCACCCTCACGCAGAGACAAATATCTGCAGCTAGTTCACGAATCAAATATTTATGAAAAACACACATGCCATTGAAAGAATACGGGGAGGGTCTCCCGCTCTGTTATTCGACCGGTGACTTCTCCCGCTGTTTGTGAAGGAAGCGTTTGGTTTCTTTGCCATGTTGGTTTCCTCCTGCTCTGGCATGATAATGGACACTGAACATAAACATTGTTCTTTTTTTTTTTTTTTTGGTAGGTGTTTCAGATTGTATTCACTGGTGCCATCGTTCACTACACGGTTGCAGTAATTAAGTAAATAAGGAGACGCTCACTTCTTTGATACATTGTTCTTGTTGCAGGCTTTGTGTGCGAGTGGAACACGACTGATGCAGAGGAAGAAGAAAAATGTCTTGTTACTCGGTGACTATACCGCCTGCTGCGGAGGGTATTAAAAGATAATTATTGTTACATGCCCTGCCAGAATGGGGCTGTGAAAATCCTCATTCTTTGAACTCAGAAATCTGCATTGAGGCCAGGCCTCATGTTTTCTCATGTTTTATGTGTGGAGGAAAGTACATTTATTCAAGTTTGGCACTAAAGTACAAATTTAAGTACGTCAGTGTTTTATTTTTATTTGCAGCCATAGGTACATACAAAACATGAGTTCATATACACTATTTACTGAAGTAATATTTTCTGAATCATTAACAAGTACTTTCCTAATTCTTAATGGAGGAGTAGAACATGATGACTGGAAAACAGACTGGGGAATCCTATATGAATGAATCATTAGTTTAATTAATCATACAGACCACTTTGACGAGTTATTCCAATTCTGACCCTGCTGCTGAGCAGCAACACTATAGCAGTAACAACTAATTAATTACTAATTACTGAAACATTAGCCTACTGTTTTGACTTGTAAGAGTAACGTAGAGTATATATATATATATATATATACCGTGTGGTATTCTTACATAATGGATCGGAATACTTCGTCCATCACTATCTGTTAGTAGAAATGTATTTTTTTCTTTATGGCTCCTCGTCGCTCGTTTTGATATCAGCCAATCAGATGACTGTCCGCACAATTCTTGAATAATCGGCGCTCGGCTCCGATCTCTCGTGCGGCGCAGAGCGCGTGAACAATATGAATGAGTTTCAATGGAGCCGAGCACTTTGTCGAGAGAGAAAACTGAGGAAACTGTCGAGAAGAAAAACAAAAGACGGCGAAAGGAAAAACAAATAGTCCACGGCTGCCCGCGCGTCGACACAGCAGGAATGTCACGTGGTGCGCGCCGCGGAGACGGATCGTTTCATTCCCATTGTGTCGGTGAGCCAGACATGAACTCTGCGCTGTGGACGCGTTTCACTCGTAAACACGGGTCACAAGGAGAGCTGGAGACTGGACCTGCTCTGCCAATGCATGCCCCCCTCCCTGGTGCGGACAGATTCAGGGTCCAATACAATTAGTTTGTTTCCCTATCTGAAAAGAAAGCGTTTGACCTTATCAGGTTTCCCTTTTCCACACAATCACATGTTTTTATTATGCATATGCTCCATAGCTGCGGGTGTTTAATTGTTTAAATGAACAACTATACAGACGCACGCGCTGCAGGCGCTCCTCTCCGCGCGCACGCGAGGAGGCGAGACGCGGCAGAGCGCGGAGCGGCGCACCAAAGAGCTCATCAGGGGCCACATTTAGTGTGTTGGATAGTTCCAGTGGCCCATTATGATGAGCACCAGTTCCATACGGACTGTGCTCTTTCTCAAAAATCACACAAAAACGTTTTTTTGCGTAAAAAAAAAACGTTTTTAAAAACGTAACATTTGCAGTTATATCGCAGGGACAAGGGTCGTTATATAACCCAAAGATCCGGTCAATTATTATATATTTGAGCTTTGGACTACATACAAAAGTGTTGAAGTGTCGTCTCTACGATGTCGGCACCAGTTAACCCTCTCTACTGTATTCGTTAGATGCTTGGTCTGTCTCTTAATATGGCTTAATTTGACTTCACAGCATTTGAAGAATCCCAAAATGAATAAGAAATCATAATTTAGTAAAAGATACCCATTTGGACTTCATAAGAAAAACACATCAGGAGAGCGAGCGTGACTTTTTCTTCCAGATCTGCGCATTTTGTTCACGCGGATCAAACGGTGTCGTCACTTCAGCCACCAGCCGGTCGTCAGTGCTCATTTACCCCGTTAGACCTGGTGCCACACCGCGGGGATTTATTCTCTGAAATGTACGCCTCGGAATCACCTGCTGTGAATTCGGAGACTTTGGGGATGACGCGCTCTGCGGCAACGAGGACGCAACCGACTTTCATTGGCTCAGTGTGGAACTGAGCAGGTGCACGAGAGAGAGAGCGAGAGAGAGAGAGAGAGAGAGAGAGAGAGAGAGAGAGAGAGAGAGAGAGGTGTCCGGACCACAGTGGCACTGAGGGAATCTCAGCTCGGTCAGCTTTGGCTCAGTCTGAAACCGTCCTGCTCTTGAACTTGCTGAGGAGAATGCCGGACATAAGGAGGACCGCGGGGGGCCACAGCATGCAGTGCTTTGGACCGGGCAGGTGTGTGTGTGTGTGTGTGTGTGTGTGTGTGTGTGTGTGTGTGTGTGTGTGTGTGTGTGTGTGTGTGTGTGGAGAGCTTCACGCAGGCGCTTTTGGCGCGCAGCAGCCTCTCTTTCATCTGGAGAGTCGTGCCTCCTCGGCTCGTTTTTTTTTTTTCACTGCAGAACATCTTTCTGAATCTATTTTTGGAGTTCTGCTTTTTTTTCTGCAATAGATCAACTTTCTAATTGAACAGTGACTGACATGGTTGGAAGGACTGTTGTAAAAAAAGAAAAGAAAAAGAGAAGCAACTTGATCTTTCTAGTCTCATTGAGAAGCGTTCTGATTATTCATACACGTTATTGTTCAGTGTTATAGGAATTAAGATTGGCTTACATAAATCACTTAATCAATCACATGCATTATTTGATGACACAAGAAACACATATCAAAAGATGGGGTTAAATTCTGCACTAATTATAGTAATATTAGAGGATAAATATCTATTTATTCAGTCAATTAACCAATTTCCGTCGGACCTTTACTGTGGCAAAGGACATGTAAAGAAAACAGTTGTGTGACATATTGTCATGAAAAGAAAGCAGACTTACCTCCTGATCCGGCGCAGGTTGTCCAAAAGGATGCCAGGAGAACGGGGAGGATTAGTTGCTGCATTTTGAGGCTGAGTCGGCCGAGCGAAGGCAACACAATGATGTGTTTTCCAGTGTGATCATCGCATTCTTGCAGGGGGTCTTATACTTATCTATCTCCATACCCGACAGGAAAGAAAGAGAGTGGCCCCTCCCCCTTCGGGCATCGTCTCTAATAGAGCTCTTCACTGATAAGAGCTCCAGCGAGGGGGGGCCCATCAATGGGCTCCTGGCGCGCGGGAGCCACATCTAATAAAACCATTAGTCACGGTGTTGAGAGAAGTACATCCCGGTGATTGGGAGGTGGGTTTGGCACTGAGGGGAATCTGATGGAGTTAATCATCAATGCTCCACAGGTAACTGCACGTGGCCCTCAGAGGATTAACTTTGAAGAAATAGATGAATATGATTGTTATAGTAGACTGCACCTTTTCATCTCTTTTCCTCTTGTTCCTTTACATTAAGGTTAGACGTCCTTGTATTTCACACTGTCAGTACAGTATCCCGTATCAGTTTGTTCCGGATCTGTGTCGAGGCTGCAAGAGGATGTCTGAAGCAGCTTTGCAAAGGAACATGAGTATGAGTGACTAAATGTATGGAGGGAAGTGTGTATTGGATTGTTATCATTTATGTATTAATACACAATGTTACTTGGTGATGGTGGGGCTAATAAACTATAAACCGATCTTATGTTTTATTCTAATAAAGTAACTGGCCTTGAGTTAAGTAAAAAGTTGAATATTTGTAGTGGAGTGGAAGTTTAAAAAGGCGGTTTGTACTGAGATCCACTGGATATCAGTGGTTTAATGATTCAAACACAGTGAGACTGAGCAGTAAACAAAGTCAACACACACACACACACACACACACACACACACACACACACACACACACACACACACACACACACACACACACACACACACATCTTTAAAAAGGTTTGTTTTCACGCCCTATTCATAGAATCTTTTGAGTCAGTGCAACACTTTGCAAAGAATTCTCAAGAATTCTCATAAAAAAAAATCTCCAGGAAAGTTCAAGTAAAAACATGAATTGGCTTGCGTTGCTCTTCTTGGGGAAAAGAGGAAGTGGACATGATGGTGTGTGTATGGGATGATGTGTCTTGGATTCATTTAGCAAGAGAGAGAGAGTGAGAGAGTGAGAGAGTGAGTGAGTGTGTGTATGTATGTGTGTGTGTGTAAAGCATAACAATGTGTTTCCATTTCATTCTCTTTTTTCGCAGGAAAGGAAATAAGTGTTGATTCATAGGAGGAAGGAACTTTACCAGAGAAAAGAAATCCATAATTGTGAAATCATGCAAAGATCTCTTGATTTGATTTGTTGAAAGTCTCCTTGCAGTCCAGACACCGGTACACCTTGTTACCCTGATAAAACGCTCTACAAAAGGAGGGAACACATTGGTGGTTATTTTCTTTAATGCGTTACCCAGCAATGGAAGAACTTTTCAGATCCTAGCTTACTTTGATATACTTTATGGTCCTTTATTTAATGAAAAGCAAATTATCACATTTGATATGCTCATTAACATAAATTGGACATATTATCAGTAAATAAACTGTAAAAACTAAAAGTGTCTCGAATATCCAACAGGGATGAACTTACAAATATATTTAGAGGGGCTTCAAGAACTCCTTAACATATGGATGAGTTTTCTTTGAAGAGCCCTCAACAACATCAGGCCCAACTCCAGATCTAAAAGGATCAGGTTGAACGCAGCAGGTCTGCCGTCGGCAAGCAGCTTCAGGACAAAGCACTATGTTTCTAGAGAATTGATTTATTTCAGAATATGATGAACAATTTGAATAATGGCATGACGTAGACAAAGTTGAGTTTGCCTTTGTCGTGTCTGAAATAGAGAAAAGCCTCTAATTTCTTCTGTACAACAGCGCCCTCTGGTGGGGCCGCGCCCACGGGCCCCTCATGCAAAAGCACCAACGAGTAGAAGAAGAACAGGATTCAGCGTTGGAGGCGGGGCCTCGATCATTCCTATGAAAGTTGCTCAGAGGCACATCTATCAAAAAAGTGTATATATGTGTGCATATATACAGTTATGTTCATAATAATAGCAGTGTGTTTAAAAAGGTGAGTAAACCTCAAAATTATTCAAATAAATTGTATTTTAATGAACACAAATGCATTGGGGACACTGCACATTCTATTTCAAAGCAAGAAAATTGGAAAAAGTAATTGAATTTGATAATATTTTACAGAAAGTCAAGAAATATAATGTTCAAAAAAATAGCAGTGCTTGCTGTTGTGTTTGGGGTCATTGTCTTGTTGAAACACCCATTTCAAGGGAATTTCCTCTTCAGCATACGGCAACATGACTTCTTCCAGTATTCTGATGTACTCAAACCGATCCATGATTCCTGGTATGCGATAAATAGGACCAACACCGTAGTACGAGAAACATCCCCATATCATGACTCATCAGTCCACAAAATATTACGCCATTTCTTTTTAGGCCAGTCAATGTGTTCTTTGGCATTTCAATGACCTCACTAATTGAACTCTGCACTGCTATTTTTTTGAACACGCCTCTTTCAGTAAATTATTCAGTTTCACAGAATCAGCAGGATGCACGTCATGCCTGTTGGGTCTGTTGGTTTTCTATACCTTTACTAAACCTTCTAGAAACTTACTTGCAGTGTAGAAGTTGAAATTCTAACAAAAACAGTGATTTATCTTGCTAGTGATGTGGGACTGCTATTATTTTTAATACAACTGTATGTGTGTGTGTGTATATATATTTATTTATGGATATATATATTTATGGATATACATACGTATATTTATATATGTATATGTATATATGTATGTACTGTATATGTATATATCTGTATACAAATGTATATATTAAAAAAGTCACAGTAAAAAAACGGTATATAGATGAATATCAAGCTTGAGCTGCATCAAAAGATCCGTAAACCTTAAATCACTTTTAGAATGAAAGACCCAGTATAACAAAGTGTGGCGCTCAGAGCTCTACAGCCAAGAAACTGTGTGGCAATAATGTACACAAGAAAAATAAAGATATAGGAACTCTACGGAAATTTTGCAATAATCCGGTACCGCTGAACATTCCAGTTTCAAACAGATGTTTGATGCAACAGATGACATGTCTTTGCACTCTGATTAAACCTGCTATTTCTAGATTAAGATCCGGCCAAAATAATATAATTGGAACTTTACTATTTGTAGAAAGAAATTCAGTGGTGGCTGAGGATTGTCTCTGATAAGAATTAGATTGTGTGATGAAAACATTTTAAATAACTCTGGCGCATTGGATTATCCAAAAGTCAACATTTATCGAAATAAATAAATAAAACAAAAGAAATACTACATTTATACTTCGGCAAAACATTTTTTTTCTCAATTGACGAGTTATATTAATGAGGAACTTTGTATTCGCAAATAAGAACAAATTAATGTGATCAGATGAATCCCTGTACTTTTCTTTCTTTAGGGTGATGATCTCACAAAATATAACAAAGGACACTCAAAGCTGTACCTAAAACCCGTAATAGAGGCTTCTAAGGCAAGAACAACCTTTATACTGATAGCTGTTGTTTCAGGACCATGGACAGCGCTGTTGGCTGTGTGTAGGTGCAGCAGCTCTGTCCAGTGCTGAAACCAAACTTTGGAAGAGCTCAACAAAAAAAAGCTGTCGAACACGAATGAAGAAAATATAGTTTTGTAAATATGATTAAAGATATGAACTCTAGGAATTGTTGCAATAATCCAGTTATACTGAACGTTCCTGGGAAGTTAGGAAAACAACATCACACACTTTCATGGGTGGTTTGTGAAAAAAAAGAAGTAATAAAGTAATGGTATAGCATCTCGAAAGAAAATCATATTGTAGCGTGCTGAAAAAAAAAATCCTAAAAGTCAAATTATATCTCAAAAAAAGTTATGTATAGCATATATATATAAAAGTCACAAAACAGAGTATGTCAAAATAAATCATAAAAAAGTTACAGTATAATAAGTCATACGGTGTTATGTGAGAAGACGTCATAGTATACTATGTATACTTGACTTTTAATTTGTAGACATACTATATTATGATTTTTAAAGTGGTGCTTTTCCACATGCTTTCCACACGCACATTAATTACAAATTACTGCCTAAGTAATTAATGTGCTTGTGGAAAGCATGTGGAAAAGCACCAATTTAAAAATCATAAGTTGTCTAAAAATTCATAAAGGCGTATTATAGTATGTCAAACAAGTCAAAGTACAGTATGTTATAACTTGTGTATATTATTAAAACGTTTAACATTTCAATGTGAAGTTAAGACGGTTTGCAGTCACAGATTCCTTTTCACTCATCTCATTGACCTTTATCTCCCATGTTTGTTCATCTTTATTGTCGTTTTTCTTTTTTCGATCACCGTTTATTATTTACAGCGAGTTTGGGCCTCTTCATTCTTTTATCCGGGACTGGTTTATTGTGATTGTTCAGCTTTATTGGTCGCCTGCTTTCCTGGCAATGACGTTTTGCACTCATCACTTTAGACAAAATAAGAGTGCACACTGTATTCCTAGCTCCTTTGAAGACTATTCCCAGAGCTCTGTAAAAAGAACAAGCAAGAAACAGATCCACGATATAATCTTTTATTTTAACCCATGGGATTTAACTTTTACAGTGCATTTCTTTACAACAATTATTCATTAAGTGACATGTTTTAGTCACCACTACGGATCAGAAAACTCTGTATGTTACATTTCTGAGTTCCTCTTAAAGATTTTGACTTCATGAACACCGTGTGAAAAAAAAAAAAAAAAAAAAGATCCAAAATATTAGACAATGGATAACCACACAGGTTAACTAACTCAGTGACATCCCATCATCCATTAAAATGGTTAGCCTCATTATCAAACCGACCCATCTGTTAATCTTTAGTTGTCTCGATTAAGCTCCTAACTATCTGTACCATTAAAACATAGAGATAGGGGGCCAATTAGAAACCTGCTGCCATCCAGAAAAAAAAAAAAAAAAAAAAAAAAAGGCTGTAAAATTAGACAGAACGTAATATGGCACTATTGTCTCAAGGAACAACCAGGAGACACAAACGCATCTTTTTAAAAGCGGACTGTGGCCAAACTCCTCAAAGCAGAACCAGAAACTCAGAGCACTTTGTTCAGTCTGTTCCCGCGCAGCCTTCACTGCCAGTTAGCAATCTGAGTCATCAGTCAGATGGACATCATCCATTCACACATCTCCGCAGGAATCAACGTCCCTCTGTCACGTCACTGTACCTTCGAATGTAATATTCTCACATCAGAAGTGGATAAATCTGCTTTGCCCGACGTTACCGCGTTCTCTTCCTCTCGACACGTCAAGCACACTTCCCACAAAACACACAGACGGGCAACACGCCATCCATCGGCCCACACGCATCCCCTCAGAGCGTCGAATGCCACGACATGGCTATACTGGAGAAAAGCATTGATAAAGACGGAACCACATTGACTGTGCGTATACATCAGTTTGAAAACACATTGCAGCAATGAACACACATATACGACCCACCAAATGCACATGAACATAAACTCGATCCAGTTATCCATTACGTTTTACATTCAGGCTCCAAGAAAACGATGCAATGACTAAGTAAACAGCAGATTTCTCCCTTTTTGCTCAAGTTTGGTCTCAAATCCCCTCAAACACACGACAGCTAGTAGTGCACAAAATAAGAATACAAAATTAGACTTTTAAATACTGTAGCAGCGATTTTTTTTTCTTTTAAAGTTGAAAGCCTCCAGTAGTACAGGTAAAGGCTTTGGAGTCCCCGACACGTGGAAGGGTGATAGATTGTCCTCTGAAGTACGAGACAGTGTCTATAAGGAGGGTGCAGGTGTTTGGTACTAAAGGTGCGTGACTCTAATGGGGTGGGCAGGTTGGAGACGCGTCTCGGGCGGGGCACCGCGAGAGGACCGAGCTGTGTGGAGGCCACTCGACGCCTCAGTGCTTCAGGCTGAAAATGTCTTTGAACAGAAGGTTTTGTTCTCCCCCCGCCGACACACCTCCATCTCACACCTTTCCTCCTCCTCTCCGCCTCTCAGACCGTCTTCACAGAGCATCTCCGCTCCCAAACCGAGCCTCTCAAAAGAGCAAGAATTCCTGCAGCTTCCCCTCCCCCCAACCACCCCCCACACCTCTCCCCCCTGCAGCCAAAACCACAGCGGGTTGGGGTTACAACGTGGGCGCTCAGCTAATCAGTCCAAAAGGAGCAGGACAGAGCCGAGGCGGGCCATGCTACGCGACGCTTCCCTCAGCTGGAGGCTGTGCCGATGGCCTTCTTGAGCTGCTGGCTGCGGATCTCGCGGGTGCGAGCCTCGAGGAGCAGGTCGTGGCAGGTGTTGCAGACCAACACCGCGTCGTACAGCTGCTGGTCCGGGATGGGCAGCTTCAGGTGACAACAGTCTTTACAGAACACATTGCCACAGTTCCTGAAGACCGCAAAAGGAAGTTAGTATACTTTTTTGCACATCTTACGTAATTCTGTGCTCTGCATTTAAAAAAAAAAAAAATCAGCAGCCAGGCCCGGAACTAAATTATTTCAGACGTCAGTGAGGGCGCACCAGGAGCTACACTATCAGCTACTGATCCAGTCGGCTGGTTTAGGAGACGCCCGTGTTTCAAACTAAACAGTTTGTGGTGCTGTAACAAAAGATTAATGCTTAAACTATAGCTTATTTAAATAAAAACACTTTCTAACCATAATCGGCGCAAAAAAAAAAAACTTTGACGTGAGTTATTCATAACTACCACATTCAGTTTTGAGTTGTGGCCAAAAACCTGTTTTGTGAGGTCACAGTGAACTTTAACACCAAAATCGTATCAGTTAATCCTCGAGTCCAAAGGGGATTGTAGTGCCAAATATGAAGAAGTGATCCTAAAACGGCTCCCGGCTGTTGTCGGTGCCGAGTTATGCAAACTTTGAGACAACAGAGAACAATAGTGAGAGATCTCGTTCCTGAAGGACAAGAAGGACTTTAGTTGATTCAATTAACAGAAACTGACAAAAATGTATCCTTGAAAGGATTTGATTCAGATTGTGCTGGTTACATATTCTGAAATGTTTCTTGCATTTATATTGTCATTAAATAAAACATTTTTCTTCCATTATTGTGGGCAGTGGTAACTTGTGATGACAATATGATCTATGTATTGATAAATAGACTAACTGTCTTTAACACATCGTCAATTATTCAAATAATTGTCAAATGTATTGCTTACACACACACACACACACACACACACACACAGTGAACCCCACCTGCAGTGATGACGTCTCTTGGCTATCCAGAACTCACTGTCACAGTTGAAACAATGGGAGGCCATGTGGTCAGGCACCCACCTCGTGACCTACACACACACACACAAACACAGAGACATCTCTATCAGAACAGAGCTGTAAACGGAGGCGCTCCCAGCCATGCAGGTGAGGGGGAAGAAGGAAGGTGTGAAGCCGAGACAGAACGCATTATTTTTAGGCAATGACGCACTAAAGGACGCTGACCTCTGTGTCTTTGCGGTCAACTCGATCCCAGCTGCCCTCAGACAGACGGTCCTCGCTGTGGGTGGACAGAGAATCCTCCTCGTTGCTGTTGTCCGACTCCCGCAGACAGGTCTGAAAACAGAGAGAAGACGAGTTCAGGTGACAGACGGGAATGTGAGAAGAGAGAACACTTCCCGAGGATCAAAAGCAAATCATCTGCAAACGCTAGCTTCGTCAGTGACGACACTCACGATGTCGTCCTCGTAGTCGACGTCGGGCTCCGAGGGAGGGGTGCTGTACTGTTTACTCTCCAGCCTCATCTGCAGCTGTCGCACCTGCAGCCTCAGCACCTCCACCTCCTGCTTGTAGCCGGCCTCGATCTGCCGCAGTCTCTGCTGCACGGCGTCCATGGGCACCGGAAGCCCGTCGTCGTCGAGGTAAGCCGGGGCCTGGGGCGGGGGAGGGGAGCTGGAAGCGGAGGGCGAGGAGTACGACACGGGCAGGAGCTGATGACCCGCCAGGGAGTAGCTGTTGAGGGCGGCGGCGGCGGTGTAGCCTGCGCTCTTGGCAGCGGACAGCCACCCGGCCTGCAGAGGGCTGCTGGGATAACAGAGGGCCTCTTTGCGGCAGCACTGTGACCCGTTGGCGATGGCGAAGCCCTGGGAGCGGAGCAGCTTACTGGCGAGCCGACGGCTCTGGTAGGTGTTGTGCTGCAGGGCCCGGCTGACGCCGTAGTGGCTGGCGCTGCTGCAGGCGGACTGCACCAGACCCTGGACGCTCTCCCAGTGGGAGCCGAGCAGGGACAGGTCCGTGAGCTGGCTCTGGGAGATCAGGTGGCGAGGCGCTACCTGGTTGCTGTCTAGAGGAGCTACTGCAACTGTTAACACGTGCTCTCTTCCTTTCACCACGTCTGTCCTCGTGTCCTCCTTCTCCTTCTGGGGTTGAACCTGGGGCTCGGGCTTCTCCTCCTCATCGTCGTCATTCAAACCGTTCTCGGTGAGGTCCTGGCTCACTGTGGGAGGCAGGGCGGGGGGAAGCTCTGCCTCACCGGTGAGAGTCTCAGTGGAGTCCTCCATGGGAAGGAGCTCAGTGGAGTCCTCCATGGGTAGGAGTGGTGTTTGCCGCTTCAGAGCCAGCAGGTCTGCGGAGGATTCCTGGAAGCCGTTCGTTTGGCCGACAGCGTGGTCGTCAAGCAGCGGGGTGGGTGCCGTGGCTGCGGGCTCGCTGCCCTTGCAGGGGAGAGGTAAGCACGGCTCTGATCTATGAGCGGGCGACTTGGTGATTTCAGCAGTCCTACGGGGGCTCTCGGCCTCTAGCGGAGGTGGTGGGAGTGGAGCGTTAGTGATCGGAGGCAAAGCCTGTTGAAGGACAGGAGCGGGGAAGGGAGTGTGAGCGAGTGCCACGTCCTCACTGAGAAGGACCGGGGAAAGCGGGAGAGAGGGCAGGGGCTGAGTGGTGAGACACGGCTCCTCCACTGAGTCTTCACAGCTCTCTGCACCCGGGGAACACTCTGGGGTCTTGGCAGGACTCTGGTCCAGAGATTCTCCCTCACTGCTGTCCAGTCCAGTGTCCGCTGTGACCTCATCGGAGATGTCCGCAGAGGTTTCTTCCGTGGCTGGCGAGGACTCTGGGGCAGAGCGACCCTCCTGGCAGTGCTTATTGAGATTTGGGTCGCTGGAAGTACGGGTCAGAGGCATCCCGTTCTCAAAAGCTGATAGCAGGTTGTCCATGGAGCGGGTCTTGGGTAGTCTGGAAATCAGAAAATACATATAAGAGTTTATTTTTCCCCACAGGTGAAGAAATGGCAATGATGCAATTCTCTGTTTGGGACTGTAGAGGGCAGTCTAGCTCTCTGTAACATGAGGAATCTTTGAATACATTTCTTTAGGGACTGCTAAGGCTAATGAGTACAGATCCTGTGTAACTGATCGGATTTGCATCAAACCAACACACCTGTCCAGGGACCGGGAGGTGAGTTCATCTCCTGTGACACTCGGCGGGAGGTAGAGCTCCATGGAATCGTCCACGGCGGTGCAGGGAGACGAGGTGGGCAGGTACACCGCTGTCCACAGCTGCAACGCTCGTGTGTGGCACACTGGCTGCAGCACCTGGCAGACAAACAAGAGATGGGAAGGTCAACATAAGCGTAATGACGGTGCCCATTACTTTATAGCACAGTTGCACTACCACTGCTGCGGGCGGAGAATTAGGACCATTTCTATGCTTTTCTTAGAAATCATTCACAGAGGATTAGTGTGACATATGTTCAATCTTGAAGTGAGTTTAAATCTTTGATGAAAAATACTGAACACTGTTCCTTCACCTCCATTTGCTTCTATGTTTAACAGGTGGGTTACAAATTAATAATAGCATTAGTACAGTAATAGTACAATAACAGTGTAAGGACACTGTAAAAAGTGGGAGGTACCATATCATGACTGGGGATGTAGAGGAAGTTTTGGAAGTTCTTGTTTCCGTTGCGAAGCAGAGACCACACGGAGCAGGTGCGTTTGTAGATGTTCCTCATCTCCCTCTCGCGAGCGTTGTTACACAGGAAGGTCCCGTAAAGACACGAGTACGTGTGCTGCACCAACTTGACCTGGACGCACGTGGAGCATGAAGTCAGACCTTTCAAGTTCATTTATTACATGCGTTCTGTCATTAAAGATGGTTTCATGTAATGCCGAGCAACACATCTCTCCCACTGAGGTTTATTGGTGAAAATTAAGATGTGCATAGTCCATATTAGAAAAACAGCAAAGTACAAAGCGTACGACCACCCACCAGGAAGGCCTCGTTGAACTCAAAGAGGCATGGGAACTGTTTGAGCAGCTGGTGAACACAGTCCAGCCACTGCAGGAAGACGGGACACTGCTCGCTGACGTCGTCAGCGTTCTCCTGGTGGCCACAGCGGTCCCCAAACTTATGACCATAGTCCAGCCACTCGGTCTCAACCAGCACCTGGAAGCCCTGTGGACGACACGGTAGTCAGTACCGAGGCCGATACTATTATTTAGCAATGAAATCCTAGAACAATGTCACTCACACAATGGTCACTTAAAAAGAGACTTCTCCTGGTTTATTACACAAGTTCTTTGTCTAAAATCCAACGCATGAAACGTTTTGGGGCCAAAGCGTGCAGACTCACCTCTAATGTCCTGTAGTAAGGGTCAAGCAGGATCTTGGAGAGGGCTACAATCTGGGGAGTGCGGTCCCACCCGTCTGAACAATGGACCAGGACAGGACGGCCTTCCCTCTCCACCGCAGAACACACCAGGGTGGCAGCCTTCAGCATGACGGACAGGTGCTGCAGCCAACGGGTGCTCTCAAGTGCCGAAAGCCAGCTGGAAAAAACAGAGGTGACTGATTAGACAAGTACAATATCGATATACATATATATCTGGAGCCTAGATACCGTCTACATGCATGAGCTGTGGTAACCCAGAGTTAAGTTACACTGGGCTGTTAGGCTGATGGGGTTAGACAGAGGACACCGTTGACATATATTATGGAGATAGATAGAGAGGCCTCCCTACATCGTGACACACCTCCATCAGAATGACATCAAGTCTTAAAATAACCTGGTGTGACATCAGAGCAGCTGGGATAATGCATGTACATACAACCACACATAAAATACATGTCGGAAATGTAAGAAAAACACAGATGGAAACCCAGGAACAAATGGAAATGCATTACACACGTATCCACTGTCAGTGTGTACAGACGGACAGCTGGCCACCCCAGCAGGAAGGGAATGGTGGCAGCGTTCCCATTTCTGCGTGGTGTTGCCTTACTGTGGAGGTGAAGCCATTAAAATGAAGGCAGAGCCGCTCAGAGAGAAAAGGTCAAACGGATCGACTTACTTTCCCGGATCCGGGATCTGACTGCAGACGGTCCTCAGAGCCTGGAAGCTGTTCCTGATGGCGTGGATGTTGGCCATTCCCATGAACATCACCTCGCAGTTGGGATAGTACTCTAAATACAAAACACAGAAGACATAAATAAACAAACCTTCGCTTGGTGCTGATTTTCTCTCTCAAATGTAACCTTCGCTGGTGGCAGTAATCACTTGCTTTCTGAATATCATGTGGCAAACAATGAGTTTTGCACAGCGAGGCCACCATTTACAATCCAGGACCGAGCAGCACTTGTCTAAATATAAAGGTGTGATCAAAAGCAGCACAAACCAACTTCACTTCCAACTTTAAGATTTTGCAGGCAGCTTCGTCTTTATTGACCTTTGGCCTCTATAAAAGACAGATCCAGTGGCATTGCAGGACTGCCAGGTCAGAATGTTTGTAGGTGCCACACACACGGCAAAAACCTGCATGTACTGGTGAACTGGCTGATGCCTTGCCTGTGGTTTTGCTGCTTGCTCACACTAACAGTTCCTCACACAACACTTCACGCCCTTGGGTCCTGAGCAATACACTTGCCAAAGCACACCAGTCAGTCAGAAACACCAGACGTTACCGTACAAGGTAGGCAACCTGGGCGCCACGACCAAAACGTCCTCAAACTAATATAGTTTGTTTATGTTTAGATATAAAAACATTTTTTAAATGATGTTACTATTCTAACTCTTAGCTTAAAAAACCTTACAAAAGACGGCCAGAGAACTCAGATGTATACCCTACTACTTACTGAGTAGGCTACTTCGACTACTGAGGAAACCCTGTACTACTACTACTACTACATCTACCTGATGTTACTCGTTACACATTGATTCACAAAATATAACAATTAAAATATGACTCATTATTCTCCCTCCCTCTCTCCCTCGCTCCACTTGAAGTCAACATTTGAATGCAGGACTTTGTCTGAGCGGTATCATGATTTTACTATTCAGTCAATAGTTTTACACATGATTTAGATTCCTTCTCTTACCACTGCCAATACCGACATTCCCAGTTGGAGGAAGAGTGAAAAGTAAAGCAAGACGAGGTTTGCCTAGGCCTAAGGAACCAAAATCACTAAATGTTGCCCTGAAAACAAACATTCAGGCAAAAGAATTAATTGAATTGTTTAAGACATTTTCCGAATGCTTGGTCGCACTAACTGACCTTCACATTCGCAGCCTCCGCCCTTGGCTCGGTTGGCCACTGCAGCGGTGTACGAGCGAGCGTCCAGAATCAGCAGCTTCTGTGGCACGGTGTTCTCGTCGCAGCCAGAGCCGCCCGTCAGCGAGGAGTCTGGAGACACAGAGAGATGACTGATGAGTGGAAAGTGTTTACGTGAAGCGAACTGCCGGGGAGAGGAACTGAAAGGATTAAAAGAAAGAAAGGAGAAAGAGGAAATCGGAGAAGTGCCACAGACTAGTTTTTACCTACTGAAAATCAATATCTCCACCTGATGACACAACCACAGTGTTGCTATAGGGAACGAGCACAAGCAGAGAGACCCCTTTCAATAGCGAATACGGAGAAAGGCGAGTATTGACTCCGAGGACGCAACTAAACTACTTCTCTCCGCCGTCACTCCCTTTACAGCTCGGTGTCGTGCATCCAGTCAAGATGTGACAGACCCTTTCAAGCCACTCTACGAGATGCACTGGCAGGTGTCCCATTATTAATAGTCTGATTATAACGCAGTATAATGCATACTGCATGCACCTCATAAAACAAATGGAAGCATGTAACAAGTAAGGAAAGGGAGCATAAATGTGATTTAATTATACTTAATTCACTATACATTTTTTATGATTATACGGCGAGTATTGTACGAGTGCATAATTGAAAAGGGTGTATTGCATTGGCACTTATGTTCAGCATCTTTATCTGTTGTTGGTACGTAAATGAATGAGACATGTGAATGATGGAAATTATTTGAATGCAGTCCTAAAAGCTTAAGTCATGAATCCAGCTGCTTTACCAAAGTCACTATCGGAGGAGTCGGGAGCTTCCCCACGTCGGCAGCCTTGCGCTCCACAGGTACCCTTGGCTCCGGTGTCCATCTGACACGCCTTGGCGATGGATGTCACCAAGTACTCATCATCCGTGTTCCTCCAGCCCCACCAGCTGATCTCAGGCTGGCTGCATCGGGAGATCACTGCCCCGTTCTTCTGGTGCCTGGAGTTCGAGGTTAGAGAGTCAGTAAACGAGTAAAAGTAGGTCTCACAAATGTGCATATTTGTGAAAACATGCAATGGCGTGTGTATGACTGTAGGTCAGTAAAGCCACCTGTAGACCACCACAGGGATCCTCTTCCAGGATCTGAAGGAAGCCACACTCTCCAGCTCCTTGTCGGTGATCCATATTGGAACCAGAAGCTTCTGTGGGTAGCTGGAGCACAGCCTGTGGACAAGAAGGACAAGAATGTTAAAGACAAAATGCAGTTTATACTGCTGCATACATTCAACAGCGAGGCCCAAGGAAGAGAAGCAACTAGAGTCTTTCAGTGAGAAAATACAAAGACAAAATATTGACATTGAGCCACAGAAAACAACATTCTGTTTTTCAGGGTCACTCCTTCATCAAGAACAAATCACAAAGTCTCCGGTCTCCTCATCCTCTCTCATGATACTTTTTTCATTGTCTATTCACCGGCTGACTATCTACGGAGGGAAGAGAGTGTGTGTGTGTGTGTGTGTGAAAAATACTGTGCTGAGTCATAGACCTCAGCAGGCTGCGGCCTGTTTAATTAGCCAGTTGTCCTGCGTGTCTTTCTCCCTCAGCAGGATGTGCTCTCTTGGGCCCTCCGAGCAGACTGGCCTTTTTTTTTTTTGTAGTGTTTATTTGCTAAGACAGCAAAGGAGACATAACAGTTTGACACACACACACACACACACACACACACACACACACACACACCTCGCTACAATGCCAGTTACGCTTGTGTTCTTGTTGAAGATGGGACTTGGCGAGAGGGCTACTGGCCTGAGAGGTCAAACAAAGGCGAGCCAGTATACAAAAAGACCAGAGTTGTTGAAGGAATTTAAAAAGGAATAGTCCATTGCAAATCTATTGAGTATTGAATAATCAGCAAGAGTACATCAAAATGTCCATACAAACGTCTCCAACCATCTCGGCAGTGCATTTCATTTCTCTGCTGTTGAGCCGCCTCCATAATGCTCGCTACTTCCAGTGTTTTTAGCATTGTATTGGTAAAGTGAGGGTTGTTTGGAACACTGCAGAAGTTGGTGGAGTTTCTCTGGATGCTTTGAAATATCTTGACACTTTAAAATAAAAAATCATGAATATTGATAATGCAGCATTAAAAGGAAGTTAATACTGATGAATACTTAAGATCATTGTTGTATTTGTGTTGCAGTTACATTTTTTGTTTGCAGTTACATTGTCCATAATGCTTCGGCATGAAACAAGAAGTCTAAGTCAGTCAGTTGCATTTTATGTATGCAGAATAATAATATCTAATATATATAATCTTGTAATTTGAGTACTGTTACACACTGCTTTGTGTTTTGATGCTTTTAATGGTTTTATGTGACGCCCTTTGAATCGCCTTGTTTTTTAAATGTGCAATACAAATAAACTTGCCTTGCTACACAGTGCTGAGACCTGCCAACACATATACCTACAAGCTGTCAGTCATCTATTCAGGTTGGACATCTTGTGGAGACAGCGTCTCAACTACTCCTGCCTCATTCCAGTCCTACTCTCTTTCACAGCCCTCAAAAAGCTCTTTGAAACACCGCCACTCACCATTCCCTCTGTAAGCGACCATAATCTTTATAGTAACAGTATTGTACGGCTATCTGCAGCGACAGAGGTGCCATTTCTATTTATGGTAAAGTATCTGTGACATACTTGAAATTGCAGTTTATGTCCGACACTCTCCAGACGTTCTGCGTGTCGAAGCCCATCCTCTTGACCTCCATTTCCATTCTCTGACGCACGTGGTCACCTGCACACGCAGAGAGAGCATGGAGGGAGGACATTATTATTATAGGAGTGTTAACATTTTAACAAAATAAGAAATCCCAGTTCATACATTTAAGCTCAGTAGTGATTGTTGTGTGTGTGTGTGTGTGTGTGTGTGTGTGTGTTGACCTGGGCGACAGAGATGGATGTGCTGGTCTTCGTCATCAGAGTTGCCTCCCAGACACCAGGCATGATAGGCCAGAGCGAACAGGTTCTCCAGCCGGGCCGGGTGAGCCACGGCCCGGTTCAGACGCTTGACCCACTCCTGGCATTGCTTGAACGTCGCAAAGTGGCATCTGTGGACAACCCAACGTGAAGATGAGAAAGACGAGTGAAATCCAACTGCAAAATATCTTGTTACAACTTCATGTATTGGGGAAGAAAAACTGGAAAAACCTAATGTTGAGATGTTCAGTGGGATTCCAGCCATGAAACACGAGTGGCTATATGGCTGCCTAACGATGAGGAACACTTGATGGCACATCTGCCGCTGAGCATTTGAAGGCTTCCCTCATTTTAAAGGTCACAGATGTCCATGAACACAAGAGATCATCGTCATCATGGAAAACATGTGGTCCGGGAGACACCGACTGCAGCGCGATCTACAACAGCCGTGGTTGTGAGTACTTTGCCAGGTGTTGATATGCATGTCTGTCTGTCTGTCTGTCTGTCAGACTGAAAGATAAACATCTGGCAAAGTAGTCAAAACCAATTCTGTGGTAGTTCCCGCTACTGTCGGTCCACATTTAACCAGGATGACTCAAGGTAAATGTGACGTCCATCAACTGGAAGAAAAGGAAAGACCGCTTCCTTGTTTACCTTTTCATTTCTCTGAATGTTACACCGTTTTGTTTCTTTTATATATTTTATTTCTTCTATTTGGCAGTTGCTTCTGGAGCAAGCTATAACATGTTTTCACTACACATTGTACTGTGTATGAGATACATTAATATGGATTTGGACATAATACAGAGTACATAATAAAACAAACAGACTAGATCACTACCTTCTGCTTTCAAACGAATGTTTCAGTGATATATTGACGTTCTAATCTCTTACAAAACGGGGTAGCACCTATGATTACTTTCATTACTCGGTCAAGAATTGTTACCATTATTTATCATGTTAGTGTATAGACTGTGAGAAAACTGTGAAATATTGCCCATCACAACTTCCCAGAGCACAAGATGACGTGCTGTCCGTGTAGTTTGATCGATGATCCAAAATGGAAAAGAATTCCTAATGACAAGGCTCACATTTAAAAGAAATGCAACCAGTAGCTGTGTGACATTTTTCCATGATAAATTACTTAAACAATTGATTAATTCATTAACCAACTAATTGTCTCACCATTATTGCACACTCAGACTGGCTGGACATGAAGTCTTTTGTCATGCCAACCAAAGGAGACGTCATAAACAGAAAGACATGTATGTATGTGTCTTTCTGAACTTTAAACCATTATTAATAATAACTTTGTAATTCTAGCAACACCTACGCATCAGAAGAATGCATTTCCTCCCTGTAACTATATTTAGATAAGCAGAGAAAAGCCTTTTTAAGTATGAGGACACAAGACATGATCTCCATAATCACTAATGTCATTAGAATGATGAATAGCACTATAATTATATTAATATCACTTTATTACTACTGTAAGCCTGTAACCTTTAATTTTACACTTGGGAATATTGATTAGCAGTTAAGCGTGGTCGTGTGTAGTGGGTATAAATTGTCTCCTCACAGCCAGACAGAAACTATTATATTATTCATTCAAACGCATACCAGACTGTGCTGTATTTACTCACGTTGATCAAGCTACCTGCATATATATGACGTGTTTAGCATGCGAGTGAGCTGCTGTCCTTACCTGACAACTTTGGAGTCTTTGCAGATGATGTGCAGCTGGAACATATCTCTGCTCTCCACGCCCTCTATGAGCCTGAGAGGCACCTGTAGGGGGCGACAGAGAGCACGTGTGATCTGCATGATGGCCCAGACGGCTCATCTGCAACGAGGTTGCGACCCTCTGGTCTAATACATACAAAATCCAGGCTAGAGTATACATAGCACGGCTTTATGAGCTCGCTGTGGAGGGAAGAAGGCCGCGGAAGGGTTTTAACTTCTAGACTTCTGTGTTGTTGATACCAAACAACAGCTAGAACTTGCGGTCTGCAGGATTGTCTATTCTGCCTTCTACATTTTTTTTAATGATCCTGTGGACTGAGGTGTTAACAAAAGGCGCTGCTAAGATTTACAGATTCACCCACGCAACTTCACTTATTGTCAAACCTTTATGCAAAAGCCATTTGTGCACCGCGTATGAATGAGAAAAATCCTATTTCATGTCTTATAGCGTAAAACAAAAGTGGTTCTCAAGGTCATCTAACACACTGCGCCGCAATACTTGTTTCTCCTTTCACAGACAACAATAAATCCAGTGTTACCACTAAGTTGAGGGTAAATTACAATTCGTCCTCAGCGCACTGTAATTGCTGACAATGAATGATAAACGGTCTAGACAGTGGCAGAGGGAGGTGTTTCATCATATGGTACTCACAGA
Organism: Myoxocephalus aenaeus; assembly: GCA_038501785.1. Classification (NCBI taxonomy): domain Eukaryota; kingdom Metazoa; phylum Chordata; class Actinopteri; order Perciformes; family Cottidae; genus Myoxocephalus; species Myoxocephalus aenaeus. The sequence goes on from JBAMJR010000195.1 coordinate 6,298,149, forward strand.
TATCTCACTGTCCACACCTGGGTAGGTCTAAAACACAGTGACACCATGGAGTACACACAGGGAGAGAGGGAGGGAGGACACAAGACAGGAGGAAATGGAAAAACTATTAAACCAAAAACATTCAGGAGACAAAAGGAAATGAAGAGTTAAAAGGAAAGAAAACATCAAAGGGGTTGAGAAATGGAAGATAACTGAGCGTGCTACTTGAAGCACATGACCAAACGGAAATAAATCATGGAGAGAAAGACAAACATGGACAGGAGCAAAGGGCATGAAAACTTAGAAGTAGGGGGATGAGGTGTAGGTGTGTGTGTGTGTGTGTGTGTGTGTGTGTGTGTGTGTGTGTGGAGATGTTGTGGCTTGTTGGCATTGATACAGGGTTCATCTGTGCTGCTGGGGTCATGGCAGGACTCTGAAAGCAGTTCGATAGGGACTGTTGGCTAAAAACATTTGACCTCTTAATCCGACTCCTCTGCTTAAGTAAGTCAACGTAAAGAGGCACCCTGAACATCCTGGTGATCTGCCCTCACCGTCTCCTCATTCTTTCCATAAGCTGAATTCTTCTGGAAAAGATGACTTGGATTTGGGAAGGAGGAGGAATTCTGCTGCCAGTGAATGCAAACAATTGGAACGTTTGTGTTTGAGCAAGGTCTGACGTCAGTGCCAGTGGGGGGGGCGGACCTTTGGAGCCTCGATGTCGCATTAAACCTCCCCTGACTGGAGATCAGGGGGCCCGCCACTCCTGTGGTAGCTTTCTGCTGCACGCTGCTTCATGCCAACTACGCTGGGATATGACGAAAAACGCTTTATGGGTACTTCATGTCAAATACTTGGAGGTTTATTTGCCTGGTTAGCACAATTATGTGTTTATACATTTTTATATGGGGGGGAAAAAGCCTATGTGCGTCCAACTACACATTATAGCCTCCTCTCTCCTGCTATTGGCTGCTGCAGTGGCGTAGAAGTTGTTGAGATCACAGAGACACTTGTGCCATTCGGACTGAAGGGAAACTCTACTTTTGTGGTTCTTCTGTGTGTTTATTGTCTGAGACTTGCACTCACGTTGATGACAGAGTCCTTGAACTTGATGTGGAGCCTGTAGTTAGAAATGGCAATGACGGCGTCATCGGCAAAGCCAAGATATTCCACCCCTTCCCCCTGAAGAACTGCGAATGGCACCTGTAGAGACACAAAACAAGCAGACTGTTGAGGTTTGAGTACCGAAGCCTTGACACAAACGCCCGATTATTGGCTTTATTAGGTCTACTGGTCGCATAATCATAATATCCACATTTCTATTTTCCATGTTCTCCAAGCTGATTCCAATTATTGAAGAGTCTATGCTAGCTGCTCTGTGAGGCCATGACAATGCTAACTTGACGTTTAATAGGTGTAGGTAAGAATTGTAGCGTTACATTTACTGATTTGCATTAACCCAATGTTTGGGGATCACCAAGGTTATTACAATCTCACAACGACATTCACTACTCGCATGGCTGAAAAAACTATTTCAACAAATCAGCCTGAAATGCTCCGTTAGATTCTTAGTCTTGTTTGCTTCTCTTGATGTATACTGATTTGAAATCATAATGTTGCGATTTATTCATGCCAACATCTTCCAAACCTGCTTTGTAGTCAGACAAAATGTAACAATGATGCATTTTGCAATGTTTATTTTTCTTTAAAACAGAAAAAAAAAAAAAAAAGGTTTATTTATTCCTGAAAGGAAAGCATTGGAAGTATCATTCTGGTATGTTTACTGACACTCAAGTATCATATTGTAACATTACTCAAACAAAACTATGCTACAACATAACCAACAGGTACAGTTTGTGCTCGCACCGTCCCGTCCCGCCTACTCGAGACTAAGCTGGTAATGATTGTGGACAGAGTGACATTGCAGATATGACAAAAAGGGGGGGACATGGGAGGAACCGTGTGCATGTGTGGCTGTCCAATGAGCACATGGTAGTTTTACAGAAGGACCTTTGTGAGCACAGAGGGCTCGGCGGTGAGCCTGAATGAGCAGGCGGACAAGAGGCGGGGAGGGAGGGAGGCCGTCTGTGCTGGGAGTCCAGTGAGGGGGATCTTAAACTGGCCATTAACATTCTTACTTGCTTTATCACAGCCAAGCCCAGCCCATGCTTGAGACCTAAACATCAAGAAAATTGGTTCCCAACAGAGGTAAATAAAAAACATTCCTCCCATCACGCTGCCGTAAGGCTTCAGCTTTGAAAGCAGAGCGTGTGGAAGTAACACAGCTACAGTTGCCAACTTTTAAAAGATGTCTCAATTCATATAAAGACGGAGGCGTTCACTAAAAGGCACAGTTTATTGGAGCCACTTCTTCAAGTGATTTAAACATTTAGATTTCAGTGAACTACGAGACCTTTTATGACTGCTAGAACATAATGTGGCCTACAGAGAATAAATCGCTTCCATTCACCTTGCATAAAACATTCCTTCTGACTGATGTGAAACAGTAAAGCCTGTTACCGCTCGGACATCGCTCTCTCCCATCTGACAATTTGAGGATTGTGTTATGCCCATTCGTTTCCTCGTTTACATAACCTCTTCACACAGTTCCCCCGAGTCATCTCTTCCGTGTGATCACCTGCACGCACCGACGTCAGCTCTGGCTGCCTTAACTTTATCATAAGTCACCGGGGACCACGAATTGCGACCCGGGCCTCGTTGTTCAGCTGTTGGTGGTGAGGACAACAGAGTTGCTCGGAGACAACATTACCTCACCCTGCATTAGCATGCACTGCTGAGTAACGAAGACCCACTGGTGCATGTTAAAAGAGGACATGCAGCAGGACAGATGGGGATTACGGTAAGATGTCAGAAAAACCAGGCTTACTTGAAATAACATTAGCCAACGCGGTTAAAAGCACAGACTGCCTTAGTTAGTGCACAGGGGGCACACAAGCTGGATTTTTGACTTTAAAATAAATAAATAAAAAAAAGGAAAATTGTCAATTGGCAAGGGGTCAAAAGCTTTTGATGACTGTTGGTCCAGAGAGCTTACGTTTAAAAAAAAAAGAGCAACAATCAAACCCCTGACATGCATCACTGCACCTGCTGTTGCCCATCTTTAACTGAAAATGTGTGTGTGAGCCGGGACAGGAAGCATGAGGAGGGAAAGAGTACGGCTTAACCTGGGAAATGGAGCACGTAGTACTCTGCACTCAGACTCCAACAGAGCCAAATATAGGCAGCGGGCCCCCTGGCACTCTGCATTGGGACTTTAAAAAAATAAGTGGAAAGTCTGAATTCAGACAGTGACAGGCGCACAAACACAGCTGGCACCCAAACAAAGCTGAAAACCACGAAGATTCAGTTTTACTGTATGAAAAGAGGAAAAAGAGAACGCCTCATCTTTCTTCTTTGGTTCTTTGCTTTCTTCAATTTGCATGAAGTCTTGCCTCAACAGCAGCAGAAATGGCTGAAATGAGAACGTTCTGCTACCGAGTCTGTGTGCAAGAGACCCAACATGTCCTACTGAGAGCGCCATAGTTAACATGCTGTACAGACTGGGAGCTGCATTAATCAAGCTGTGCTCCAAAAGTAGGTGCATGAGTCACTGGCAGCCAGCGAGAGCAGCAGAAGATACTGTGTCATGTTTCCTCTACCAAGCTTTCAGCAGGAGAAATATTTAAGAGAGAGAGAGCGCGCGAGCGAGAAAAGACCCATGAATAACACTCTCTGACTTGTGAGTCGTGACTTCCAGTTCGAGCAGCCTGCCTGTGAGGACATGCACGTGTGCACCCCCCCCCGCCCCCCGGCAAGCATGCACCGCGGCCTGCACGCACACAGGATGAAAGGCAGCAGAGTATTAAACATGGTGGGGTAGGGAATGCCTGTAAGAGACATCAGCTGTCAGAGAATCTATCATGGGATTGCGTGCATGCAAAGAATACAAAATAAAAAAAATAAAAAGACACAATGACAAACTGCTGGTGTGAATGCAGGTGGAGGGGAAGCGACGTGTTAGAGTGCAGAAACACGGAAAATGTCGCAAGGCGACTAAAATGAGAGCAGTTTTTCGTACAGAAGCAGCGATGCCTTTTGGCTACTCGGGTTAAGATACACCTCATCAACTTTGTTAGACACTGTGTTCTCACTTTGCTTAGCAGGAAATAAAGAAATCTAGCAGGACCTTTGACACACAAAGCCTGTGAGCACACAGCCCCTGAAGACATAATAATAATATAAACAACAGCACTATTTAACAGGTTGATGCAACCCAAGTGGAAAGACGCTTCAGCTGAAAGCCATAAATAAAAAAAGCAGAAACAACATGTCGTGACCCCGGGCTGGGGCAACCTACCCTTTGGTCCAGTTCTGCAAACACATGATGCCCAGCTCCATTAACCACCAGACCGCCAGAGAGCACAAACTCAACGTCACGGAGGGCACAGCGCAAGGTATCCATCACAATTTCGCTACTGGCCTCTTCACCGTGGAATAGACTTACAAATCTCTCTCACTTCAGTGACCTAAATGCTTTTCGGCTGCCCCGCTCTTTATCCTCTGCAGTGGCTTCTGCTTTTTCTGTGGAGGATACAGCCGTACAGCAGAAACAGACCCAGAGAAGTAAAAACTTATGGTAAAAAAAGAAAGCTGGACAAAAGAAAATTTTAACAATTAAATGTCTACTTTAAAGTGGCCAACATGATGTTGATTTTCAGAAAACAAGAACTGTATAATAACAGTTTTGACTTTGACACAGAGTCAATAATAGCGCTGTATGGACGGTAATGCTAATGGTCAGCAAATGCACTACTGGAAGATGAATTAACTAGAGTGGAGAGGGAAAGCATGCCAAAGCGATATACTAATCTGGTAAATACCATAGCCTGGACAACTAAAGAAAGCTGCGACGTAGGAGAACCCCTGAAGCATGCTGCCATTGCTCCGTCAGAAAAAAAGACTCAAGATTTAACAATTTGTACATTCTAAAGCTGAACCAGGTTGATAACAAACATCAAGAGTGAGTGGAAAATTCAAAAGTGAGAAAGCCCCGTGTTTTCAGGACATCTGTGACCCCACACGGGACAACCACTGCTCCTTTTTATTTTCATTTCATTTATTTATTTGAACAGGGACCGTACACATCAATCAACCCAGGGGTAAATGTGTCAGTCTTAGCTAAAGCTAAATTTCAACCGTAGTCCCTGTGGCCGGATATAACAAGCCACAGGGAGGTGTGAATCACTCCATAGCCCTTTCATATTGTACACACAAAATTACATTGTCAGCATTTTCAACGGCCTGCTTTCAAGACTTTCCTTCTATTCTCGTTTGGTCGTTGCATAAATATATGCCTCATCTTAATGCGGTAGACCAATTCAGAATCTCTTTTCTAAATAAATGTTAAAAAGAAATGTCTTTTTTGTAGTACGATTAGTTCGCTGTAGAGAACGAGGCAGCAGCCCTATTCACATGCAAATATGTTGTTATCCACCGAGTTGGCTGATTAAATTTTTTTTCCTGTGTTGAACACTGATAAAGGACGGCAGAGCCATGACAAAAACAAATGCATGAATTGCTCTTCTCGGCCTCTGTCATCGTCTCTATTTCGGTGACTGGCCTCAAAGCCTGCCGAGTTGTGACTCTTGCAGAAATATCTTGGCAATCCCACTCGACACAGAGGCGACCCGAGCTGGGTGTTTCAGAGGAAGAGGGTGGTGAAGTCAGAATCTGGGGAGGGCCACACTCGGCCCTTTCACCAGCTCCTGGTCGTCCACTCCACAGACATGTGGACGGGTGTCGGAGCAGACGGGACGGTTGGTGAATGCTGTTCGGCTCACCTGAAGGCTTTCATCCTCCTTCACCAGCTCCTTCTGGGGGAACAGGTCCTTGGCCTTGATATACTCCAGGCTGGGAGGCCCTTCTTCACCCTGTCAGACACAAAGCAGGGGTGTTCAGACAAATACCTCCGTCGTCATTAAGTCGACACAGCAGGGTGAATACAAATAAATAAATAAAAGGAATACAGACAATACAGTGTAATTAACAGGAATATCAAACCACGATAACACCGATTGCCCCCTAAAAAAATAAATCCATTATTTCCAATCAAACCCAAAGTTTATTACACAAGCATTTATCAAGGTGGTTAGACTTTGATGTAAAATCCATGCCAGGTGGAATTTCACCTCAGACTTCACATTGCAGATTAAATATTGACTACGAGAGTTTCAAAACTCCCTTTAAAAAAAAAATGGAGGCACGCGACCTTGTGTCAGGTCAATGAGGCAAGCCACTTTAAAAAGTTTACCACTCAATTCTAAGTGTTCCTTGATTGAGTAACACACGTTTTTGCATACCTTTTAAATATTCCGTTTGCTCTGGAGCAGGTAGTTTTTGCATGTGCAAAAAACAGACAGCAATAGGCAACGGATACCAAAAAGCTGTACACTTTGTGACTGGGTGTTGCAGCCTTGTGCAAACAAAGATATTGGGACTAAGTAAAGTATTTCAAACACCTGACTAGTTTTTCCATGAGTCATGCATCAACTTCTTACAAAGTTCAAACAATTCCCCGCTCAGGTCACTTAACCAATTGTTTCCTGAGGAGGACCATGTAAACTCATTATTTCAAAAAGGTTGCTAGAAAAAAAAATGAAACCCCCAAATACAGTCTCATCAAGTGCACATGTGTTATAACAGATGGTTTGCTAAAATTAGACTGCAACACAGCAAGAAGCAGCAAAGGAGACAGCAAGAGTGGAACAAAGAGGCAGTCAACCTCATCCTTGCAGGGTGTGCCCCTCTCAGATTGAGAAGGAGCAAGGATTTGCCCTTTCAATGTCTCACTAAATAAACAAAGTATACACATAAAGAGCATTTACATGTACACCAGTACCCTGGTTTTGAGTCTTATCCTGGTTTGAGTCATATTTGTGACAGGACGCTTGCATGTAACCCTGTAGACAGAAGTCGAACATCATCCAGGACCATGATCGTCCGCTACGACATGCAGCCATGTCTTCCACTCCTTCCTTCCAGCCTCTCTGCCATTTTCTGCAGCTACCGAGTTACCTCAGCGGTTGAGGATGAACCCAGTTTGGTTTCTGGCCGCCTGAACACTGCTACTTCTACTCCTCTGCTGGATTTGGCTTCTCCATCGGAGTACGGCCGTATGTCGATGCTGTTCCTTAATGAAAACAGCAATGGGGGTTCCTGAAGGGGGACCAGAGGGAGGCAGCGTGAATCTAGTATTACTGACTCAGGTGGACCTCTTGCTAATTGAAGCCTTGTGTCCCTGGACAAAACAAAAAAAAACACAGTAACATGTAATATATTATAGCAGGAAAGCCCTTGATGTCTCACCATGCAGACCTCCCGCCATGTTACCAATCATTTCACCTGCCATTCAAAGCTCCAAGCCGGTGATGAATCCACATGATAAGCATACCGCCCACTGGGCTTTCTGGTAACAGATGGAGCTAGTGGTCCTACAGCAACAACCCGTCCTCTACAAGACACCAACTCTTCACCATCCGATTTCAAAAAGGCAGAGTGATCCTAGGGATATAATAGCCAAAGCATAATGTATGAGCTTCTGTGATATAACAGCTGTGTTGACAGAGGGCAGAGGAGCTTTATTGTCTGCCTATTGCTAACATGACATGCGCACATTTGAATGTTTAAAAAAAAAAAAAAAAGGGTCACCAACACCACCATACAATTGGTCACAAATGAATGGGTTTAAATGACCAAGACGCCCTCAGCTCCTTCCTGCAATCAAGACCAACAATCTGTTGTCCATTTTAAAAGAGGGAATAAGAGTTGAAACGTTTGCCGTTAAAGTTCCTCAACTAATTGAATAACTTGTTTGATAATTGAATAATCTTAAAAGATGCAGCAAAATATAAATTATTTGAGGATCCTTTTGTTTGTTTGTTATATAGCATCCATCTTTGGGTTTTTGAGTGTACGGACATTTTTCACCATTTCCTACAATTTTATATACAAAACCATTAATCGAGTAATGAATCATCAGAGTAAACAAAATCATTCCAGCCCTGAATGTACGAGTCCTCAGGTGGAGAATCCTTTACCGCTGTTGGGTTTGTATTGAAGGCTTGCTGTGGGTTTGGGGAGTCTCTGTGTGGGAGCGATTAATGGAATGAATCACGACACAAAGCTAGTCTTCCTTCGACTTCAAACACCATAAATTGTAGGAAATGGAAAGGGCTAATGGCAGTCCATTTTGGTAGGTGGTTGTCAAGGCTGTTTGAGATGTCTCCACTCCCTAAAAGATGGTCCAATTTTAAGTGCTGTCTGGTATTACTATGGGCTCCATTTCCTTCAAATGATGCCTTTATGGTCATGCTAATGCGGTCTTTCCATCTCCACGCGACACTCAATGTGAAGATGAGGTGGAATCTTCTTTCTAGCACAGAGCTGCATTCATGCAATGTCACTAGAATAGGAAATAGGAAGTCTTCACAGAATATTCAAAGACGGTTATCCCCACTACTAGACTCGTAGTTCAAACTGAGCCCAAATTAGCTACTTTTGTTGTGCGACGTATTTGCATCCGTTTCCAAACATGGAAAGCAGATAAACATAAACTGGCTAACTCGCCTGTATTAACTACTTTAGTTGACACTAATTGCCACATTTTCAGACTTGTAAACTCGTCAGAACTCCTTTGCAATGCAACCTTGGTAATCTCTTGACCTTTGACCCGAGTCCGGCCTTCAGCGTCAGATGGATGAGGCAGCTGTGTGTCATCAATTTTACTTATTTTCACCTCAGAATGGGGTGGACCATGACAGTGGCCATCAGTCAGAGGCATCCTTCGAGGGTCGGGCCCATTAAACGTTGATCTCACACACTGTTGCTGGGCAGTCTGAGCCACCAGCCTGCCATCCAGGCCCAGACTACTTTCCTTTTAATGGAAAGAAAGTTTTCTGTGGAGTGCCAGACAGCCCGTCATACATTACTGGAGAAGCTATCGCTATAGGACCTCGCCTTCAGAAATTCAATACAAATCAGTTCATTCAATCTTCACACATACGCACAAGCGCGTCCTCTGGCTACGTCTCACACACGATGCAATACGTCTACGTCATCCGGTAGATACTTGGCACCGTTCACTCAATTCTCTCATGAAGCAGCCCTGACACTGCGCTCCTCTGAGGCCTGCTAGAACACAGTGTACTTTATAAGGTTGAAATAAAATTGTGACGCGTTTTTGGTGCTCCATCAATCCCTGACAACTCAGAATGGATTTATACACATGTATTGGCGCTAAACATACTTCATAAACATTAGAATGATACATTATGATGGCAGAAACGAGAAACAAGAGCAGAGTAGCAATGCTAAGAGGAAGACTTGTAGCAACTGAATCCTCTCCTGCTGATAACATTGATATTTCAGCTTCGCAAGTCCCTTCGCATGGCGGACGACGCCGATCGAGACCGGGCTCATGACTCCGTCATTACGTTTCCATGCAAACACAAACAGTGAGGCGCCGTTTACCGATTGGTGATCCATTGCTTTGTGTGACCACAACCAGACAAACAATCATCTTACAGAAGATCAGAAAGGAAAAGAGAATATTCTCTCACCGACTCACAAAAGATGGAGCACAGCTTGTCCTGTGCCCGACACGTTTTGTTTTGTTTTTTTGCTTCGTCACTGCTGTGAGCCTGCGCACCCTCCCCCACCTTCGTCCACCCAGCAATCAAAAAGCTGGAGCTGCGCTCATGCACACGTACACGTACACCTCCATGCATTTCCCCAATGATAATCATGTCATGTCAGAGTGTACAACACATGCAACGTCTTGGATTACATGTATTGCCGGTACAGTGACACTATCAGCTAGCAGCTAGTGTGCATGTGGAGGGAAGAACCCGCCGGCCTAATTTAGGGTTGTAATCGTCTGTGGAGAGCATATTTGAAAGACTGTCTTCCAGAGATTTCTGCATGCGAGTGAATGAAAAAATAATGACAACACAAAAAGGTAGAATAGGAAGAGAAAAGACACACATGCCCAGTATTCATGAATACGTGTCTGGTTGCCATGGACACAACAACCTCTTTACAGTCCCGTTCTCTCTAAAGCTTTTGGAAACAATTTGCTGTCTCACCAGATTATTTACTTAATCTGACTGGGGCTTTGTCCTAGAGTTGTGCAGATTAGAGAACCACTACATGATGCAGAGGTGACCTCCTAAATATGTGGGGAACATGTACTTGTGCATCTGCTCTTAGGTGTACAGTTAGTTGCCGTTTTGGAAATGTCTGAAAAATGACCTCAAATGACGTGGTTAGGAAGTAAGAAAAGGACGAGGGAAGATGGAAACAGAGGACACAATGACGGGGCAGAATGAAAAGCAGCCACTAAGAGATAAATCAAGCTGCAAGATGTTTTTTCTTGGCTTGTGTTCAGAAGTCTAAGTAATAGGTCAAGACCAAAGATGACAGAGCGTCTTCCCAAATGCACTTTTTCTCTTTCTCCACCCTGCTCTCCCTCTCAGACCACGTTAATATTTTATAGACCACCATGTTCTAAATGATCACTCCCATTTTAGTCTCGGGCCGTTCTCAAAGGAGCTGAGGAAACTAGGCAGGAGCAGCGTTTTCGATAAGTAAGCAGAATTGATCTGAAACAAGTGGGCAACACTTTGTATCACGCGGAGAAGTGACCAGATCTTTCCATGTTGAAGATACTAGCTCCTCTTTAAAAGAAAAAAAAGAAAAAGTAACATTTAGAAAATGTAACAAGAATACCGGCCTTCTCGAAACATTAGGATGAGCAGCAAAACATTCAAATCAATGTCTAATTGAGAAAACTATTTATACTGGATGGTAATTAACGTTAACAGTGAAAAGATAAAGATTCGATCGATGAGGATTTAAGGCAATAAGATCTGAGAAAGAGCTCAAAAAGTGTCAAGGTATCCTCTTATCTAAATACCATTCTTCCCATTAAAAACAAATGCTCCGTCTCATATTGTTGCATTTTGTCCTCTTTGCTCATGAGAACTTCCTCAGGTGACCGAACACATTGATGTACTGTGTTGCGCTCTTGGTGTCAGGCCGAGTGGTGAGACCCAATACCAGACCCACCCGAGTGCCAAGGGTGCAAGAACTTATATCGCCGAAAGCACATCCCCAAAAAGCTTTTGGCTGTGCCTACACTCTTAATTCATTTAGCTGGTGGGTTGATAGAATCTGAGTCATGGAAAAATCTTCACCAATTCAATTAGGCTTTTTATAGTTCCATTTCCATTCATATCGCAGAGAGATAAACATGACATGTTAGGGAGAGAGGGAACCGTCACCCAAGATTTTATTTTTCCATAGTTGGACCACAACAATGGCCACGACAAAGCTGCGGCCCTCCTCCGCAGAGAAAGACCGACAGCGCTGTGATCCACATCAGTAACAGAAGACGTGGATACTAAATTATACAGACACTGACGCAGAAGAGGAACTGTCGACTCAGCTGCACCCCAGACGTATGAAAGAGAGATCATAAATTGTGCAACGCCTGACCAAGTCAGGTCGCAAAAAAGAAACGAGAAAGGGAACCGGATCTTCCTGATCCAACGTACAGCTTTACGACCCACGCAACGCAACGGTGGGAACTAAACACAAGCTCTCCCAACGCCGACATTCAATTTGTCAAATTCTTTAGTTTGAAACCAAACAACTGTGAAACTAATCTTATCCCATAAATATCCCATCAGCCTCAGCTGTACTTTGTGTCGAGTCATAACTAACAAATGTTTGCATGCCAACACACGAAACTAAGATGGTGAACATGTTAAATATTATATCTTCTAAAAGGTCAGCGTGTGAGCATGTTTACGCCATCACTCAGCACAAATGTGCACAGAGCCGCCAGCATGGCTGTCGACTCTTGTGATAATATGTACAGCTTACATTTCTGGGATCCATGTTTTTACTGAGAAGAACATTCTAGTTCTATACAAATAAGACCTAAGAAGTTTGAACAGATTATTTCAATGACATTGGATTTTGATGGGTATTTCTTACTATTCAATTGTTTTACACACACACACACACACACACACACACACACACAGTTATAAGATGCCAGTTGTCAGCCTTAGAAAATTCTGAGAAAATGATCGCAATACATACAATATATGAATGAGAAATACATTTGTGATGTTTCTACAAAGTTTGTAAAGTCTTAACATATTTTCTTTTGAAAAAAAAAAAAAATACTTTCTCAAAGTTAATAATAGGCCTATTAATCAAGCAATGAATACTGTAGACACTGGCAGTGGACATGACCGAAAAGCTCGGCAGATAACATCTGAATCGCCAGCTAATCTGGGCCCAGGACATGAGGCTGAGACCACCCTGAGCTGCTCACCTCCGTCTCAAGATGCAAACTAAGAGAAACACCTGTTCCACATCAGTCATATTCCTCCGTCCCCTTAACATCCTCACACCACACAGTGCTACATGCAGGCCCTCCACTGCAGTGAACGTACTTCACCACTCTGAGGCTGCAACCGTGACTGCACAATGTGCTCACACACACACACACACACACACACACGGCCTTCCCTGCCAATCAACACACCGGCAGCACAATATCCTCCATACAACGGAGGTGAGTGATGAGAGTAATTGATTAGCTTTTCATCATCACACGCATGAGAAGACACCGGGGTAATTCAATTATGTCTATGTGGAGTGAGTGTGGGTTTCTCACTAATAACTGCAGCGGCGCTCACGTGTGTCGACCCATCCATCCCCCCCCATCCCACAGTTTGGCCGGCACACACACAAGCAGGCGAGTTAGGCCACGGAGGGCTTTTTTTGAGACACAACCAATCCCGAACCAGAGTCTCAAAGAAAAATGAACAGCAAGAGGAAAGGCCTGGGGACTTACAAAGCAGTTGAGCATGGAGCAGGACACCCTTCCTGCGAAGCTCATGTCGAGGAGAGGCAGGGCTGTGCCTGGATGACACACAGCCTACGGAGCAGCAGCACGACCAGAGCACGAGGAGCCGGCATCACCATTCTCCTCCCTGCCGGAGCCCGTCCACCCCTCGTCCGCTCCGAACCCCTCCGCCTGCCGCCCCTCTTCTCTCTCTCTCCCCCCCACCACCCCACCCCCCCCCACCCCAAACGTCTGCACCTTTTGCGCGTTCTCCCCTTCTCAGGAGTTGCGGTGAGCCGACGCGCCGATCCCGGCTCTCATTCGGGAACCCACCCCGCTCCCCCCCACCGCTCCCAGAGCGGGGAGAGAGAGAGCACGCTGGTTTCTGAAGACAGCCCCTGTTGCACTGATGAAAGAGGGAGGACGGTCCATAAAGATGCAAAAAAACCAGAGCGGCAGTCCACGCGATCGGCCGAGCGATGAGAAAGCTAAAGTGATGAAATCACTGCAGATGTGCCATCTCTCATGTAGCGAATGGATGGGGGGGTAAAAGGGGGGTGGGGGGGGAAACTGCGAGAAGAGAGAGCAGGAGGCAACGCAAGACAGAGGGAACTGCCGGATGCTAAGCTCCACCCTCTGCATGCGCATCTACCTCCCTCTCTCTCTCTCTCTCTCTTTCTCTCTCATCCACATGCTCACATTTCTCCCCTCATCTCCCTCTCATCCTTTGCTCCTCCCCCTCCCTGTTCACCCTTCACCGACATCGCCTCGTAAATATGCTTCTCCCTCAGCAACAAGGCGGCACAGCTTAGAGTGTACCGCCGGCAACCAGAAGATGCTCTGACCGCCATACATGTGCCGTACCGCGGTAAGACAACGTTTTGCATGGGCAGCAGCTGATCTAGTGCAGGAGGGAAATACGTGGCAGAGGACGGAGGAGGGCGGGTGTTGAGGAGGAAGAGTGTATGCGGAGATCTCCAGTGACACAGCATTCCACAGACAGCATTTCGCCCTCACCTGCCTCTTGAGTGTCTTTGCAGCACTGTCCTGCACAAGTGCAGTGCAGCTTTGCAGTGAACAGAGCTGAGCAGCAGCCCCTTCCTGTGCTGGAAATCAGGGAAGGTCATGGCTGTGTAGGGCGTATACAGTGAACCTTAGACTACAGGGGGGGGGGACACAGCCCTTCCCCCTCTTACCCCAACCTCCTCCCTGGCAGAGTCGTGACAGCCACTCTCCTTCAGCTGTATGACCCCCGTATTATGTAACACGCATAACGTAGTACACGTAGTACACGTAGCATGAAGGCTGGATGCGCAACGCAGCAATAATACATAGGATTCACTACTGGGGGGCGGGTGCTGTTATTAATTGTAATCTTTGACATGGTACAGCCTCATTTTAACGGGAGGGATTTTCACAGGCGGTGCTGTAATTGTAATGATTTATTGTAATTAAGTATATTCCAGGTAAAGAAACCCTCCAAACCAAGTATATTGTTTTACTTGGGACTGCATAAGTATCAGAGGTCTGACCATTCAAATGTAGCTCAAAGAGACACATTTCAACTGCTTTGAGAGGAACTTGCTGCCATTCATGCACGTTCATGATGTCATTCCTTTTTGTAAAGAGCACCTGATACTGAAGCAGGTGGTGCACACATGAACCTATGACTGGACTCAAGACACTCCCCGAATGCCATTGTAAGTAAAAACCGAAATGAAAGTCCATTGATGAGCTGTTATACTGGTTGTACTGGTAGATGCATATTTCATCTCCAGGCTGACAAAGACTGAATGAAAGCATAAAATCTCCACTGTTACCATTAGCAATAGGTAGCACATGTTACCATTAAGACCACAAATCTACAATAAACATACCCTATGGCTTCATATGTAATGAGCCATTAGCGCCTGAATAATGTCTATAATTACAAACTTTGTATTTCTGTATCATTCTAACCTCCTATACAGTGTTTCTGATTTATACAGGAGAGGATATCTATGATGTTCATGTAATTACAGCCATCAGCAAGATGCAAAACCTACATCTTCTATAGTGCATGCACAGGCCCACAAAACGTAAATGAAGACGGAATATAGACAATTCAGTTTTCTGCTGTATTTAAATTACAGATATCATCGTAAGAAGCACAGGACGTCCCCAGCAAAAAAATTATCCCCTAACAGTATGGATAAATGTTACAAACCACAAGGGAATCATTATATAAACATAAAGACATGTCAGCGTTTCATTCAACGTCACAGTTCAACAGATTTCCCTGCACTGCCATCAGCTGCTGCTCTGAGCGCAGAACCTACCGTCAGTCTTCAGTTACTGTAAATGAAAACTGAAATTAGATGTAACTGCGTTTTGGTTTAACCCTTATGCTGCTTCAGTTTTAGAAATCATGGGTCCAGGCAAGCGGAACATGTTTACAACAGTCCAGTGGGAACATTTGCTACATTTATAGCATCATCAACACATTGCACTCAATATAATTACTCGTTTCTAGATTATTCTACTCCATAAAGCACACTGAAATTGGCTATTGAAAAAAAAAAAAAAAAAAAACTAAATAATAATATTGGCCATTTCATGCAGATTTGATAGATCAAAATTCACAATTTCTTTATGCCTAGTCAGAATTATCTTTAAACTTCTAATACATTGGCACATTATGGCCATATATTAGAAAGGTAGAGCCTTGTGCTGCAGGAGGCATGATGAAGTGCACTCGTGTGCAGTACGACTTCCATCTCATCAGGTAAATGGACTCTATGGGCTGCTATAAAATGCACTTCCACAAATCAAGCACAACCCTACAGAGATTGACTTTCATGTCACATGGTAAACCCGTGATCCGGTACAGAGCGAAATGAAGAAGTGAAATAAAGCTCAGCGCACAGCGCTCGAGCGCATAAAAACACCAGCTCGTACTGAAACATCCTTACTAGCGTATGTGTGTGCTTTCAGGGAACAAATGCTACGCCATATTGAGCGAGAGGCGAATGTACACCGGAGAAGCTGTGCCGGCTTCTCCGTCTTGTGACGTGTGACAGGAAAATTGCTCAGCACTACAGTGTGAAGTGTTTATTTCTTTGGCAAAATCCCAATGACTGAGACATCAATCATTGGGATGGACGAGTGCAACCTCATCAAAGTTTGGAAGTGTAGTGGGCTTTCCCCTCAATGAGATTAGCGACACTATGAAAGAAGATCTTTAAACTCATTATTCAGCCCTTCAGTAATAATAACCTCAGCAGGTAGATCATTCAAAAACTGAAATATGTTTTGTGTAAATCAACTTTGCTTTATACATTTCATTTTTAACACCGGACCTTTGAATACTGCAGCCTGATGTCGAGTGGGTGCACATTCCAAAAACACAACCTAAACCCCCTTCTGCCCGGCCCGGTCTGAAATGGCCGCAAAAGTGAGCACCCGATTTGGCCTCGTGTGTCTCCGTTGTTATTTTAGGAAAAGAGGGCAGCGAGTCACCAACGCAGAGCCAGCCCACATGTTGACACACGGCTATAGAAGAGGACGTGCACAATGCACTAGGAGGCATCCGGTGACTGTACGGAGCCAGTCAAACGCCAAAGATATTTGCACGTACATGTTCAAGTGTCTGTCAATGCATATAGTTATTTGTGGGTGCCTTTTACGATGTAAAACCGTAAAAGACATATCCTGTAACTATGCTAGCAGTCGAGAAACAAGTTTTTCCCCAACTAATTATAAAAATGTTGTCTAAAATTATGTAAAATGATAAAAAATGATGCAGTGATGTCCTATATCTGACAAATCAGATATTTTAGTCTGCAGCATGATTTATTTATGATTTACTAAAGCATGGACTTGTACTTTTCTAGTCCTACGACCAACCTGTCGTTCACCCATGACCGACGTCAGGATCAGGATCAGGATCAAACAGTGCTTGAAGCCAAAGTGTCTTGAAGGAGAGTGCCAGGCAAATCATTAACCACAGCCTGGAATGAACCCTCTGGCTTTAACTCCAACCCTAACCGAGAACTTCTGGTGTCTGGTTTGTGCGTATTGAGGAAACCAACAACACAAAGTGATGCAATCCTTACGCGAGCAGGTTTCATCATCATCAGCGGCACAGAAACGCGCTTCATTGCATGTTGTCGGCAGAGAAACTTCCCTCGCGAGTTCCTCACAACGCCACCAAGGTAGCGTTACAACGCACCGAGGGCACTGAGCCCTTTGTCCTAGTTTCCATGCTCGCATTATCCTGCTAACAATACGGCAGCATGAGTGGATGACAGCATGAATTCAATACTTCCCGTTTTGTTTCAGCGAAAAAAAGCTTGGAGGCTGGGAAGCAATTAAAGGCTGCTTCGCAAGATGGGTTTAAGGAGTCATATTACATGTGGAACGAACTGCTGGAACAAAGGTCTCACAATCCCACCTGGGAAACTAACCTTTAGATCATCAACAACTACTGAGAACAGATAGAAATATCATTAGCTGTGGCCACTTAAAAATGACCCGCTACGGTCGTTTCATACCACATTTCTGATAACATAACTGCATATTCATGTTGCACAAACAATACGGACGTCTGTGCATCTGTTCATGTTTTTTTTTTTAGATGATCTCTATTGATTTAACTTCACACCTGTTGCAGTGAGTCAGTACAGCAGGCATCACTGGTGAGTGTACTTACAGCAGCGGTCTGCGTGCCAATGATGGGCACAGTGTTGGTTCATCAGCCTCCGCCATCAATTAAGCCCAGAGCTCCACTGCGTGTCTCATTAAAATAAAAAAAAGCAGAGAGCTGGGCAGCGGCCATGGTGGCATTCTGTGGACCCAGTTGACCAGAACCTTGGGACACACATCCTACCGCTACACTTCCTATTTCTGTCCCACAAAAGCAGCGCCCATTAATTTCAAGAGGAACATGTCATTCATCTGGTCAAAGCTCTTCCTCTCTTAAAGCCCCGTGAATCTTGGCTGAAGTACATTTATTGTTCTTTCACTGAGAAAGTAATAAAAAAAGGAACAGGCCATCATGTGGCCAGAGGGCTCTCTCTAAAGTTATCACGTATGATGGTGCTATCGGTTTCAAAACGTACAACATACAGTACTTTCAATATTTAAGTTGCAGAAGAATATGCATTTAACATCTAATTAAGGCTAAATGTGTCGTGTACATTTCTTAAGCTAAGAAACTGAGCCCAGAGTCAAATATAGGCATCAAGCCATTGTCATATACACTTAATAATTACCTTTAAATACAATGCACAGCTTGCATTGCTCTTTCAAACTGTTGAGACGTATAAATAGCTTTGCATCTTGCATGTTAAATGCTTCAGTGTAGTTACCCACATATGCAGCATGATTAGACGAACCACTGCTCAACTCTCATGGAGCAAAATCTGAGACTTAGTTTTTTTTTTTTAAAGGAACGCAAACAACCGTGCATGCGGCAACTTGGAGCAGCACGATTACTTCGCCATCTTTTTTGGCACCAATTACTTTCATGGTAATGTTACATAATAGAAAACCCATTTAGTCTCAGATTTGCTAAAGAGCTGAATAGACAGAAATATCCACTAGAGGGCGGTCGATAGAAGTAGATCCAGATTCAGTACTTCACTGTAACAGAGTGATGCCCCGGTCATCTTGGCTGGACACTGGCACACAGCAACAAGCATTTTGTTTCACATTTTGGCCACTCTTGCTATGACATTTTTACATGTCACCGTGAGCGTCTTCATGTAAACAGGACAGTTTTGTACAGGAGACGCGAGTCAGGGAGCTACATCAAACATCTGTTACCTGCTAGGCAACACTTTGACTGATGCAGGAGCACCTTCCCCAACGAAACAAGCAATGAAGTCGTAACCCTGCTGAGGAAACTACTACTGGGCAATAGCGAGAGACGCTGCCTGAGGACGATCAACTTTCACACTCTCAAATTGGTTTCCTACAAATCCCCATTTAGTGCCGACTGTGGCTAAATTGTTATCAATTACTCGCGTATTTGTTAAACCCAAAAGATCCCATCTTTTGTCTCCGTGCAGGGAGCGGGACCATGAACAACTAGTACGAGCCGCTTATGCAGCCACAATTGCATGATCCCTCTCTGGCCAAACATGATGGTTGGAATCCAAGAGCGAGCTGGAGGCATCGACTTTAAGAACAACATCTTTAGTCATGGAAAAGCAATGTTGATCACTAAATCACTTTCCCCCCCCCCCCCCCCCCCCTTACTCATGAATTTGAAAAATACAGAGCAGAATACTTAGAATTAGAAAATGGATACATTGTTGAAATCATCATGTTACTGTGCAGCTCTGAAACACATGTGTGACTAGTAAAAAAAAAAGTGACAAAAGTTTGAGTTGCTCATCCTGTCGTTGAGCAGGTCTCAAAACCCTGCACTTTGTTTAGGCTTGTAAGAATATTGTGCAACATCCTGCGTGAAAACGTACCATTTTACCATGGAAGCCGGGAGGGTGTTGCGAGCGGCAACTAGTTTAATAGCAATCAATAGCAGAGTACAATATACAAATATATACACACACACACACACACACTATATAGTGTGACTGGCTCACCATGCTGCCAGCCAGGGCTGTAGACAGTTGGTCTGGGCGCTCCTCTTCAGGTCCCTCCCTCTCCTCCTGTCTACTGGGCTCTGCTGTGCCAGTGATGGCTCCTGCCAACATAAAAAAAAACACACTAACTTCAGACATTGGGTGTGTGTGTGCACGCATGTGGGCGATTGTGAAGCGTGTCATTGCATAAACTGGATTACAAAACAAACCTTCCTTGGTCTGTATACTGTACTTAGAACATATCTTATTATTGAAAGAAGTTGGGTATGGATGCACTTTACATTTTATCGTTCAACCCACTGCTCCCACCGCGGGAATAAAAAATAAAAAATAAATATTCAAGCTCTCAAGAAGAGTGTGTGGTGCATACTAGGTGAGAACTGTCTGGCCTGGTACAAGGAGTACTCTCTACAAATCAGGTCAAGTCAATGTAAACACACTCCACACATGCAGTGCTGCAGACAGACGTGCAGGCGCATGTGTGAAGTCTGATCAGCTGACCCGACGGGAAAGACTCCGAAATACAGGAAACGTAAACTCAACATTCCTCATCCGATTACGAGCCGCCAAAACTGATAACCGCAGCAGGAGACGTAGAAAAACTCCACAACTCTCCTACACACCAAAAGGTGCTCCACAAAAAAAAAAAAAAAATGAGTGAAATACTGAGCTCGCACTTGTTTCACTAGAAAACCGACAGTGAAAGTAACACTGACATTCCACCGCCTTCTCTACCCGTGCATACTCGGACAGGAAGCTCAGCGCATGTTTAATATGAGTAACCCGCACACAGCTAGACAAAACATGGACATAGTGTTCACTTTCTCGTGTTTAGGACTCGACTTAACTATAAAGCGCAGATTACAAGGACAACTTGAAACTGGATCAAAGTTCTTGCTGTTTAAGTGCTCTCGTCTTACTTCCCGATATATATTTTTTTTACAGACACACCCCCCTTTTGCACACAGTTCCACCAAAAAAAAAAAAAAAAAAAACACTACTCTCAACTCACAAAAATACTGTTCCCAAAGTTGTCTTCTCTTACCTGTTTAAAGTGCAGAATCTGTGCTTTTGTCTACCCTTTTAAAAAGGTTGAATAAAAAGCTCAATGCCTTTCAAAGTGCCAGTAGTCTCCGTCTCTCAAACACATACTGGTTGTAATCCAGTGCATGACATACCTCCCTCCCTCCCTCACTCCCTCCCTCCCTCCCTCCCTCGGTCTCTATGGCTTACGCTTTCTCCCTCCCACTCATTAGGTGCCAGGCTTCTCAAAGAAGCCATGGTACAGGGGACAAACTCTACATTTCACTCACCTCCACTCATGACTCATTTGATCTAAAAGCAATCAGCCGTGAAAACAGAAACCACCACATGTAGGCAACCAGTCATGAAATTGCTTTCAAATAAATAAATAAATAAATAAATAAATAAAAAGGTCAAATAAATCACACTCAAAGCAATGTGAGTCACCTACAAGTAGCAGTAGGATGTACAGTGTCAAACAATTTAAAAAAAAGTTGTGTGTCAGGTAACAAAACACACATTTAGCAGAGAAGCAACCAAGTAAAAATAGCAGGAAGACCTTTAAAGCTGCATTAACTGCTTATTTGGCCACTCGGGGGCCGGAGAACCTCACAGCAAGCTAACAGGGTTCACGAGAGCTCGTTGGCTAAAAACAGGCGCCTGCTGCTGTTTGAGCCACACAGTACGTTTGTGGACTGCGAGACCAAAACAATGAGCCGAAAGAGACTAAAAAGCTGGACAGCTCTAAATAAGTATCAGCAAGCAATTCTGCATGTTCGCCACGTACTTAGTGCACTTTATTAATAAAATCACCCCGCAACGTTTATTCCTCAAACAACTGCACTCGCACTATTCCTCACTCTGGCTATCACGTTTTGGGAGTAGAACGGCCATTTCTTTATCAAGGCACAATTTGGTGGATTAACTTCCTTCCCCTCATTTACTATCTCTGTATACAAACAAACACATAACACATAATGACGCCCAAGACTGCCACTGCCCCTTTTGTGATCTCTGTGCTTTTACAAACATTTTGGGGAAATTGTATCAGGCGAAAGAAAAACAAATTGAAATCCAAAACGTTTGCGCCACAACTTCTTCCTTACCAATCTGACACTAGTTTATAGGTAATGCTTGTGTCTGGAGGCAGCAACTTGGGTGTTGTCTCTGTGACACCTTTAAAACCAAAAGAGAATACATACACACACACACACACACACACACACACACACACACACACACACACACACACACGGTGTGTTACTATTAATTCCAGGCACCAAACCTTCCAGCACTGTGCATACTTGTGCATGTCAAGTCCTGTCTTCAGATATACAGTACATGACATTCATTCATTTATTAAACTAATAATACATTTCCAACCAACTTTTACGGCCTTGTGGCTTCATCAAAAACTATTTCAAGATAACATCCCCCACCGCCATCTGCTCACAATGATTTCCATCAACATTTGTTCTGGGAGTAGCTATATTGTTTGAAACATGTATATGCTAGTAGCAGTGGCACAATATACCTGAGTCACTATATGAATATGCTTTGAGAGGTTTCAACATGTTTCTCTGCAAAACAGTTTTCCTGTTTGCATTGAATGTAACAACACTCATCTCAAAAGATATGCTCTACCGAACACGAGCTGTCCAAATTTTGTCTCAATAAAATACAAATCTGGCAAAACAAAAAGTTAATTCTCACCAAATAATAACTGAAAAGTAATGCGATTCTAAAAAAATACATTCAGTGACTTGAATACTGTGGACGCAGCTACGGGCTTGTATAAACATGAAGTTTGGGCTTTTACCGATCGGGGTTATGGCAGCCGGTAGCAGGTGGAGTGTGTCCTCTGATGAAGACGTGCTTTTAGTCAAAAACATTGCACCAAACTAAAAGATTTAAGAGCTCATTGATTCTTTTGAAAGTTTGGTCACAGATTGAGGAGAAAGTGTCCAACAAAGTGTCCAACATGTGGTTTGTAAGCACTGACCCGGTGGGTTCAGGGTCACTGCATACGTGTCTCCATCCTTTAATTAAGGTCATCATCAGAGGACATCTCTTGAATAAGATATGTAGAGATAAGTCTGATGCACGACTGTAGTCAAAGCTTTTAATAACAATCAGCTTTTTACAACCACCCTTAGAAATGGGGCTGGAAAAAAAATACTAGATGTGATTAAGCTTTCTTTGATTAGAAATATTTCTTAACATAATACAACAACAACAGCAGCAGCAGTGTCACAAACTGCAATATGCTGAACATTATAATCTCCACGAAGGTAAAATAAAAATAAATAAAAAGGGGAAGTATACAATACATTTCCATTCCAAGGGAGATCACCTGCCTCTTACCGAAACACAGATGTAACTGGAAGCTTCCCAGAGCAGAATAACAGGTGCCGTTTGACTCGTGACAACACAACAGGTGTGAATAACGGGGCTAAAGTTTAAAGACGTGGCAGGTGAAAGTGAAAGTGGACGACAGCCTCACTCCAGGCTGCCACTGCGCGAGGAGGCGACTAGTTGACAAACCGAAAGTGTGCGTGCGTGCGTGCGTGTGTGCGGTGTTTGCAAACGTTAGCATCATGCTAGCTGCCGGATACCGGATGTCAAAATTCGCTCTTTAACCAACAGAAAACGGCAAAGCGGCTCAAGGTCCACGCGTCCGACACACACAGCATTAGAGCATGACACACACAATACATGACATGGAAGTTGCTTCGTTTAAAAAAATAAATCGAGTTACTTACTCTGAAATAATCAGCTGACAGAACGGTGACTCAGTAGACTACACGACTTCCGCATTCTTCTGCGATGACAGAGGCGCGAGCCAATAGCCAAGAGCGACACTGCGCATTATAGACCAATGGCGCCACAGCATGTGTACCGGCCAATTAAGATGTACAACAGTCAGAAAAGGCACTCGCACACACCCACAGCAGAGCCAATCAGCTGCCACTAAGCTCCCGGAGCGCACCAATAGAAAATCACAGCGCGGCACAAGCTGGATACACACAAACACAAGGTACGTGCGCACAACCACGCACAGTTATAGCAGGCACAGCCCGGCAGGGTTTTCAAAAATATTTTCAACAATAAAAGGTTTTGGTTTCATTTTTACAACAATTTTTTTTACAAATGTAAACGAGAGAAGCATGAAAGGGGGCTCGAAACAAAGGTTATAGTTCATTTTAGAAAATGTCATCTCATTTGCCAAACAAAACTACCAACTATGATCTGGTTCCAGCTTCTCAAATGTGTTGATTTGCTGTTTCCCCTCTGTTTCCTGTTCTAAATTGAATATCTTGGGGTTTGGATCTGAAAGTTATAGACTCTGGAAACTAGTGGTGGGAATGTTATGACTATCTTGTGACATTTAATGGAGAAAACAATTAATTGATCAATACAATAAACAACACATGTATTATTCATTAATGTTTTTTTTTCTTCATTTGGACCTCTAAACTTAAAAGGGACCCTGTATCTATGCAAATGTGTAGGACAATTAAGTAACGGGTGATCGTCATCTTTCTCGTGGAGCTCTCTGACAGTGTGACATGCATCTGGCATGCCCAGGCTTTACAGCGCTGTAGTTGGGGTCAGACACTATTTTTGTTCCTCCGCCTGGTCTGTAACAGCCTGGACGTGACCTCGCATGCTCTCTCCAATACCATCAACAGCCACACAGCGCCTCACTCCAAACTCAAAGACCGTCAAAAACGTTATACGAAATGCTGCGTGTGCACATGTTGCTGTCATTCTCAGGCTTTTTGATGTGCCAGATACTGTGATACACAGTGTGCACTGAAAACAAGAACCAATACGTTTTGTTTTTATCCTAATGTCAATGTGTGAGTCCTTATGAAAAGGAAATGAATGGGACTCGATAGAATAAGTTATCACTCAAAATAAGAATACAATGATGAATTATTCAAAACCAGTTCGTTTACGAGTAAACATTTCTGAATTTACTTGGTGGTTTTGTAGTGCATGATTGCGTATCTGTTTCTGTTTAAATCAGGCCATATTGCGCCCTCTGGTGGTGCAAAACAAGAGAGGGCTCTCAGAGGAACTGCTGTAGAACAGGATTGTGCAGGATTGTCTCACTGCATTTGTATTTAGTGCTGCGATTCCAGTTCAGCTGAATGCATCCTTTTGTTTCAGATTGTAATGAGTCACAAACAAGAGTGAGTGCAGTATCTGTACCTCATTTATTACGACTGAGGCTCTGAGTACTGATTAGACACTGGACTCGGGAGAGATGACAAAACTTATACTGTTGAACTTGTTCGCTGAAGTGCAGCAGGAGGCGGACAGGTGGGTGTAGATCCCAAAGGACCAATCACAGTTGGTCATCCAGTCACTACTTATCGGCACCCCCACGGGCCAGACACTGATTTTGATCTTTCTTGCTCTGAACTGTGGCCCGTCTACAACCACAGCATGGTAAGAGACTCAATTATGAAGGGCAGGTGCTCCACGTTGGGGTGGTGCATTAGATATTCTCACAGCTGAGTAATTGAGGAGATAATTATATCTTCAGTGGATACGAACCAGAGATCTATTGGCTGTAGTTTAGTCTGAGTGCTTATTTGAGAATGAAGTCATAATGAGGCCTCTCTTTTCTATTTCTTTTTAGACGAGCTACACAGATAAAGGAGAGAAGGTAAGATTAAAGCTTCCTCTGCCGATGGACAGGAGTCTGTGATGTAGTTTGATGTGTGAGCAGTACTTGAAGAATGTAGGAACAAATTAATCATTCTCAGCCTACAGCTAATGTGAGCTTTCAACACAAGTCTTCAGTTGAACTCATCTTTTATACCCGTAGGAGTCTTTCGACTGTTGAACACTTTGTTTAATTTTGTACTTGCAGCCAGTGTAATTCTTCCGTTGTACTTTTGCCTTTTAGCACATAAGGGGACGGTTCATCAAGTTTCATCATGTCACCTTCTGGGTCGGCAACGCCAAACAGGTCAGTGTCCAAACGACCAGACGTTTACTTTTCTGACACCTGTGACGGGCTCATGAGTTCAGCACCGGTCGAAGCACATCTAATTCTTGTCCATGTGTGCATTCCATGTCTCCATCATGCTTGTTTATACTTTTTACGGGTTAAATATAAGTCTTCTGTGTTCCAAAATGTACAGAAAAAAAACAGCATGTTACATAATATCAGTTTATTTGCTCTTTATCAGTGGTATACAGTAACGAAGTAGTAATACTTCGTTACTGTACTTAAGTAGTTTTTTGGGATATATGTACTCTACTTTACTATTTATATTTCTGTTTACTTTTACTTTTACTTCACTACATTTTGCAAAAAAACTGATAACCTTTATGCGTCACGGACCGGGTCCGACCTCGGAGAGACAGGAGACAACGACACCTGACGTGTGTTCGTTATGTCCAGTCTACTCCTAACTAAACCTTTAGTCCAGTCTACTGACTCTACTCCTAACTAAACCTTTAGTCCAGTCTACTGCTTAACTTATAACCCGCTGCACAAAGACAGGATGTTGAAATGGAAGCAGGTTTTCATGCTTTTTTGGCGATCTCAGGATACTCTGCCTTGGTTTTAATCCAGAACACCGACAGAGTTGAAACAGATTTAAGTTTCATTTTTAGGGTAACGTAACATCTTGACATGTGTCAAGAGGTTCCGTCTGAGGTTACCACAGACGGATGTATCTGGTCATTTTTCACAATAAAACATTTTTCCGGACTTTTTTAATTTAACTTACATTTTTCATTCATTCTTTCTGTGCGGCCCAGTACCAAGGGGCCTGGTACCAAGGGCCCCACGGCCCGGTACCAAGGGGCCCACGGACCGTTACCGGGCAGAATGAGCATACTTATAACCACACTGTTACAACTCCTTCATAGTGTCATATTGCTTTTTGGAGAATTACGATGATAAGTTCATAGTAGATGCAAAAGTATACTTAGGTACAATATATTATGTTGAACATAATATATATGGATGGATCACAGCCAACCCAGTTATTGTATCAACACAACTCCTGGTCCTTGGTCACGGTGACCACAGCACTTAAAAGAATAAACTTCCTAATTCTCAAAATTCTGACCCATTGCTTTTTTATTAAAAGCATGTACTTGTACTTTTACTTTCAATACTTAAGTACATTTTATATCAGAAAAATACTTTTGATACTTAAGTACAGAAAATATCAGATACTTTAAGACTTTTACTCAAGTAGTATTTTAATAGGTGACTTTTACTTTTACTGGAGTAATTTTCCAGTAAAGTATCTTTACTTTTACTCAAGTACGGCTTTTGGGTACTTTATACAACACTGCTCTTTATATACAGTTCAAATAACCACGAGTGGTTTCATCTGTAGCCTCTGAAACCTCTGTACTTTCTGTAGAAAAGGGAAAAAAAGAAGAAAAAAAAGATACGATGAGTCGGCAATACAAAACATTTCTAATACAAAAATGACAAACTTATACTGGTTCAAGCTTTTAAAATGTGATATTTTCTCTGTCATATACAATACTACACTTCATATCTTTGGGTTTTGGAGAAGAAAGTGTATAGTTCACTTTCAGCTCTGTAAAAATACAATGGACATTTCTTTTACAACATACTTTTAAACAAAACAATGACTTTGCAGGCAGCTTCGTTCTACAGCGATAAGATGGGCTTCGAGGCTTTGGCCTACAAGGGGTTGGAGACCGGCAGCCGGGACGTGGTGTCTCATGTCATCAGGCAGGACAAGGTATGCAGCCAGACATCTTGTGCTGATTGAATACTGAACTCTCAGTATATCCACCATCAATTATCCTCTCCTCTCTTATCACAGATACTATTTGTGTTCGAATCTCCACTAAATCCTGGAAATAAAGGCAAGTTTTCTCAATACATGAGCCTGTATGAAAGATAAAGTGCAAAGAACATGACATTATTTATTTTCCCTCAGAGATGGGAGAACACTTGATGAAGCATGGAGACGGAGTCAAAGACATCGCCTTTCAGGTGGAGGACTGCGACTTCTTAATCAAGGTAACAATGACAAGGAGGAAGAATATGACCTGAAGGTTTCCTTTAGGAAAATTACAAAGTCACCATTTATTACATTTCAGAAAGCTTCATGTTTAAATACCACTGTGCAAAAGCTGCAATTCTGTTCAAAATTCAAGAAATAAACTGAACGGGATTTGTATTTTCATACTATGTGCTCACACTCAGTGTGTGTTGAAACAGGGACAAACATGACAGTGTTGACAGTGCAGCTTTGAAGTTTAGCTTCTCATTTGACCTCTTTTCCTCAAGGTCGGAGTGGAGGTTCGGATAAACTCTCTCTGTTGACCATCAGGTGGCTACAAAGAGACAGAATGACCTCTGACTTTACACAGAAATCAACATTAGCCTCTTCTAAGATATGAGTGTATCACAGCACGTATAGGGAGATGATCTGTCTTCAGCCACTGGAGGGCTCTAGAGGCTGTCTTCAGACAGAAAGAATACAAACTGTTGTTAAGCTTTACTTCCCAACTGATCCCAAAACAACTCCACTGACAGACAGCTAAAGAGCGAGGAGCTGTAATTGTCAAGGAGCCCTGGGAGGAGCAGGACAGCCAGGGGAGGGTCAAGTATGCTGTGGTCCAAACGGTACGTAAAGAGTGACGCACATTTGAAAGTGAATACACACATCCAAGTGGGCAGGAAGAATAATGTTGTGTTGATGTTTTCTCCTCAGTATGGAGATACAACACACACACTCATTGAGTACCTCAGTCCCTACAAGGGCCTTTTCCTGCCGGGCTACAAAGCGCCTCTGTTCAGGGATCCTCTGTTACCCACCCTGTGAGTTTCCTTGTGCCCATTTCCAAAATAAAAACGAAGTATTCTCAATTGTTCCCCCCCCCCCCAGAACTTCACGACAAACTACCCCCTGCAATGTTTTTTCTTCTTCTTTTTTTCTTCTTCTTTTCTTTGTAGTCCACCGGGAGGTTTAAACTTCATTGATCACATGGTGGGAAACCAGCCAGATGATCACATGGTGCCAATTTCAGACTGGTAAGACTGTATAAGCGCACGTACACAGCAGGCAGAGGGGGCAAAAGGACAAGTAAACACACACCACGCCACCTCTCACACAGTGGGCAATGTTAGTTCAGTGCATCATTACTCGATAACATTAGTCTATAAAATAAAAAAGTACAACAAAATCATTAAAATAATAGAAAAAAGGGGGGTACTTATTGAGCTTATCATTACATGTTTTGGTTTGTGTTCTCCAAATTCCAGGTACCAGAATTGTTTGCTGTTTCATCGGTTCTGGTCAATAGACGATAAGCAGATCCACACGGAGTACAGTTCACTGAGGTCTATAGTGGTGACCAACTATGAAGAGACCATCAAGATGCCCATCAACGAACCTGCGAGGGGGAAAAAAACATCACAAATCCAGGTGAATTTACAGTGCAGTGGTGTATCACAGTGGCTCCCTGGCAGCTTTAGGAACAGTTGTGCAATTTGGTACGAAATCGAAATCTTCCCACATGTGAATCTCTATGTTGAAATGGTTGACACCTGCGGGTGAACAGCCTCAGTGCATTTTAAAACTGCGTCTCCCTCTTCACAGGAATATGTGGACTACAACGGGGGAGCAGGTGTTCAGCACATCGCCCTCAACACATCAAACATCATCCAATCAGTGAGTCTCCTGCGTTTGCACCAGATTTCACGTTAATCCACAAACTTCATCTTTCCACAAACCCCCCCACCCCAAATCTGCAAGTAAGGGCAAGTTTTAGATCCCGCTTTTTTGTTGTTGCCTTCACTCAGGTAGTGAACCTGCGCGCCCGGGGGATGGAGTTCCTTGCAGCGCCCGACATGTACTACCGCTCACTGCGGGAGAACCTTAAAACCGCCAAGATCAAGGTGAAGGAGGACCTGGACCGTTTACAGGTGAGGAGGCATACACTTTCAGCAAGCCTGAAATGATTGACAGCCTTTTTTTTCTTCCTTCTGTCGAAACAATACACTTTCTGTTTCCTTTTAAGGAATTGAAAATCCTCGTTGATTTTGACGACAAGGGCTACCTTCTTCAAATCTTCACCAAACCCGTGCAGGACAGACCAACCCTTTTCCTGGAGGTCATTCAGCGGAACAACCACTTTGTGAGTTTCCACAGGCCAGTCGTCCTGTTTCTTAACTTTTAGAAGCCGAGATGAAGCCTCCTGAACACCTGTTTTGCAGCTCCCACCCAGTGGGAACAGTAGCCCACTTGTAAAAGATCAGTAAATCTATCACGCTTAGAGATTAAAAGGCTCCCTGCTTCACAGCGACGGGGATCTCTGGATTGGGTTGCACCCTGTGGCACTCCATTTATAACACCAACTACCCAGTCTGCTTGTCAGAACAGGCACATCTTGTCACACAGCAACATTTCACTCAGTCCACAGATGTGCATGCAGCGCATGAAAGTGAGGAAAACTGAATCCGAAACCGCAGCAAAGAATCTCTCAGAGCCACCACCAACACTTGATCTTTTGATTATCTACGGGAAATATTGAGACGATTAATTTGCGAGCCCCCGGTGAAGCAGAGCGGAGTGGGTGTTTGAACCCTTCGAGAATATTTATCTGTCGTGAGCCCACATCAAAAGTGTTTCGAGGACCCCCAGAGCCATAACACATGACACAGTAGACGGTAGATCTTGGGGTAATTAGCCATCTGTGTGTGTGCTTATTCTCTCTCCAGGGCTTCGGGGCAGGAAACTTCAAGTCTCTCTTTGAGGCCATTGAGAAGGACCAGGAGGCCAGGGGCAACCTCACGGTGCTGACACCCAAAGGGCAGGCCAAGGCCTTCTGCTGATCCTCCGCCTGCTGCCGCCAAGCCACACTGAGGCTGTTACGCACGGCTGTGCTCTTCAGGGTCAATCGACAACACCGTATATCACACACGCGTGACGAGCTGCAAGCGCTATCAGATGTGCTTATAGTTGTCTACAGATTGCAATGCTGTATAAATGAATAAAAGAAATTTGAAAAAAGAAAAATTTGCTTTCATCTAACGGAATTAAGTTATTTAGCAGAATGGCAAAACGGCTACTTTCTCATGATATGTGTTAAATGCATGAATCTTTATGACTGACATATACGAAATAATCTGCTCTGCTCCATGTCAGTCAAAATCCCCACTGCAAATATTAGAAGATAAAAAAGACACTGACAGTCACGTTCAGTCGTGCAGTGCACTACTTATTTTTTAATTTTTTTAGATCAAATGACTATAAAAGTCCCAGCTCCTCCACAGTGACACGCTTGTTGTTGAACGGTGCAAAACTTCCAACGGCATTGTGGGTCGGGACGACACTGTGGATGCTTGGCAGCAGAACTCTTCACTTCATCTTTTTTTTTGGGGGGGGGGGGGGTAAAATGATGCATATCAAATATCATGCCTACCACCACAGGGGTTTGGTTCTAATCCTTCCAAACTTGTAAGAAGCTATTTCATAATTGCTTCATATGTAAGATAATGTCATTAGTTGTTGTCTGGATACATATATTCACACTTCAAAGTATCACATTCCTTAACAATCTCTCTCTCTAACCATTCATTCTTTTCACGTCTTCCAGCTGTTTTAAAATGAGTTTAGTAGGGAAAACAAAAAGCTCAGCTGAGAACAGACTTTTAGTTTTTTTTTTAGAAGATTTCCAATCTTGGATTTCATACTTGGTTCCCTTTTGCTCAGAGCCAGAAGGTCTGCATGAGGGAGTCATGGAAGAAGACTTCACAATGTGGCATTGAGACCAAAAGTACTGCAACACTGGTCGTATTTACCATGGTTTCTTTTTTTCAGATATTAAACTATGTGGGGTGACTTTGGCTGAACTATTCCTCAAACACTGGCAAGCAAACACAACACATTTATCTGTATTCTCCTACACAAACAAAACAAACGTATTCTGCACAGAGCTTTTATTTCAAAATAATTTATTTGCATATAATTGGAATGAAGACAGGTTGATACATCTGTGATGGCACTGGTCAGCTTCCATATAGAAACATTCAGTCTATACAGAAACCACTCTTTCAAACCTGGACAAAATGGATAAATATATTAGTAAATAAATATATTAGTGACATGTCACTATATTGAAATGTTCTATTATATATAAAATACAACACTATTTCATTTCTGTTTTATTTGTTTTTTGTTCTCGTTTTGTACACAAAGTATCCAAAATATACTGACATATCCCTTAAGGTTCTGGAGGGATTTTTTGTACTCATAGAAAAGGCAGTTTCAGCTCATTATTCTTGGAAAACATAACAAAACAAACACGAAAGAACAACACAAAGAGAAAGATCTTGAACAGGATGAAATCGCATCAGATATTCTGGTTCTGGGCTTAAAAAAAAAAAGAAAAAAAAGAATACTATATGTTTTATGTTGTTATTGTTTTATTATAAAACCAGCTGGAGCCAAAGTGCTGCTTGTAATTCAGTCATTTCCATCTCAGTCTCTGAGAATGTTTGGGGCGCGAACAATAACAGACACGGAAACACTGATACTTTAGCTGGAGGACGCTGCGTCGTCGACACATTCAAAGTGAGGTATTATTACAACGGCACTGCAGTGGAAAATGTCTGCATGATTGTCCAAAATATTGATTATTTGCACATTCATTCTGGCATGTGCCCTCTCGTCATCGAAAGCACATTTCATTCTGAGATTTAAGGAAAGGCTTGCAGCAGAAGAAAAAAAAGGCACAACATATACTCTAATAAGTTCACTGTGTTCAAGATTTTGCCTCTTTGGTTCGACAGGTAAGAGCTTAGTGTGTGGGGAGGTTCCTTATTTAGGATTATGAGCAGTTTTGAATGAATAAGGCACGTGTGAGGCTTTAGTAAGTGCTACTGGTTACAAGTTACATTGCGATACCCATGAGCTCTTTGTTTGCTATTGAACTGTATCTGAAGGGTGACTGCGGAGAAAACAAATATCCTTTTCACATTTTCACTGAGCCTTTCAGGGAAAGTCCACGCTAAAACAGAACTCCTATACCTCTGATCTCAGTTCACTGAGCCATCTGTGGTTAAAAGCCCTTCTTGTGTTCAGAGGGATTCTCCTTGGGGAGAAAGACACTCTGATTCTGTTGTTTATAGTTATGACGGATGGTTAAACATTACAAAATTATTCATCTGAATGGAGAAAAAAAGTCTTTAAAATACTGTATCAGATTTCTGATTTAAGGTGGATCTTCCTTCGAAGCCGCAAAAGCAGGGATTAGCAATATACGTTTACCACGATTCCGGTATCATTACTGTAACTAAGATGAATTCTTCCCATTTTTCCAGTGTTTGATTGTTCCTGACACATTTCTCAGGCTCCACCCATTACAGTTTGAAATCATGGGAAAAGCACGCCGAGCTTTCATGAAACTGGTGCTGCGGCTTGGGACTGTAAGGTCTACCCAGCATGGCTTAACTCCAGTTATATAATTAGAAAGTCACTTTCTCTTTTCTACGGCTGCAATGCAGAAAATATTTCTCGAGCTTTAGTTGCTGGAAGACAACCGGAGAGCGTACAGAGGATAATACAACGTCGTGATGAATTAGGCATTAAGGGAGCGGAGGATCCTTCTGATGAGGCCTGTTGGGTGGGGGAGGTGGGGACTTTGACACTGAGGTCAAACATGACGTAACCACTGGCAGGAGAAATGATAAGAACAAGACAACAGATCGTAATGACGACGACATAATTCAGTCAAACCGGTTCGTTATGAAAGGGTAAAAGAAAAATAATAATCACGGACCGCAAAAAAACGAAACAGAAAATGATCCAAACACATAAAACAAACATGTTGAAAACAGCTGCCATTGTTGAAATAATGAAAACGAGACCCATGCCAGGCTCAGCAACCTCAGTGAGCGCTCGCCGTTCGAGGGGCTGAGCGTCAAACCTTTCCTCTCCGTCTGGACAGGTCGGACTGCCAGGAGCATCACTTTCTCTGTTGAGTTATTGGGAGCTACATGGTTGTGACCAAAAAAAACGAACAAACAAACAAACAAACAAAAACATCACTACAGCAGTACCTTTAAAGACCCCCCTGTGTGAGGCATGTTAAGAAATCTGAGCTGAGGTAGGCTGGAGAGAAGAGCTTCTCTCAGCTGAGACGGGACTCAGCGGAGGAAGACGAAGTGAAAGTAAGTACCTCTAAAATACATCAAGTTGTGCTGCAATAGAGCGAGCGATGCAGAGATGGAGTCTCACTTCACGAGGGCTCGACACCCGAAGCGAGGATCGTTCGTTGTGTGTCACTAAGGAGCATGGGAACTTGGGATATCATGTCAGGCGACGACTATTCTTTCTATAGCTGATGAGGAACAGAAAAAAACTCTCCCCCTGTCGTGGTGAGTCGTTTCCCCAGCAACTCACAAACATTCAAATCATTCAATATATTTTCATACACAACATTATTAAGGGTTCGGGTTAAAAATCTTTTTTTTCAGCATTATTAAATCACTGGTAATTTCAATCTAACTTTAGCGTCTCAGCATGTGAGCTGTGAGTCCCTGGGGGGAAACTGGGAATCGTCCGATCGAAAAGGCATTGCTGGTGGAATTAAGTGGAAGACATGAGCGCGATAGCCAATGAGAGAGGCTTGTCCATTCTGGCTCCTGTGTAGCAGCGTGATAACGGGGATGCAACGAGTTCTCACACACCAGACTCCTCTTCTGATCCTGGGGATACAAACACAGCTCAGGTCACCTTCAGAATATCATTGAAAAAAAACTACACAAAAGAAAGAATAAAATGCAGGTCTAAAAGGATCAGTACGGTTATTTTCTCCATGTTTCCTATTGGCAATAACAACACTGTACTTACCAAATGAATGGCTGAGGTCAGACAAGTGAAGAAACGTAAGCAGTCAGATGAACACACAGATCGTTAACAAAGGGGTTAGCCAAAATGATCTGATTGACCGAACTAAGATAAATAAACTGTACATTGTGAACATCCAACATAGACTGATCTTTTTGACCTTCTGTACTTGCCGTACCTGAGGCACATTTCAGGTGCGCTCTCTTACGGTTTAACCGCCAAACAAATCTGGCTCGTTTACCTGTCAGATCATCTGACTGCTCGCGTTTCTTGCGTTCCAACAACTTACCAATTATTTTGCAGAGGACAACACACAACCAATAGATAATAATGATGACCCAAACTATGACAATAATAACCCCAAAAGATCCTGTCGTTCCTAAAGGGCTGGTCATGTTATAAACAAATGAGACACCCACCCTGATTGTGGTGCAATGTTTGGCAGTACAAACAAATGTCTGTGTTGCGGTCAGTAGCAGGGCCGTGGTGGAACCTGCAGGGTGGCCTGTCCATAGAGGTCCCAGGCCCCAAGAGCTGAGGCTCTGAGCGGGCCTGCTGCACCCGCTTTTGCCACACAACATGGGCCCCGGCATAGCACGGCCAGTCCTCCATACCTCCAGAGTCCAGAATGAGGGGCACGGGGAGCAATGCAGGGTGCAGATCAGGAGGCGAGCAGCAGAAGCCCGGGCCCTGACCGTAGTGGATGTGGATGCTACGGTCATCCTGCAGATCGAGGCTCTGGTGGAAGCGAACAGAGGGGCCATCGAGCACACAGCCGCCCACCCGCCCGAGAGGAGCGGGCGGGTGTCCGTGTCCCTGGTGGCAGCAGTGGGGTTGAAGCTGTAAAGGGATTGAGGACACCCGTACAGGAGGTCCCGTAGGGCTGCCGGGGTCATGGTCCTGGCACTCTGTCACAGGACTGGGCCGATCTGTGGGGTCTGGCTTTGGGCACT
The DNA here is from genome assembly GCA_038501785.1 of Myoxocephalus aenaeus. Lineage (NCBI taxonomy): Eukaryota > Metazoa > Chordata > Actinopteri > Perciformes > Cottidae > Myoxocephalus > Myoxocephalus aenaeus. The sequence continues at coordinate 6,333,481 of JBAMJR010000195.1, forward strand.
GGCAGGGGCTGTGCCTGGGAGGGCATACAGGCGAGTCTCTTTCAAGGACAAGAGCAGCAGGTGCAGCAGGTGCAGCCGCCGCCGCAGCAGCAGCAGCAGCAGCAGCAGCAGCAGCAGCAGCAGCAGCGGCGGCGGCAGCGGCGGCCCCCTGCTCCTCGTCCGAGCCTCTGCTCGGGCCCTGGCTGTGTTCCCCCTCCTCATAGTGGTGGTGTCTGTGGCGGTGGTAGTGGATGTGGCTGAACACAGTCTGCGGCTGCTCCTCGGGGCAGCCTGCTTTGTTAACCACTGAATCCAGAGACCTGGGCCGGGCCTGGGCGCATGCCTCCAGGCTGCTCCTGCGGGGGGCGTGCCCAGAACCTGGCCCATAATACACAAACGGATCGTAGTCACTGCTCAGAGAGCTGCGGAAGGTGGACCAGCTGCCATAAACCCCCTGCAGGGACACGTCGGTACAGTTGAGAACCGAGTCGCTGGAGGAGCCGTGGCAGGGCCCCGAGCTGGAGTCACTCGCGGGCCCGTCGGCCAAGTACCCGCTGCGCTCCGTGTGGTAGCTGCCGCCCGAGCAGCTGGCGTCGTCCTGCCTGCCGTGGGCCGCCCCCCCGCGGGCCTGCGGCCCGACAGAGACGGGGTGCTGCAGCCGGGAGTTGGACGCACTGCGCTGGGCCGGACAGGACGAGCGATAGTTCTGGCAGGACCGGCGGGGGGTGTAGTGGTGCGTGGACGTCCTGCAGTTACCGCCGATCCTGTGGGGCCTGCCGGGAACCTCTGCAGGAAGGTGGTACCCACAGCCCGACGCAAGCGGCCTGCTGGCGAGGAAATGTAGTGTTTGGGGATCCACGGCGGAAGGGCCAGTGTAGTGTCCGAGCGAGGGATAAGGCCCGGAGGGTCCCCGAGGATAGTGGGGCCTCAAAGAGAAGGGGATGGCATGCTGGGGGAAGGGGTGGTTGCGCGGGCTGCTGTAAGGCTGAGGGTGCAGGAAGCCCTGGCTCTGCTCGGGACTCTGGAGTCTGTTCCTCTGGGGCTGCCGCTCCGTCCCTGTGGAGCACAGCAGCAGTCAGAATACACAAAATGCTGTGGGGGAACAGCTACTTCTATTTAATAAGCACTGGTCATAGCGGATTCAAAAAGAGGTTCATATTTAATTTTTACATCAAATTTAAATCTTGGCAATTGACTGAAATCCTTCTGTGTATAGCACTGCGTCCAGATGGCCTCAATATTTGACTGTAAATATGCTTTTCCTCACCCATGATGTTGTGCATGCAGAGGGGACAGGTGCGGTGTTGCAGCAGCCAGGGGTCGACGCAATCTTTGTGGAACTCATGAGCACAGGAGATGATCCTCAAATGCTTGGGGGTGAAAGCAAGACAGAGGCAGGTTTGATGATGATGACAAAGGATGGTTAAATCTACAGATACAGGATGTTCCTCTCTCTCTCTCTCTCTCTCTCTCTCTTCTCTTACCTGCCCGTCCTGGAAGTCCTCCAGGCAGATGGCACAGACGGGGCTGGAGTTGGAGCTGCTGGCCGACCCCCAGGCCGCTCGGTGGCGCTGGGAGCTCGAGCAGCCCTGTGAGCTGTAGGTCGTGGTCTCCAGTCGACCGATGGCCTGCATGGTCTGCTGATGGACAGAGTCCTGCACGCAGAAGAAGCGAGGGTTAGGAAAAACCTTGAAATTGTTTTTATACAAATCTCCAACTGAGCTGTGGATCCTTTGCTTTCACTCACCCAGGTCCTGTTGGACTTGCACTTGTAGCGGAAAGCGAAGATGAGGACGATGGTCAGAATAGCGAGGACGATGGTGAGCAGGATGCCCACATCATAATGTGGCTAAAAAGGGAAAAGAAGACAGAGAGCAAGATGTTTATACTATTTTACAGACTCCCTTCGCATGTTTTAAACTTAAAGAAACATCCAGTCCAAATCAACACTTTCTCAAGACTTCCTTTCCGGGGTGCTTCTTCTTCCAGACAATTTAAGGGAAAGCCCGAGAGAGAGAGAGAGAACGGGTTTCAGTGCTTACCCATCTGGGCTGCTCCACCATGATCTCGATACGAACTTTGGCCTCCTCGTTCTTGTTGACCAGACCCATCAACTCCTTGGCGTCCTCTGCCTCCACCAGCACGACTGGACGCGGGAGGGAGTCCGTTTCTCGCAGCTGTGTGTGTGTGCGTGCGCGTGTTGTGCAAAAAAAACAAAGCAGGGAGAGAAAGACACAGAAACACAAGTGTGACATTTCTGTGAGCATCCTCTGTCCTGCATATTTTGTAAATGAACGCAGCCGCGGCAGTGTCGGTGCACTTACCTCAGCAGCAGCTTTGGCGTCATCGCTGACGTCAAAGATAACAGCCTGAGCTCCTTTGTCCAACGCCATGCGGGCCTGAAGGAGACGACACGGGAGAGGCGACGGTCAAACGCGAAACATACAGACGCGAGGACATTTTCAGGGGATTTTTATACGATATATACAATGAGGATAATGGCGAGAAAGAACATATTCAGTAGGGAAGCTCATCATCCACATTATGCAGCAGACAGTTCCTGTGAATACAGCAGACCATGCAGTGCCTCGACCCATCACTAGGTGGCAGTATTGCACTGAGCCTCAGGCCCCTCTGCACAGGCCAAAGTACAGCTCCTCCTGCCACTGTTCCACCTGACTCTGGAGGCCAGACACTGACCCGAAAAAAGCGGGCAAGCAGGAATCTGAAGGCCACGGCGCCAATCTGCCGCCCGACTGGACCTTTTTCTAATGTTGGTGAGTGAAGCCGGAAGAAATAGTGCAGGACTATTTGACCCCAGCAAACAGGGACTCTGTGTGTTCAAACTGCATTCATTATGTCATTTTACGGTGTGTTGTTTTGAAACTAAACCTTAAATAAAGATACTCTGAACAAGCAATGGCGAACGGTAAATCGTATCAAAACGATGGCACAGGTGGTCAGCGGATTGGCTCAATAGTCTCAGTAACATAGACATTAGCTAACGTTAGCTGCCGCAAGCTACTGGTCACACCGGACCAAGACTGAGGGGCGAACTCACAAAGAATGGACTGCGGCCGCTGATGGAAACTGCTGTCTGGCCCCCCGTCTCGAGGTCTGATTCACAAAAGATATTGTGCCAATGATATCGCGCCGCAAACACGGCGATAGAGCCTTAAATTGTGCGCGTGCCCCCCCTCTGCTACAGCCCAGCTTCTCCATGACGGGGACCGGTTTGACCCCTGTGTGTAGCGGGGTTTGACACACAAGGCTTTCTGGAGCATCATCAGAAGCCGTCGAGAAAAGAAAATTGCAGCCTTTTCATCAATACCTCAGCACATGCTCTCAAGCGTCTGGCATCTGCCAACGCTTAACGAGGAGGAGACGCACGTTTAAAACACCTAATCACCCAGGTCAAACACAACACTCAACAGGGATTTCAGAGCCTACTGCTCGCAGCACAGGGCAGGGAGGAGCACACACACACACACACACACCACACACACACACACACACACACACACACACACACACACACACACACAGGAAAAAGAAGATCACAAGCATACCCCTCCTACACCTCAGAGGACATTGCAGATCATGACTTGGAAAGTGGCTAAATGGCCATCTGTGTGTGTGTGTGTGTGTGTGTGTGTGTGTGTGTGTGTGTGTGTGTGTGTGTGTGGGTGGGTGTTTGCGCACAACGAAGCCCGCAGTCGAGAGTTAACAACATTGTCCCACAGAAACGCTGGTGGCCGTAGTATTTACGGTCAGAAGGAGGTCAAATAAAATATTAACATATCCCCTTTGATCTGGTTTCCAGCTGTGGTTCCACAGCCTTTCCCCTGTTTCATCAGAACAGTAATTGTAGTACGTGCATGGGCCTAAATGGGGTGCGGTCACGTAGGAGGAAAAAAAAAAAAAAACTAGATCTGTGACATGTGGGGAAGTTGCTTTACCTGGGGTTCAAAAGTTCCCTTATGCGGCATCATAAGCACATATGTCCTGTAATCATGGTGATCTTGTGGTTCAACACACACACACACATATACACATACACACACACACACACACACACACACACACACACACACACACACACACTCAAATAGTTTCCTATAGTCCACGAACATATCATAACATACTTCTCAGATGACTGCTGCTGTGGTCGTATTATATCACAGCATTAGCAGCAGTGACACCACAGTGTGTTCCTCCCCTGTGGAGCTACGGACCCCGGAAGAGGCCCGAAAGAGATCTTGTTACATGACTATCGGAGGATATATTTAACCTTCAATGGCGCAGGGAAAAGCTGTGACGCGAACAAGGCAAGTTAAAAAGGATGGTCTCAACATCTCCATCAGGGTTCTGTTACGGTCGGAAGTGAAACAGACATCGCTGTGGTTCGGTAAACAACCCAAACCCTCGTGGAGGTGCAACTTGACATGTGCACGATTCAGCGTTTTTTTTTGGGGCTTTTGAGTAAACACTAACAATTGCGGCATCGGAAATGGCTGCGGTCCGCAGGGGTATACAGCGGAGGACGTCATCGCTGGAAGAACTAACAAACAATAACGCTGGGGCCACAGGAGTCTGCTTTTGGCGCTGATTGGGTTTCGACAGAGGGCGGGGGGGGGGAGCCTCGCTGTGACCTGGGAACTGAGTGTAAATACTCCAGACGAGGGCCAGTGAGGAGCAGCGGGGGAGAGCTGTCCGCATCAGCGAGCTGTCGCAACACATAAACACACCTGGAGGGCACGGAGCCAGAAAGAGGCACTGGGGAGGTCACACAGGTAGACTTTCAGGTCACAGACGAGCTATTGCTTCTGTGTATCTGTCTCTTGCAGTTGCTCCCCAGCACCTGCAGCCCCCACGGCTACCATTAGCCCACCCGCACTACCCACATCCAAATGAATAGGCGGACGCCTGATTTGGTGTGAATGCACTACACTTTCACGAACGTTTAAAACAATTACTTCAGTAGCGCTCGGGATCAATTCAATTGTAACACCTCATGAAGTTGACAGGTGCAAGTGATTCATCAGCTTTTTTATTTTTTTTTTATGTCCACGGATGTCGCGATGATACCGTTATCGGGACTTCTTTTGGCCACGATAATCTTGTAGTGAAAATGCAATATTGTGACTAGTTCACCCAACCTCTGCAGAACCTGTGTCCCCCCCCCCCTCCACTACGAGCAGCACTTGGCTGACGGCAGTCTGAACCACAGCTCATCTTGCATAAACACCAGATCTGAGCCAGTGACCCCCCCCCCCGACCCTCCCCCCCCGGCATCGGGTGGCCTGCTGGAGGGCCCGCCAGCGCGCTGTGTGTTTACATCCCTGGCAAAGTGCCGTCCGTGAGCCAGGCCTGGCATCGCAGTGTGTTCCGAGTTCAGGGTCGCGCGCGCCAAAGGTTTTTCCGTCGCCTGACAAGATCACTTTGCCTGTTAACGTCTCTGTGTTTGTCATGGGGTTTAATGTGGTGCGGATGGCACCGCCAGGGGCCAAATCAAGCCAGAGGGCGAATCCCCCTTCATCTGCAGCCAAGTTGCAACGTAACGGAAGGGAAAAGGGAGGGGGCAATAATGACAATATTACACACCCATAGACACATTCAGGCTCGCCACAGGGGAAACATCTGCTATATTAGTTGAACATCTATGATTACAGGACTATATTCAGAGTCCAAGTGTGACCCAGTAGCTTCATAACCTCTGACCTTTGACAGCAGATTGTATTTAAATCTGTGCATTAAAGGGGGAGTAAAGATGAACTCTTCAGTCACTCGTCCACAGCCGTGAATATATCTGACTCAGCAGCTCATGTATTCTCTTAATGAGCCATCAATTTTTTTCTTCTTCTCCATATTCCAGATTAAATCTGCCAATGGAGTGAGATAATTTGACTTGTTCCGGAAGTGGCCGGCGTTTCGCTTGTTTCTGGAATTTCCGCTAAATGAGTTTCGGCAAAACAATACAGAGCAAGGTCAGGACAGAGAACTAGTAACAACTACATTTAAATCCTCCTAAAATTAATCTGTTATCAGATTAAATAAAAAACTAAATGACTACTGTTTGGACAGACAATTTCATCAACGCAACCTTTCCCTCTCAACCTAAGCTAATGAGTGAGCGTGGTTGTCCTCATGTTCCGGTTGATTACACACCGCCACACACTCCGTAACCCACCGCCTATAAACCTGCCGGTGTCTCCGATAAACCTTTGTGCGCCTTAAAAACACGCCGCCAGACTCCATTTAACTCAATCTAACGTGTCTTTTTCTCAGCGTGACTGTCCACATCATTCACTGCAGGGGTAAATTACACCATGGAATAATATGTGTGGGAATAAGGAGCGAGAGTGAAAGGGGTAGAGAGAGAAAAAAGAGAAGAGAAGGGCGGGAGAGGAGAGGAGAGGAGTGAGGCGAGCAGGCTGTGGTGCCGCTGCATTAAAGTGTCTAATGACAGAGTGCAGAGCTCCGGCCTGCAGGTCTGAGGCCGACTCTCTGCTCTGTCATTTCTCCCGACTGGCCCGACACACTGGAACCATTACCGACGCACTGGGACGTCGCCGCGCGGCTAAATGAGGAGCAGACGGGGTCGAGACTCCTGGTGGTGGTAAACTTGGGGGTGGGTGGGTGGGTCAGAGTGGATGTTATGGAGCTATCAGGACGTAATTAATGGAATCAACGGACGGTTTGGAGATTCGCCCAGCGGTCAGTTTACCTGTCCCACAGGACGCGAGCACAGACGTCATCCAATTCATGCGATTCATCCAATGGTGACTGAGGTATTTGCACCAAGTGGTGGACGAAAAAATAAACAGCAACTACATTATCTGCATTTATGTCATCATTTATTATTGCTTTAATTATTTTAAAGTAGAGAGACTAGAGCAATATTAGATAGAAGACAGGACAGTTGAAGTTCTCCTCCATTCCTTCTACTTCTTCTTTCCTGGTGCACTGTCAATGTTGAAATGCACACCTTTATTTTAAATATTGTTTATCTTGTTTTAAAGCTGTATATTTAATTCTAATTGTGTGTGAATAACTGCGTGTGTGTGCGTGTGTGTTTGTGTGTGTGTGTGTGATTGCCGGGTGCTCGCCACTGGCTGAGCGGCAGTTGAGTTGGTTTTGAGGAGGGAAGGGTGTGGCCCTGCTGGGTATCCATTACTCACAGGGGTACTTTGATGTGGGGCTGCTGGAGGGGGGCGAGTAATGTATGAAGAGGAGGGGGGGGGGGGGGGGGGGGGCAGGAGGGGCCGGGTGGGCATGTCAGGGCAGGTGAGCAGATTCTACGCTCTCAGGAAAAGTATTGAGCCCGAGGGGGTGGGTCTGAATCACACACTCCTCCTCCTCCCATTCATTCTGGAAAACACACACACACACACACACACACACACACACACACACACACACACACACACACACACACACACACACACACACAAAATCCAGAACCTGGGTTGGCCACACTCCTCGTGCCGAGGAGCAAGAGAGACACTGGAAAAAGTTATGAACCTGATCTGCCGGTCTGGAGGTTAGAAAGGTCATCTAGAGAACAAACAGTATTAAAGCTCAGCCCGCCCACCTTCCCCCCAACACACACACACACATTTGAAAGGCGAAGTGCAGGGTGACACAGAGAGACCGGCGTCATCTGATACACTGTCACCTGCTAAACACGTCCCCAAAACATCAAAGAGCCGGGCAGCGGGACAGATGAGACTGATGTGGCTGCCGTCACCACCTGACCTCCCTTTTTCGGTCCTTCAACCCCCGGGGGAGGTTTAACTGCCAGTAAACATGTCAAGGAGGAGAGAGAAAAGGAGAGTTTGAAGACGAAGATGCTGTGCCACTCCTTAAAAAGGAAGAGTTTGACATTTGAGGACATACGCTTATTCGCTTTCTTGGTGAGTGTAAAAAGAATAAGATCACATCTGTATGCTACGTATGTAGCGAGAGCCAGGAAATGGTTGGCTTAGCTTAGCACGAAGGCTGAAAACAGAGGGAAACAGGTAGCGCGGAGCTGTCAAAAGGAAAAAGAGAAAGAATCTTGTTGACCTGCATCTCTCACCAGTGTGAAAACGACACTGTATTTTTGACATTGTGACATTTTTATCCAACTGAGTTCACTGACACTGACTGACTGCTGCTGCGAGGAAAACAATCTCTCCAAACAACCAAAGTTGTGTAAGCATGTGAAATACTTCTGAAATTAATTACAGCTTACAGCAACTATCGAGATACTTCTACACAGGAGTTCCTGACTGTAATAAGTATAATTAAGTAAACCACCTTAGTTACTGGGCAGGAAAAGAGATGTAAAGAGTGAGAGTTAAAGCTCTGGATGAGCCAAACCCCACCTCTGACGCTCTCTTCTCACTTCTCCAAATGTCTAGAGGGCCTTTTTTAGCTGTGAAAGACACCAATTGAGAAACTGCCCGATCCCACAGAGGAGCCACTATCTCTTTATTGTTTGTATTGCACCCAATCAAGAGATTCAGCTCGGAATAATCCTCCTTTGAGTGGAAGAAGACACCCTGTTTTGTAGGCTTGGTATCGGTATGTTGATAAATTCCTATGGCAGCGATGAGAGTATAACTAGAGGAGGGAGAGAAAGTGTCCTGCATAATTTCTCTCTCTGTGGCCGGGCCATGGCGGAGTTTTTTTCTTCTTTCTCTTCAGCGACGGGCGGCAACACAGAGACTCGAGGGAAGCCAATTAGAGGGCCTTTCCCGGCCTTTTAAGAGGCAGATAATGTTCTTGTTTTCATAAAGCATCCTGTTATTTAATCAGGCCTGTAAGTGAGAGCCCGACAACCCTCCTACAGCGTCGAGCAGCCTCCCTCCTCTCCTTCCCTCCCATCATTCCTGCCCTGAGCCCTCCATCTCATTCAACAGCTCTTGTAAGCCTCCAGGAATTCATTCTTGGAACAGGCCGTGCAATAAGCCTTTCTGCAGTGCAAACACACACACACACACACACACACACACACACACACACACACACACACACACACACACACACACACACACACACACACACAGTCTGTACATGAGGCAGAACCAAGTACAGTATTTGTGTTCAATACTACAAATACTGTGCATTATATTCTGACTGTAGATTACTGAATAATCGCATGAGTGTAATCACTGATTAATGTAACAACGGAAAAGCATTGAAATCGTCTATTTCCAGTGGTGGAAGCCATGCATTTCATCTATTGTTGACACTTGTTGGAGCTTTTCAACAGTTTTATATATTGTTGGCTTTTTCTAACATTGTGTTGTGACTTATTACTATGGCGGCCAAACGAACATGGTGGTATGAAAAGTACAATACATCCTGAGATAAATGTAGTGGAGAGTAAGTATAAGACAGCAATACATACTCAAGTAAAGAACTAGTAGCAAATTGTACTTAAAAGGTACAGTCTGTAGCATTTAGAGGGACATGGAATACAATATTAATAAGTATATTTTTCCGCCATTTGCAGTTCATTCCTTTCAGTTGGCTGCAACCTGCAATCTCACTGCTAGATGCCGCCAAATCCTACACACTGCACCTTTAAGTCCATGCACTCATTTATAACTGTAACTACTTAAATGTAGCTATAATCCAGCACCATGTAGCTATAGTCCACCACCGTTTAATGGATATTAAGTTATTTCAGTCGGCTCAGTGGATATTGTATCTTTGGGCAGAGAGTCACTTCACCTCGTATTTATATAACTACATTTCAGTAAAAACAAGACTAATGTGTCTAGGACCATGCTAGCAGCTCTGTGAGGCCGTGAGATGATAAATAATAAAGATCAGACAGTTCAGCAATCATCAAAATGATTACCCTGACGGGGGTGAATGTCTGCACCAAATCCATAAGTTGTTGTTGTTGACTCACAACCACAAATCTGCACCTCATGATGGCGCAAGAGGAAAGCGTCATGGGATGATGAATGTCTGTCAGAAGAATCATGGTAAACCATCAAATAGTCATTGAAATATGTTCAGTCTGGACCAGAGTGGTGCGACCAGACCGACCGCAACGTCCCAAGAGCTAACAGCTAGCAGCTAGCATGGCTAAACATGTTTACACACCACCAAAAAGGGGTTTAGTGGGGAAGTACAGCTCACATGTACAGAGTTTGACTATCGGAACGTTATCTGGCCTCTAAAACACTTTTCGCATGAGATGTGGGTCAATATATCTAAACAAAAAACAATCTTATAAATAAATATGCATGATGGCTGCTGGGCATTTACCCCATGCGAACCTGAGTCTAAATAGTCTCATTGTATCCTGGTGCATTACATACTGTAGAGCCTCACTGTTTGCCCTGTGAATCTGTTTCGTCAAACCCCTGTTAAAAGCCAAAGCACAGGGGTGGGGGTACTTGGCAGTAAATGACCTGAGTCAGAGTTAAACAGGTTCATACTGCAAGAGGAACTCGCTCCCTCCGCCTGCAGTGTGGGACTCACAAGACCTGTTTGCCGGTTCGCTCTGAACTCCGGGGGACGCTCGGCGCTCGCTTGCCTGCCTGGGGAAGTAGTTATTGGTAACACAAACCTGTCTACTTTCCACTTCACTTTCACCAGCAGCGCGCCCTGGCCCAAGCCTGAGGCGGGCCAAAAAAAGAAGAAGAAAGAACGTAAAAGAGGCAAGAGATGAAGACTGAAAGAAGAGAAAAGTGAGACGGTGGAGGGACACAGGGGAGATGTCTTTTTTCTTTTTTTTTCCTCTCTCTTTCTTTTCTTTTTTTTCTTTTTTTATGGGAATGTTTCACTTAATCTCATAAAGGCAGCGTGAAAACCTCCATCTGTTTGCCGAGCGGTTCAAAAGAGACTCCACATGCCTCCGCTTGCTGCTATATAAAAACAACATTCTAATGCAGATCTTAAAGAGGGCCAGCGGCTCAGCCTGCACAATGAGAACTGGGGACGTGCCAGACGCGCCGACGGAGGACGGGAGGGTGGGAAGAGAATTAGGTAGGCAAACAAGGGGGATCTGTGAGGGACCGGCGACAACAAAAAGGGAGGAGAGAGTGCAAGAGAGAGAGAGAGAGAGAGAGAGAGAGAGTCAAATCAAAGCAACTACATTTTCCTGTCAACAGTCCTGCTTCTGACCCGCTAGACGTGACCTTGAAGGACTCGACAGACAGGACCGGCGTGGGTCGCCCTCTGGCCTCGACCCGCCCCTCTGAATCAACCCGTTCACCTCTCTTGACTCTCTCCTGCTCTTCTCCTCCCTTCTGCTCTCCCTCGTCATGTTTCACCACGGGGCTTACCGGTCGCCTTTGTCATTAATAGAGGAATGTCCTGGCTGAGAACGACATCTCGTGTTTTATCGTGTGGCTCTTGAGCGGGTAGGGGGGGGGGGGGATTCAAGGGCAGCACCTTCGCATTCAAGGGCCCCCCCCCCCCCCCCCCCCAGGGGTGAAGACAAAACTCAACCGCCCCTACGAGGAGCGTACGGGAACGCTCCTTGCTGACAAACCAAAGAAAAATACAACAGATGAGTGACAAATATGAGTTAATGGTTTCTTTGATCGAGTCAAAGGTGTGCGAGACTGAAGTGGGATGCCTCTGTAGTCAGGTCTTCCTGCACACGGGTGCCTCTGCACACCTCCAGGCCTCGCTTCTCCCCATAGCCGGGGCAAGACCAGGCCCGATCCCATCTGCAGAGCTATTTTGACAAGCCAACCCCTTAAAGAAAATCCAGGGTTCAAACCGCTGGAAGATCAAAGGACTAATACAGCAGTAATAAGAAGTTGCTGCCCCATGAACGCCTCATTCATCGGGGAGAGGCAGCGATATAGTACAGTTGTAACTGGAGGGCCATTAGGCACTCATCATATGATTCCATTCCCCCCCCCCCCCGTGGAAAAAACATCTTCAGCTCCGCAGGCAGGAGTGAGAACCAAGAATGAACTCCGACCGGCAATGCCAAAAATCTGAGCTGATAAGGACGTTCACAAACGTCTTTCTTTCTCTCTCTCTTTGCATGTGACGAAATCGACAACACCCCCAAAGAATCGTCACACACACGCCCACACACACGCACACGCACACGCACACGCACACGCCCCCCTTGCAGCCAGCGGAAGGTGTTTGGGAAGGAGGGATTTTAATAACAGCAGTCTGGCACAGAATGGTATCATCTGGCCTCTGTCTGTCTTTATGAGCATGACATGGCGTTCTATTTTTAGGGCGGCATTTTCTCTCCGGCTGCCTGCTCCCGACGACAGCCTGATGAAACCCTGACCCCCGCGCGCTCCCTTTGAAGTGACAAGTGAGAGATGGGCCGCCCTAATACGAAGCCCTTGAGACGCAAACACTTTGCATTCTCCGATGACGGTAGCAGGCGTGCGGGAGGGTGGCGTGCTCGCCCCCAGGGAGCGGATAAGAAGGCCTGCGCACACAGGCGCTCACATGGGTAGCTGTTGATGTGTGCGTGTGCAAAGTCACAAATGCACAATTGCCTGTGAAAGACACAGGGAAGCGTGGATTGACGATGAGCCCTTGCAGCCAAGTGTTTCAGTCAGCTGAGATAACGCAATGTTTTCTGTAATTTGCTCATTTCAAGGGTCGTTTTGTGCCATAGTGCACTCTAAACCATGTTTACGCTGGTTCCATTTGAAACTGTTTCCCGGCTGCCTTAACAACGCGAGTTAACTGAACTTCATTTGAATAATTAGCGTCGCTAAAGTAGTCCATAAAAAGCAACCGCAGAATTGATGAAATTTTTAGATAAGTTCAATGAGGCATTTTGTTGAATCACCAACCGTTCAGTCAGCCTGTGTCTCGGTTCCTCATTTGACACAAAGAACTCCCGGATGTTTCTGCTGCCGAGGCCCCTCTTCCACCCGATTTAAAGGTGCCGTATTCAAGATTGGGAGCATTTCTGTTGCCTCTCAACAGCCCTCAACATGGCGGCAGCTGGGCCAATGGCTCGCAGCTAACAATGCTAACAATGGATAAAGTGCTGGCAGAGGGCGGGTGCTGCACTTCCCTGACCACGAGGTCGGTCGTGATGGCGTTATTAGCTGCAAACCACAGTACAGCAGTGCAGAGTGGCGGCCACTCGCATGCACGAAAAACACGAATAGTTTTCTGCTATATTTACGCTCTTAATATCAAATATAGCACCTTTAATACAAAGACGACATGCAAGGCCGCTGCTATTAGAACTACCATGATAGGGACCGATTTGTTATGCTAACCTTCGATTCCGATTAGCATTGTTTTAAATTTTCCTTTCACACATATTAAAGACACACAGCAATTTTCCGTCATGTTCCATTGTCCCCAAGGGGGCACTGCAGAGTTAAAGTGGGTTCAGGGGAGAGACGAAGGGGCATGCTGCTGTTTTTTAAAATCAAGGGCCATAACACAGAGGCAACAGTTTGAGCTTCAGCTCATGGAGGCAAATATTTCAGATACAAATAATGAAGATACCCTGAAGAAGATTGTGATAATTACAGGATAAGATACTTAGAGTAACCTACAGTGTCAGCACGGTTGTCTCCACTTTGTCCACCAAACCACAGGCCAGACATCGAATCCAAGTCAAGTCAAGTGAACAGACCGTGAAATAAAAACTTTGAATTTGACAAACGCAAACACAAATGTATGCAAAAAGTAGTAAAGGACCTGTCTGCAACAAGTGAGACTGGAAACGATGGGAATCAGGACTCTGGACAAAATATTAGCCGGAACTTGTTGAGAGGGGCATATTTTGAAATCCGCACATATACACATGCAGGTGATATTCCAACAGCGTCTATTTTGGAGAGGGACTTCCCACCGAGCGGCGCTGTGGACATCTCACTGTTTGTGTATAAAAGTTTTGCGGTGATGCTGTCGACTAGCTCAAATTGGACTGAGGAATCAGGGCAGGCTGTGTTCGCCGGACATGCCCATACCCTGCAGAGCCTGAACACAACCCAAAGTGTCATGGCAGTGAGGGGCGTGGGGGGAAGGGAAGAGCAGAAAAATGAGAAAGGGGAGAAGAAAAAAAAGGGCCAGCATCTGAAAAACACCACCCCTCAAAGCAAACAACAAGTTTTCCACATTTTACATACGGTGTGGGGAGGGCAGTGCTTCTGAGTCAATGTTTAGCTTAGGAACGCTGGCAGCGCTGAAAATACCCCGGCAGATGCCGCCGGAGTAACGCGCGCACCTTTAGGCCTAGAGAATGTTCCACCTATTTAAGGTGACGGGATGAGTGGAGAGAGTGCAGCGGCAAGGACGCGCACGCCTCCGCAAATCCCTCACACCTCGTTGGTGGGAGTGATGACAGCGCTGCACTGAGCCGGGCGACAACAATGCCGCAGGTCAAGGCGACGTCTGTTAAGCTGCGACCTGTCGGCCTGTGTCAAACCTCCTCACTGTGTCACAATCCTTTTTTTCCAACTAAAGGCCTGTCGTTCAACCGCTCCTGGTCACCTGTAGGTTAAAACTGTGTGTGATTGACTGTTAATTAACTAAAAAGGCGTGCTTGCTCGCTTTAAGCGGTGTTTGCAGCAGCCCCAGGCTAGTTTGCGTTGCTTCGTAGCTGTAGGAATGCAGCGGTGAGATGCACCATCAGGGTGTCAAATTGTGTGTAGCTTCCAATTGAGAATTAAGTTCATGTAACCACTAATTCCTCTTCCACATGTTTGTGTAGATTCACCCCGTTACCCCAACCCACTTTCCTACCCCACAGTGAGACAAGAGGAGGCCTAATTCCATACATCCCCTGAGATTCATCCCTTTTCCGTCCCACCTGCTCACCTGAAGAGACACATTTTACTAAATTCTCTCTTTTTGTGCCTCACCATAGTCACCAAAACCACTGTTCCGAAAAAAAAACGAGTGACTTCAAAATGCAAAGCACACATACTTGGCTTTTGAAGTGGCGACAAAAAGAGGAATGCACTTTCTCATCGAGGAGGTAAAACCTGAAGTATTCCTCTCATTCGTCGGGCCCCTCACGAAGCCAAGCCGCCCTGAAAGGTCCCCCCCCCCCCCCCCCCCCCGCCCCCGAGCGATAAAAGCCTGTTCCTATGCTTGCTAATCTCCCACAATTGCACAAAGCTTGTGTTAAATGCACACCGCCGTACACTTTAGGTACCGCCTCGCACACCCCCACGTCTACAGACTCCGTCTGTGAATTAGCACTAGCGACCAGCTGGTGACCTCAGGTTTCCCGCCGATTACGAGGCCCCCAGGTGGTAGAATGAGGACACCGGCACCAACAGCACAGGGAGGCATGAATACAGCAGCCATCTGTACCTAATGAGCATAGAAATCTTTGTGAAATTGTGTACAGGCCCTCCTAGACAAACCGAGGTCAACTTTAGCGGCTGGAACTTGAATGATACTCCAATTGCTCAGGGCTCTTCCTTGTACAAAATATTACTTGTCCGAGACCCATGGGAATGTTCTCTCCCGTCTACAGTATGTGACGACAACAGAAGACTTATCGCTCTGTTTCCCCGTCCTTGGACTTCTAACGCAGCAGATACTTCCACAACATCCATTACTACTGACGGCTCATTTTTGCTCTCAAACCTTGTTCCAAGTTGAGTTGACATATTTGTAGCCAGCACTTTGGACGGCCTGTATTTGTTTTGGGGTGAATTATACAAGGAGGTGTGGACAAACCAAACTGTTTGGAGTTGGAAAGAAAGGGGCTCCGCTCCAATATGTCACGATTGACCTCTATCATGGTCATCATGTCATGGCTGGTGGAAAGTGACCCATTATATCATACAAATACCTAATTTCTTATTTTTCCTCACCTTAATACACATGCATTCATGTTCATAATAAAGAACAGGGACGATTCAAAAGGAAGACCTGAGCCAAAAAACAGCAATTTGCCAGATAAAGTGAATTCATTGGATTAAACGAGTTTAGTCACAGATTACAGAATGCTTTCTTTGTTTTAATTAAACCATCATTGCGGCAAGCCGGAGCGCAAACCAGAGGGAACATTTTGTTTTTGAGAGGCTGAACGCCAACAACTCTGAATTGAAGCAGAATATTTGGTTGGATAAAAACATGTTGAGATCATCTATCTCTTTTTTTTTACTTTTACTAATTACTTTCGGGAATTTAAAGCGCTCTGGAGTTATTGGAAAAGTTTGGATATCGTAAGTCCTACACAGCCATCACCGGAATCTAATTCTACAAATGGTGTAATACTAATCAGATATTCCCCTTTATTCATTCTACAGCAGCGGCATTCAAACATTGATTTATAATTAAAATGTCAACGTTATGAATGAAGCTTCGAGGCTTCAAACTATGAACTATGATTCTGCTTGTGTAGGGAACGGCCTCACAAAAGTGCCCATTGTTCGGCTTTATCCAGAACCCTGTGAGAGTGGCTTCCCCATTAATATGTGCAGCATCATGAAAGGAACAAGAAACAGAGGAGGCTGGCTCGGGGAAATACCCTCACAGTCACTACACCATCTATTTTCAAATAAAAGACTAAATAAATACGACAAATGATATCATGGGTACCATATGAGCCATAATGAGCCATAATGAGTGAAGAGAAGGCAGTGATTAGGCTGCTGGATTCAGAGCTGAGTACTTCCTACCGAGTTATCTTCACGTTGATATGCGCTAAGACAGCAGCTAACTTTAGCAGCAGAGGAAATGGGAAAAGACTGTGTCGCCAGGGTCAAACAGAGGAGCGTGGTCAGTAGAAGGAATGACGCATACGGTGCCAGACGCAGGAAATATCTGAAAAGGCCAAACAGAGTCACTTAAAGCCGTTAAAAAGCAGGAGAAACATTTGGAACAGTCCCGCTGCCCGCTTGGTAGGAAGGGGAAAAATAAGCCCAAAGCTACTTCCACATCACGTTTGAAGCTGTTGCGTACCGAGATGAAATCAATGACAACAGCAGCGTAAACCGATCTGACAAGGAGCAGAAGGAATATGACAGGAAGACGGGGCTTGTTGCTTGTTGATTTGGAAATGTCGCTGCATGATTTACAGTTTCTCTCATATTGAACACAGCAAGAAGTCTGATGTGTGTGTTTTGTGTGCTTCAAAGGTTAAAATCTAGAGTAATCTAAGGTGCATGGTCCCTTGCCGGTCTATGAGCCAAGAGTCCACCTTTGACTAATAGAAAGAAACAGAAAGTTATCGCGTATCCCTTTGAAGACAACCGTGCAACTGTCTGGCAAAGACGAGCAAATAATGAATTTTCTTGGGAGAGAAATCAAAGCGAAACCCAGAAGCCTGCTAACAGTGATGCATTTCATACTCGCCAAAATGTCCATTGTGTACCTGCTGCTTTTTGCATTTACTCTGAAAAGCTGAAATATTCCCCTTTTTCCAGATGTTCCTCCTGCTTGCCTCGTCTCTGACGAACTGGAGACGTTGGACTCGGCTACTGGAGGAAAAGCAGCCAAAGGCAGCTGCCATTGCTTTTCCAGCCCCTGTCTTTGCTAAAAAAACAGCAGGCAGGAATGACCTGAGGTCAGTGTCACCCCCTACAGACAATCAGACACAAGGAGACAAAAACATTGTCATGAGGGCCGTGATTTATTCCTCCCTTCAACGAGCTTCCCTTGTTTTCGACCACTTCCTGTCACTGTGACCGCTATTCCTGGCGTAAAAGTTTAGACCACACTAGAGGACAGATTGGACCAATCGGACCAGCTTTCAGGACTTGTGCAGAGCAAAGTAGTTGTGTTATCATCCATCCTTTAGTTAGCCATTCTACAGCTGCAGTAGTTGTTATATTGTCCTGATCTATTCTGCTGGTGGCTACCGTTTCCCCGGGAAAAAAAACTCCCCTTGGCAAACAGGCACTTACATATGGAGTTATATATTAATTACATTTTTTAACTAATAATGTCATCAGTTAAATCAGTAAAACGTAAAAGAAAAAGTGTAAAATATGAACTTTCTACATTTTCTTATTATTCCTCCAATAAATTGGGAAAAAGGAAACGTTTTAAAATAAATATATATATATATATATTTATATATACAGTATATACATTTTCCATCCAAACTTAATTTATTTCAAATAGTAGTATATTTCAACTCCCTAGTTTATATTTTTTTGCATTAACACTAGCTTGATGAGTTCTCTCTCATTTGCTATTTTCCTCTGTGTATGACAGTGACATGCTCATGTTTAGGACCGTGGAGGAAAATTTGCTTTGAGATAACTTTGACACAGTACATGAAATGGTTAATCAAACGGTGAATAACTGAATGTATTTGCAGGGCAGGGATTGGTACAGGGAATCGGTTTGGGGTTTATATACATACCCAGTTGCCAGTTGATAAGGTACACCTTTAGCTAAAACTACTTTTTTGGAAAACGTGGTCTTAATAACACGATCACATATTGAGTATGTGAAACCGTCTTGTTTTACAGTAATTATACCATGGTTTAGCCGAACTGAACATGAATCAATTTGACAATCATATACGGCTATGACATCACAAATACCAAACAAGCACCATCAGTGTCGTTCACCTCTTGATCCCTGAGACTGACGCAGTCTTTGGATCCGCCTCCTCACAAAGTGGATAGCGGATTCTACCGGATAGAGAAAGATTTGGAAGGCACATTTAAAAGGCACACGCACACGCACACACACACACACACACACACACACACACACACACACACACGTAGTGAATTAGAGCGTTTAAACAGGATTTACTGCACAATCAGCCGTAACCCTTTTCATCTGAGAGGAGCAGAATCAATAAGCGAGGCTTTCTATGAGAGACAACAAGTTCAGACACGGGGCCGAAGACTCGATCGCTGTAAAAGCTCGCTGTTTGCACAAAACCGTGGATTCTGACTGACAGTGGGGGGGAAGTCGGCTCGGCGTCTCCGAGAGCCCAGATCACAGCCCTCTATCCAGAGCGGCGTTGGCCTGGCGCGGCGTTCAGAGCAGCGCGACCGGCAGCCGCTGCGAGGCCTTTTCTCGTCGAGTCATGTGTGTCGCTCCGTGACTTAGCTTGAGAACTTTTCCAGGGCTTCGGCGTAAACAGAAAAATCCGGGCTGGCGAGCGGAAAAGCCGGCGGATCACTTCTAGCACGACATGCTGGCAGAGGAAGCCCGTGGCCTCCGCTTGTGTTGTGTTGTGTAATGATGCAAAACCACAGGAGCGGTGGAGGGTTTTGATTTAAGCCAGTGCATAAAGAGGGCTGCAAGTCTTATTCTAGATGATTCAAAGTTGAAAAAATGTAAAGGCCATGGGGTCGACCTGACAGCAGAGTGGTTACGGTGCTGATCTATGTGGGCGCAAATGCCCTGAAAAACATGGATAGGGGTGGCTGTAGCTCATTGGGAGAGTGGTCATTCTGAAACCACAAGGTAGCCGGTTCAATCCCCAGTCTCCCCATAGTTCACATGTCCAAGTGTCCTTGAGCAAGACACTGAACCCCCAGTTGCTCCTCACGGCAGCACACTGCTCCTTAATTACTAAGGATGGGTTAAATGCAGAGAATAATTTCCCCAAGGGGATTAATAAAGGATAATTTCTTCTTCTTCTTTTTAAATAAATCAATATTTAGCAGAAAATACCCCCAAAATAATATTAAATATGCGATGGTGTGGCCTAAACTGAGGCCAATAGGTGAACAAAAAGAAGGAAAAAAGGGGAGACAATCAATATTATTCTTTCTTTTAGATTTTTCTAAACTTTTCTTAATTTGAGAAAAATCAATCAGGATTAGTATTCCTTTAAAATATGTCCAACGTATTGTTCCCCATATGTTGTTAACTTTGGCTTCCTCCAGGGTTATAATAAAATATAAACTTGTGTGCGATGAACAATATTCTTCTAAGATCGACCGCATTATAGGATCATTAAAGACTTCCACTTCAAAGTCGGAGGAGCAGAGCTTCTACATATACAAAAAACAAACTGCTCATTTCATAGAAATATGTGAATGTGGGTGAGAGGTTGCCAGCAGTGCAGAATGCACCAGGAGAGGGCGATGAGTAAATGCACAACGCCGTATCGATGGTGTCTGGAGAAAGCGTTTCCTTTTTAATCTGAAGACGTCCGGCAGCACAAGACGTCCTCGGAGACAAACTGTGAGATCCATTCGGTAAAACCAAGAGCGAGAGACGGCGCAGATCACTGCAAATCAGCTAAAGGAATCTCCCCCGTGTTCATGATGTCGCTGCGGATAGAAACCTCTGAAAACCAAAATAAAAACAAAGGACAACAATGAAACCTTATCCCTCAAGGTTTTCAGGCTCACGTTGTTTGGTTTACAGTCTATTCTGAGTGCGCGCGGTGCAACACGAACCCTCTGTGGCCGTCGAGGTATCTATAGATCATTGGGGCGGGCTGCAGTCAGACTAAACTGTAAACAAGTCCCATCCAGAGACCACGGCTGACCCAGCACCGCACATCCCGAGCAGTCTGATTCATCCTCCTCGTAGGGCCAAACTCTTCAACAGCTGCACGATGAATCCCCCCCCCCAATAAATCCACCACGACCAAAAAGCTTTGAATCTCGCTACGGAAGCCAGGATGCAGGTGGCTGGAGCGGAGTTTACTGCAACACATACTTTCCAGGCGACCTAAACAACAAGAGAGAACGACCCCCCCCCCCCACCCCCCCCACTCCCCTCCTTCGCTTCTCCTGATTTCAAAGGAGATCTGCAGGGAGGGAGAAAGCACTCGGAAGCAACAGCCTTTTGTTCCAGGGTACTTTTGCATGAGGGAGCGACCGTGTTTTTGTTTATGGGACAACATAGTGTTGCCATTAAGGCTTTTAATCAGAACTGTTTTCTGGAGTCAGCCTTGAGTGACAACCCCCCACCACCACCCCCCCCCCCCCCCCCCCCCCCCCCCGCCTTCAGCCCGCTTGGTCTGGTTCCCACTGGAGGAGCAACAGGAGGAGGAAGAAAGGAGCGGGGAAGTGTGGGAATGTCTCTACATCGTCGCCACGGCGGGCAGCTCCTAAACATGGCTTTAAATTAGGGGAAAAGAAAACACAGGCTAAAAAAAGGCAGTCGCCTAACTATACGCCTGCCTGCTAATTTGTCACCACTTGAAAAAAAAAAACGAGGGGGGAAAAAATAGCAACAGTTTTAAATCACACTACTTTAAAGTTAGGATATGCCGGCCAGCGTGCACGGCAGGATACTTAAACACAAGGGGGATTTAGGTCAGTCGCACATACATCTAAACCATCGTGGGCGGAATCTATGGAGCTCCGGCTGCGTTCATATTAGAGGGAAGCAGAGTGTCTGGTTCTGGCTGGCCGGCCGGCTGGCTGGGATCGGACCAGTGACAGCTGGGGCTTGAAAAAGCCTTACATCCAAAGCCAGGGCTCACTGCCACTTGCTACATCGCAGCGCTGAGCTAAGCCCACCCCCCCTCCTGTCCGAGCCCTCACTCTGAAAGATCACTGTCCTGAACAAAACATTAGGCTCCTGCCAAATAATTCCCTCTAAAAACCATCTTCTCTTTAAAGGCGGAATCCAAGAGCGGAAGGGTTGCCGGAGAGAAGACACGATGGCAAGACGGAATATCTGTCTGCTGCCACGTCTGGGAGTGGAAGGGGGGGGGGGGGGGGGGGGGGGGTCACGGAGAGGGGAGTTTCTCAAGGCATGAAGCATTTTCAACGCTGTGTATGCGTGTGTGTGATCTGTACCTTATCGAGCAGCGGCAGACAGCGGGGGACCCTCTGCTCCAGTTTGACGATGGTGATGAAGGGACTCTCTTGTCGTTCATCCTCGCTTGTGTTGCACAGAGACAGAGGGTGATACTGCAAAAAGAACAAGGGCGAGAAAGAGGTTATCGTCTCATACGAGGAAAGAAAAATAATCACTTGTAAAAATCTGAAATTAGCAGCAACGGTAGATGTTTTCCGGTCGGGATTTGTCTGGATGAGGGATGCATGTGTTGTGTGTGTGCAGCCCTCATAAGAGGTGATGAATGTCTCAGGTTCACAAACAGCATCATGCACCACGGCCCACAAGGTCAAGGCCCGCCCACCCAAACACACCGATTTGTTGTTCCTGGAGATGTGAAGCGGTCTCAAACTAAAAGCCAACGGAACATTCACAGCAGTAACCCGGGAATATTTGTCGTGTCTCAAAAGTGCTTTTATTTGTTTTATTTGTGTTTTACTTGATTATGGAACGCCACACAACAAAATCAGCTGAGCACACTTGATGGATCTTTCAAGGAATGAAACTGTTTTTTTTCAAACACAAAGATGGAGAATACCTTAAATACTGCACACTTTAATACTAATCTCACGTGCCGACAAATGCCGATTTATGATAACAATTTTTACTTAAATTGGCTGGATGGAATCACCTGAAATATTTGACATACTTGAATGTACTGTGGAGGAGACTTGCTCCTCTGCGCCGCACTCTTACTGAACGTAACATTTTGATTATTTAATGCGTATCTTTGAAAGTTAGTCGTTAAGTGTAAAGAGATTTGTCCTCCGATGAGTGGAGGCAGAGGTGGTGGGGGGAGAAAAAAATCAAACCACAGCTGTAAACCAATAGAACAGATACCACTAACCTCTAGACTCACACAATGTATCCTGATAGAACGAAAACACATGTAACCTATACAAGTATGTGACCGAAAGGACGTCGAAGAAAAACAATGTTTGAGACAATCTGGACAGTTAGAAGCGCTTATGTCTTCAATGAAGGCGTTTCCTCTCTAAAACCGCTCGCAGTTGATATCAAGAGGGAAAACTTTGGCACCTGAGCAAAATCAATTACACGGACGGCGATGTGTTCACTCCCACTCAAAGCCTTGAGGACAGAAAGACCGAGAGATAGTCTTTGGTAGGAACATTTGATCCCCTCTGAAAGGGAGGAAATTCGTAGCTGCTGAAAGGCTGCATTTAAGGGCTCAAGGGATAGCAGTGGTGTTTGCAAGTCACAGACATGCTGTCACGGGTACGAGGAATCGCACGGCAGTCCAAAAGGGAGCAAACCGCTCCTTAAAAAATAAAACACCCCCTAGTATCACAAATTTCCCTCACATGGCATTGATGAGGAGCTTCCTCCATCATTCCTTGTTACAGCTCACCGATCGCCCAGCAGCGGCCCGGCAGCGGCCCGGCAGCGGCCCGGCAGCGGCCCGGCAGCGGCCCGGCAGCGGCCCAGCAGCACCCTGCGCTCGCCCCCACACCCCAGCGGAGGGCGGTCCCACCCTGCCCGGCCCGTCCCCGGCCTGCTGGTACTTCCCCGGTGGGCCTCTTCATGTGGCTGTGGCCTGAGGTCACGGGTCTCCCCCTCATCTCATCTCACCCAGCGGAAATCCCTAAATTAAAAAGACCCAAGGGGGACATCAACAGCTGGCACCCCCACCCCCGGTCCAGGGGAATTGACGTAATGTGCTGCAAAAGGGCTCGTGCATGTCTGTCACAAGGGGAGCAAGTATTGGGGCAGACTTTGGGCACGGGGGTAAAAGACCATAGGAGGAAAACCCTCAGACCAGTGATCACCAATGAAATGTATTGATGACCTACAGACAAATTATAATTTGATTAAAGAAATACATCCACCTATTTGTGTTTAGGAAAGAAATAAACGTCTGTATAAAATTACAAATTGGTACGATAGTTATCTTTATAGAGACTTTACTGTCACAGTAAGCATTTAGCCAAAATGGAGTCAGTTGTAACGCCTTAAAGGAAACTAATTAGGGAGCGAGCAGAGAAGTCGAACAAGTCGACCTTCAGCTCCTTTAAATCCAGATTGAAGACTTTTCTGTTTGCTGCTGCCTTTAATTTAACCAGATTCAAGGATATTAATCAATCTCTGCATCTCATTTTATTTCTTAAACTGCACTGCAACGTTCATTCTATTTTTTAGCTATTTGACTGTTTTTAATGTTTTAATGAATGTTCTTAATTATTTTTAAATCTTGTTTTCTTCTGCATTATGTTTTGATGCTTCTTATGTGAAGCAAATTGAATCGCCTTGCGGTTGAAATGTGCTATACAAATAAACTTGCCATGCCTTGCTTTATTCAAATAAGTATGTTTATTATGTAACTTACCAAAGTATGTAAGTTATGTACTTAAGTATGTAAGCTACGTAACAAAAGTAAGTTAAAATAAGTCAACAGTGAGTTTTTGTTTCACTAGAGACACGAACAGCAGCCTCCTGGGTGAAAGTCCTGTGTTTGTTGACTCATCCATCCATCCCAACCATCTCCTTGAATCTGGCTGACAATTACCGTTACGTGAGTTATATATTAATTAAACGATTACATGGGTTATATATTAATCATAGGGCTTTACGTCTTGTAGAGACAGTAAATGAGAATAGCCTGGCAGGGATGTGAAGCATCGTCAGACAAAGAAAAGGCTGGGAACTTAAAGTACTGAAGACAAGGAGACGAGGACTCAAAGATGCTAAACCATCCCAGAAACCAGAATATGAGTAGAAGATGAGACAGGAAATGAATAATCCTAATTGAAGACTGCACCCTGCATAATGTTTTCAGACCTGTCTCCTGAATGGAAGCCCCTGTTGTGGAAGCCAAGCATGGCATGAACCCCTGGCCTGCTGGGCGGCACGCCGCGCCGCCAGCTGCCTCTATACGAGTCCACATTTACGAGGCCCTAATTAGAGGCCTACAGCTGAACTTGGCCCTCAACAAAGAAAAATAAATAAAAAAATATCCTTTAATGACACCACTTCCCCGATGCCATGACCTCTGCTCTCTTTTACTATAGCTTTCTGGGAAATGTTGAAAGAAGAATCAGATTTTACCGTAAAAATACATACATTTACAACCCTCCTTTTGAATCTTTAGGCTTGGTCGGTCATGTTTGGATCTAAACATGTCGACGCACGGGGACCGTGCAATCATACCTAATAAAGCAGACAATAATCCCAAAGCTGAGCCGAGCAAGCTCGGAAGGAGCGGCTGGCTCTTCTGAGGCTCTGAGGGCAACCACCGCCATGGTCACAGTGTCTATGTTTTGCATCGCTGACGAGACTACGCATTAACTTCTATTTTAAATATGCCCGCACCACTCGCAATCAGATGGCTGCGAACACTCTCCATGCGCCACCAGCGGTGCCGTGTCCACCACTTAGGAACACGCTGCGACGGGACAGACTGCAACGTCGTCATTTGGGTCCTGTGCGGCCGTGAGAAGAAAGAGAAGCAGAAAAAAAGGGGGGGGGGGGGCCTGGGAAACCAAATCACTGAGTCTCCATTTCACAGGGACCAGAAACCACAGGGCACGCAAACAGCTCCCCACAGACTGTTAACAATGCTCACTCCTCCGTTCCGCCTCCTCCTCCTCATCTGTCTAGATCTGTTGCAAAACCGACGGGGACGTGTCCCTCGGTTCCTTTGTAGCCGCGATTAAAGGCATTCCTTTCCAGCTCAATCAAAAGACTACCCCCAAAAGTATTCTGAGGCAAGCTTCTGACAGCCTCAAAAACAAATACATGGACAGAAACATGGGGAGAATAAATAGTAACTGCGGTGAGAAGTCAATAATATATTTTTTTTCTACCCCACCAACACACCCCTCCCTCCTTCGTCTTAGCCCTGCAGATCTTCTTTTTTCATCTGCCAATAATCAGCCAGAGAGCTTTCTAGTTAATCTGCTGCCAGCAGGGAACCAGGCCCAGGCAGTTATGTCAGAGTGCGTCAAGAGGGGTGGGGGGGTGGGGCATTGAAGAGCGCGCACCTCTCATCGAGCTCCACCACTCAATTACCAGCCGCTCCGGTCATAGGGCTCCTCAGGAGTGATCCAAACGAAGCAGATTGGTTTAGTAGGGGATGAAAGAAGTGCATCAGTGCGATTATTCTATCACACACAGCGCGGATCAAGGCGGGGAGCGAGCGCGGCAAACGGCTTCTTGAACGGGGCTCTGCACAGAGGCCTGGAAAGCCTGCCAGGGTTGGTGCACATCAGCGCGCGCGCACACACACACACACACACACACACCACACACACACACACACACACACACACACACACACACACACACACACTATCTATTCCCTCAGTTCCACTTCCTCAGCGAGTGACTCAGCCTCCCAAGTCTGGGGCTCAAAACCTAATGAAGTCTCTTTGTCTCTCTCATTCTCTTGGAACTCCACCACAAACACACCTGCTCTGTGCATTCTCTCACCCTCTCACACACACACACACACACACACACACACACACACACGGTCAAAATATTCCATGCAGGCTGTTAAAGTGAGAAAGGAGTCGCTGATAAAAGGACGCTAGCAGTCCGTTTAGAAAGACCAGGCTTCAGCTTTTTGGTTTGCCAAAGTTAACAATTGACAGCAGAGGTTTATTTTCATAATAGCTGTCCTATTATTAGACTCCTTTTCTTCAGTAATGCAGGACTCAGCATTACACTGTTAATTTCTGTTTTGATTCTCTCTCTCTCTCTCTCTCGCTGTGACTTGGCCTCGTAACGCAACATCATTTAATGATTCTATATCTGTCTCCGAGGGTGTAAATCAAAGTCCCGTCTTATTCAACTTGGCAGGAGATTCCGTTAAAGAAAAAAAAAAGAAGAAGAAAAACAAAAGGGCGAGTTGCCAAAAGGACCAGAGGCATGTTAAAAAAAAAAAAGTTGAAAGAGATCGGAATCTGGTTGCCCCGGGTTACCGGGCAACAGGTACTGCATGTCCCAGCCAGAGGTTTTGCTCGGTGCACGTATTGGTTGAGGGATGAGGTGACGGGACCGGCGGAGACACTGACCCATTGCGCCCCCGTCGCTGCGGCTGTGCGTGGTCGCTGTGTCGCATGCGCTTGCAAGTGAACATGTGTGTGTGTGATGTGTGTGTGTGCGCGCATGAGTGTGTGTGTATACTGATCCAAAGTACCTCTGTGGTCCTGCAGGGGAGTGAGTCACTCAGCACTGGGTGCAGGTGTCTTAGTGGTCATTTCTCAAATGTCGTATATCCGTATAGATCAGGGGTGTCAAACATACGGCCCGCGGGCCGGATCCGGCCCGCCAGGGGGTCCAGTCCGGCCCGCGGGATAATTCAAAAAATTAGAAGAAAAAAAAAAAACTGGAAAAAAAAAATTGAAAAAATAAATAAATTCCTCAGTCAGGATTCAAACCACTGATCCTCTGATTGTAAGACGTGCATGGTAACCATTGAGCCACAGACACAATTGATCACAGTACTGACTTTACTAACCATATTGCCCAACTGCGAGGGGATCTGCAGAGGAGAGCCCAGGCAGGTAAACAGTGGGCTGATGTCTGAATTGTTGGTCTTTATGTTTCTAGTTTATTGAAGAAAGACCTTAAAACAGGGTTTATCATCCAAAAACCTTCACCAATGATTTAAACATAGAGAAATATTGTCATTATGTATGCGTTATTATGCTGTGATTTTACTGGTCCGGCCCACTTGAGGTCAAAATGGGCAGCATGCGGCCCCTTAACTAAAATGAGTTTGACACCCCTGGTATAGATCAATATCCAACAAACACACACACACACACACACACACACACCATCAAACAATATCTCGTGACCCTACACAAAGTAGATTTACATGGAAGGCTGATACGAGAGTGATGCCGAGGGTCTTTCTCTGCCGCGGCATCTGGAAAAGTGGCTGTGCAGGTCCCTCGCCTCTCCTCTCCTCTCCTCTCTTTGCAAATGCAAAACGAACGGGAGCCATTACTGCTTCGGTGCTGTCAAAACAAAAGGCGTGTCATCTTTCTCCCCTCGCTTCATTGACAGTGTCAGCCCCATATCCAGTAACGGTTACCACGGAGAATGACTTGGGGAGAAACGCGATCCCATAATGAGGCCCAAATAATTACCACCAGCCCCAAATTTGCCCGGGCGCTTTCTTTAAGTAGGAGCGCTCCCCCCCCACCCCCCCCCACCCCCTGACTCCAGGCCCGTCAGACTGTCTCTCTGTTCTGTAAAAAGGGGGTGAGACAAGGGAGGAGAAGAAAGAACCTGGAGAGGGACGTGGAGTTGGTCTTGAAGAAAGGGAGCCGAGGAGCGGCGCTGAGCGCCGTCGTTAAACCGGGCCGCTGAGCGCTCGTACCGGTGCAATGCCACATGACGAGGGCACCGTTCAGTCGGGAAGGTTTTCATCATAACGTGCAGCAAGTTGAACTGGGAGGAAATAAACTGTTTACCTTTGAAGCCCAAAGTGTGTTCAGCACGCAGAGAAACATTAACATCACGAGCAGAATGACAATAAACTGAAATCTACGGATGTTGCAACAAACCCTCTTGTATTAGGTACTGAAGGGGATTCTCTCTCTCTCTCAATTCAATGAGCTTTATTGGCATGAATGTAAAAAAAGACAATATTGCCAAAGCATTACAATAACAAGATTACAGTAAATGTGTTAAAAGACAAGAAACAGTTGTGTTTCTTGAAACAATACAATTATTAATAATTGTATGTGTGTCTCTCTCTCTCTCTCTCTCTCTCTCTCTCTCTCTCTCTCTCTCTCTCTCTGGGCAAACGCGTCATCGGTCACCGTGGAACCCGTTCGAGAGAGAGAGTGATGGAGCCCCGTGTCCCGTCCACGCTTCCTGCGTGGGCCCTGAGGTCTTGCACAAACACGTACACGCACACCACCAACAACCAGGGCCACTCCGTCAAGCCTCGGGCCGGCGCGGCGCTATACATTTCAAAGCTCCAGGAGTTGAACGTCAACACAGCACTTCCCTGTCATAACAAGTCAGTGGCTCGGGAACCCGGCAGGTTTGTTGGTATTGCAGTGATCCTTCTTCCCCCCGTAGACACGGGGGCCACATCCACACGCCTTCCAGGCTTCCTCCGGCCCCCGGCCCCGGCCCACAGCGCCACTCGCAGGACTCTCTCGGGTTCCACAACGTCAGTCAGAGAGAAAACCCACACTTTTCATGGCTGGGAACTTTCAGGTCAGCGATGTGGAAAGAGTTTGAGCCCCGGAGAATGAGAAAGGGTGTTCACGGGAGGGGAGCTCCGAGTTATACAGGAGGAGAGACACAAAGGGAAATATGAGGCAAAGGGGCAGGAGGCCGAGCCGTCTGTTGTACGCTAACATGTACCCTAATTACCGCCAATTATGGGCTTTTGGACAAACCTGTCCTTTGCATCTGCTAAATAGGACAACATGTGAGGCTGATGGGAGGGCCATTGCTTTTGCAGGTATTTGATCATAAACGTAAGTATTGGACAAAGCGAAGGTGCCAAACGTTTTATCGCGATCAAACAATTCTTCATGAGGGGGATTGCGGTGGTCTTCATCAAATGACCACCGGCAATCTGTCTAAAAGTTGTGGAGACATTTCACCTAAACCACAAATGCCGACCTCGTGGTTGGCACCAGAGGAACGAACGGTCACGGGATGCCCAAAGTCACGAGGATACGTGGTCTGGCAGGCATGCGAGTGTACCAAATGATGCACCAATGATATTTTACTAGATAAGAGAAAACTTAGAGAAACCAGGCAGGTCAGTAGGATTCATCCTCTGAGGACTAAATGTCATGGCAAGCCATTGACAGGTTATCTTTCCGTGGTGGGACGACCGACTGGCATTGAGGTTTGCAGTGGGAATATCTTTAACAAGAGACAGGTGCCTTTTTTTTTACACACTTGCACATAAAATTAAAAAAACAGTAGACTGCTGGGGGTGCTTTTAACATCCCTCTTTCATTTGGAAATGCAATCCCATGTTGCCCCCCATTAACAAGTCTCATGTGGCAATATGCCGTTCTTGAAGAGGGGTCAAACTTTATTAAGGCATACAAGAGGGCGCCATTTTTCTCTTGTCCCTCTTCCTCTTGGCCCCATTCAACGTCATAGAGCATTAAACCCTTAATGCAGCTTGAGGGCTGAAAATGGATGCAGCCAGAAAGCATTTGCTTTGTTCACGGAGCCCTGTGTGAGGACACGGACAGCCCGAAAGTTTGACTGTGCGACTGTCATTTAAACTCAATAATTTAAAGCTAGGGTTGGTAATCTTGAGAGAAAAAAAAAAACAGCCTAGTGTCGCAAACTGTTTTCCAATGAAAGTAGCTCCCAGCACCCGCTCCAAACGTCGCTTAATCTAGCGAGGAAGACGCCAAGTCGTTCTTCAGGCCTGTCTCTGAAGCCACGCCCCCAAAATGATTCATATGCGACAGCGACAGATACCAAATTTTCCTTTCTTCATTTTCTTTGGGCCAGAGGGTTTTATTCTGCTTGCTGTCTTGATGTCATGAGAATGAAAAAGAACTTAAATAATATTACACCCTTTTAATAAAGAGCATAAATGGAGATCAGCCCCCCACCATTAAACATCATATTTTCAATATTTGTCTACCATGCTCATTCATCAGAACAAGTTAAATAGACTGCAAATGCTATTTTCAAATGCAAAGTACCGCTTTAAATGGATTTCTAAGAAGGCACACTATTTAAATGTTGTGTAATGACCCCTGCAGTATAACTGCTCTGTACAAGGGATCATGCACGTGTGCCGTCTTGTCTACCAGTTGGGCGGCAGGTGTCGGTCACCTGTTGGCTGGTGAATGTAATTCAAATGTGAATGAACTATAAACGGTTGCAGGGAAATGTGGGCTGAGGGCCTCAACACTGTAAATCATTTCCCCTGGAATACTCTCCGAGGCATCCCCGTCCTCCCCATCTGCTCAAAACAAACGACAGACAAAAATGACTTAACCCACTGACTTCCTCTTTCCTCGGTTGATTCCTAAAACATCTGTCCTCCGGCATGTATACACGTATTGTACACTGCAAAACCTTTCCATACTAACAAGTCATGTGCTAATGTTCATCCTTGAATCTTATTTTCCTGGAAAGAAGAAGTCTAGAAAACTACTTTTTTTTTTTAGGAAGGTCTCTCCAGTGTCTCCTTTTAAAAGATGAAAAACTTTTTTTTTTACCGTGCATTTGTCATTACCTACTATTCTGTCACGGAAGAACGCTAATTCAATCCAAGGGGAGGAAAGCAGAAGAGACTAATGTTTACGTGACCGGGCCCGCGTGCACACGCTGCATCCTGAGCGACCCCTCGGTAAATAGGCCTTAGAGCTAGAACTGCGTGTACAGAAGTATGCATGCACTATATGGGTATAGGGGTGGTGGTGGAGGAGGAGGGTAGCCGTCGCTGAGGCGTGGGCACGCTGCCAGGAGGAGCAGGGAGCTCCTCGAGGAATGCCATGGAGAAGTGAGACAGAGGAATGCAGACTCCACGGAGCAGTGTAAACAGGCTGGGCGGAGAGAATGCGGCCGCGCCGCTTTGAAGTCGCTTCATCTCCTGTCAGCGCACGCACTCGTGACCTACCGCTGTGAGATTAACCGAGAACGCATGATCTTGACTGCACACGGCGTGTACAGTGGGCACTGTGTGTGTGTGTGTGTGTGTGTGTGCGTCTGCGTACTCAGCCCGGGCTCAATGTCCGGAACAAACACACACACACACACAATTTATTGCCCAAACACAGATGCACTCACTTCAACACCTTGAGTGCGCGCGTGCACGCACATGCCGATACACAGTCACATACGGCACGCACACACACACACACACACACACACACACACACACACACACACACACACACACACACACACAGACAGGAAACTCGCAACTGCTCCTCCTCCGCGTGGCGGATACTTCAAAGCTTGCGGCCCCGCGGGACGATAGTGGGATTTATGAGCAGAGTCCATCTATCTCCTCAAACTGCCCCCCCCCCCCCCCCCCCCCCCCCCCCCCCCCTCTAGTAGTCCTGCTTCAATATGGCCTTTCAACATCTTTGTTGGGCGTGCGGCAGTGATATCAGGCGAAGAATGTCTCCGGCCTAGACAGCAGACACGCAGGCACCGGAGCCTCCACCTCAGCGTCTGAGCCAGCCGGCTGAGGAATCCACTCAAGTGGGCAGGTAAACACTGCTGCCCTTTGGATCGCCACTCTCCCTTACAACCAGTGTGTGTGCGCGTGTGTGTGTGTGGGAGAGAGAGAGAGAGCGTGTAACTGAACAAGTGTCACTCGGGTGTAACGATGTGCAAAATTGAGGTTGAATGCATACTGTGGTCGTGGTTTGGTGTGTGCAGTAGTACAGAAACACAGTACAGGAGTATTATCATGTACCTTCATTTGTGAATGAAAGCACGCGAACGTACGCATATGACGAGTTAATAGACTTAAGGGGACATTTAGGAGGTCAGTATTAATGACTATTTTCTACTTACAGTTACTGAGTTACATTTCAATCATACTATTTAACGTGTGCAAATGAACGCACATGCTGAGGATTGTCACATATGTACAGGGTCAGGCAATGCTGTGTAAACAAGGAAGCACGTTGATGCCTTCTTTCATCCGTCTTCCTCAGAAAGTGAAGAGGTTTTTTTGGGTTCACTCGGCATATTCTAAAATAAAAAAGGGTCTACTACGACATTTTCAATTAGAATTTGTGATTAAAAAGGAGACATAATGCTTATTTACAGGTTAGTCACTTTTATTTGGGGTTTTTCCTCGAACGTCTTGGGCTCATGGGAAATAGTGTTTCATTAAAAGGTCGCTAAAAACAAAGATATCAAACAATTATGTCAATTATTTAAAAGTGCCTGGATAAATGGAGTGAAATTAGCATACTGTTGCGCGAGAAGTCTTTCTAGCTAAACAGGCTGGGCTAACATGACTAATGATGACACACGGTCAACATGTTCCTTTGATTTGACTGCGTGTCCCTTGTGTTTCAAACGGCAGACCATAATTAGGCTGTAATAGACCTATCAATTGGTGCACTTAACCAAAACAAACTATTATCGCATCAAACTGAACTTCCAGTCCAAAGCAGTTTGGGATAGCGTGAACACACGTACAGTTAACACCCCTGCTCTCCATCCAAATTGGAAGGATCCTCTTCTGGTAAATACAAACGGGGCTCACCATCGCTGCCCGGAAGTCTTAAAATACTAGACACAAGTCACGCGATAACATCCGCCTGCTCCGGCAGCAAAAGTACGGCGCCGCTCGCCGACAAACACTCAACACATCATATGTACGCTCGTAAAGGTCTCCATCGTGTGTATATACACATAAATCACTTGTCCTACGTGGTAACATTATGTATACAGTACACACACTGCAGACACTAACAAAGTCCAGCTGAGCCGTGGCTGCTGCTGCTGCTGCTGTCTGCCATCGGAGGGCTTTCGTTTTCACAGAACTGTGCCATGTCAGTAGGACGAGTCCGAGTCTCTTTGGCCATCAGCACACAGTCCGATGAACGGACTCTGCAGCACCCACGGCTTTATTGGGCGCCAGTGTGTGAGTGTGGCGGGGAGGATAGATAGTGCAACATCCAAATTATAATGCCAATTGCACAAATGAGCTTTATTTAGACATCATTCCTCATTAAGATATGTTGTGTGCATAATTACAGAAGGGGGAAAGACCGTGCTGAGCGTCTTGAATCCAGACTCGATCGGCCTCAGACAACAAAACACCGGGCGTCCTTCTACCGCAGGGCAGCGGCAACATTACGGCGCACTACTTCCTGCTTTCAAGGCCGCGCAGCAGTCTTCCGCTCTCGCTCGCTCTCTTTTCTCTCTCTGTATTCTGTGGGATGAAAGGTCGGGGAGCCCGGAACAGACCAAACCTGTCATCACCACTTCGATGTCATATCACAGGGAAGCTTTTCAAATTGGTACTTGTGCTGCCTGGCAGGGCAGGTCCACGCGGGTGTATTCTGGTAGCCGCTGGATAAATCTCTTCCGCAGGGACAGCCTGTCTGTGATTTAAGGGCCCGGGCCGACATCACAGGGAGGCCCCCACTGCTGGCCCCCCCACGTGAGAGAGAGAGAGAGAGAGAGCGCTTCTTTTTTTTTTTTTTTAAACAGCAGCTACCTCAGCTACGCCCTGCTCTCTCCTCCTCCTAACCTGGGAGCTCTCGGAAGAAACTTTGCTGTAGAAAAGAGAAGGTATGTCCCCGACAGAAAGTGTGCCGTACTTTTGCTACCATGACTAAAACTGGTCTGGGGTCAGTTGTAGGGAGCTCCTGGAGTCATTTCGATCTCAGCTTTTCATGGGGTCAGTCTCTACACTTACTAATCTTTTTATTCTGGGCTCCATCGAAACGTCCCGTCCTTCCATCCGTCCTGTTTAGTTGTAGATTTATCGCTGGCACTCCAGTGTTTTCTAATATGCAGGCCAGGCCACCAGCTCTGGACACGAGCCTAGGCCATCACTGACGTACACGGAGAGAGTTGGCAAACCTCAAGGGCAAATCCCTCGCCTACAATTTCACAGGCCTGACCAGCCTGTAGCCTTGAGCGCGTAAACACCGGCGGGCTGGAATCACGTGGAGACTTTATTCGTAATACAGGCATCCTGCAGATGGCCGAGACGCAATGCTTTGGAGGAAATGAGGAAAGCTGCATAGCCACGCATTATAAAGCATTCAACATGACCACGATCTGCGTCACTCAATTCCAACAAGGCCAATATTTAGCCAATGTAATGTGTTTATAGGCCTTTTTTTTTTTTTTACTTATTTCGAGCCACAAAAGGTACAGAATTAAAGAAAGAAAGAAAAAGAGCAAAATACAATCTATTTGCTCCTCGTCCAAAGTGGCATGTAAATAAACATAGATTGCAGTAGAGCTGATCAATCAGACAATGAATCGATCCCAATACCAAAAGAGAACTTTTTTCACTTGCTCATGTACACAACATATGCTACTTTCCTTTGTTTTACACCAGAGTAAATTAAATGTTTTGGGAATTTAGACTGTAAGTCAGGTAAAACAAGACACGTGAGGTTGTCATCTTGCACAATTAATCAATTAATTGAGGAAAAAACCTGCAGATTAATTGACGACGTAAATTATTGTCAGGTAACCAAAGCAAAGCAGGTTAGAAACCTTATTCCCCCTCTTGCATCATGGCGGGTACCATCACAGCCGTGACCTTCAGGATTTACACGCATTCCGAAACTATGGTCTCAAGCCAAGTCCCAATTAAAGGTCCTGTAAAATAAATAAAAATAACCGGTGTTGTTCCCTTGTGTCACATGGTGTATTATTTTTGCTTTCTATCATTGAATGGTAAATAAAGTATATGTCAATGTCGTCCCTGATAGCTGGCACTTTGTGGTTCACGGTGCATAAGAACTCCTTTGAAAAACATATCTTCCAAGGTGAACCCCTCTTGAAAGCAACCCATAAATCCTGGTTCACGAGCCAACGTGTGTGATCCACGAAAGGGAATTACAATGACATGAATCATTGGGCCCAGTATCTTTTTGCGAGTCTAAAATTTGTGAATGGCATTCCTCTGTATTACAAAGGAATTCAAATTTCCACGGCTGCTTTCTGCGGTTAGCGCCTACGGGCAGGTCCAGGGGTCTCCGACACAAACGGGACCCTGCTGACGGAGACAAGGCCCCTTCACCGAGGCAGATACACTCATCTTCATAACAAAGGCCTGGCTGGCCCCCGCAACCTGATCTGTTCTCTTTCCAGAGTCACTCAGCAGTCTCACATTAGACCTTTACACTTCCTCTGCTGAGTCTCCGGCCCTGAGGGTGTGAGGACCATGGATATCTGTGTGTGTGTGTGTGTGTGTGTGTGTGTGCAGTGGACATAAAAGACAGTGACCTCATGTGACATGAAAGGAGATTCGAGAATCCCGTCTCAACTGGAGTCAACCGGAGGGTCCACAATGCCGACAGTCCTGCGGTTGCCTATTAACCGTCATGTGAGTCAGGTTCGTCTGCTGAACCGCCAACTGCCCCAAAAACTAAACAATCCTGTATCGGGTTTGTCCAACCTTCTGTCCAACTGATCAAATCAGTAAAGTTTATCGCTAATTGAAGGCTACTGGAAAGGAATGTTCTGCTAAGCATCGGGCAGGTGACAACAACAATGTGGCAATAACCTTTCATCACCTTATCTTGCAGCTGTGGGTGGGTCAGGGGGTTGGTTTGGAGCATTTACTGCCATGTGAGGGGAGGGACGGGAGTATAAAGTGAAACCAGAATTTCCTGATCCATTTTTTCTTTTTGGTTTTGTCGGAGCCTTTGTAGACAAGCCAACACATCTCCTCGGCCGAGTGCACACACACCTGCAGCCGGCGGAAAGGAGGGGTAAGCTATGGAGCTCCACCGTAGGCCGCAGTAAATAAGCGCATAAAATTAAACTCCTGGCAGGGAAATGATAAGGCGCGAGGGAAAGCACAGCGTTCCCTCAGTTGGGTCCATTCAAGCTGCGCTGCTATGTGGGTGGGCTGCAAATCAGAACCAGCTTTTACAGGCCGGTCCCTCAGGGGGAACCGGTGCAGTGTGGCAAAAGGCCGGCTGCCACTCAACGGTACTCCGCTCCAGCTCACGCCTGGTAAACCGCATCACATCCACGCCGACTTTTGGGAGCACTCATCCCCTCCCGACTGTCACAACCCGCCCATTCACACTCACGTCTGCGAATCATTGCAGGATAACGGCAAAGTGACATAGCTGTAACATTTTTAACCAAAAATTTAATAATTTAGTTCAACAGCTGAAAACAAGCTCCAAGTGGGTGTTGCACAGATGTTAAAACATCTGTCCTGAAAAGGCAACAATAAAGGAAAAGGCACATCCACTTTTTCAGATCATATGAGTCATGCTTTTCATATTACCCTCAGCACATGTTTTATTTATTTATTTTATTTTGTGGCTCGCAGCGATGCAGAGAAAGACGCAGCCAAAGCTATTTGACAATAGAAAATAATTAGGTAATTGTTTTTGTTCACGTGTGCTCGTTTGAGTTATTTGTTTGGTTGGTATTAGATTTAAAAAAATATATATTTGAATCTCCATCTAAGTTCCCCTTTCAGTTATCTTTGTTCTTATTTTTTTGTCAGACAAATAGTCAAAAGCTTTTTCAGTAAATCCTTACATTTGAAAAGCTGGTTAAGAGCACATTTACCAACCTCCCGAATTTCATGCGAGTTTTTCATTGTCCTCTCCCGGTTTCCTCCCGCGGTCACAATTCTCTTGAGTTTCTCCATATTTATGACACATCTGTCCCAGCAAAACACTAACGTTCGCGAATGCCCTAGCGAACTCATTTTTTATTTTATTTTTGTAATGCTAAATACAGCTGTGTCAATATCGAAGAAAATATCAATAGATTTAGCAAGTATAACCCAATCTGCTGTCATCCATCGACACAACGTCCACAACACTTCCAAAACGAGGTGGGATTGAGGCGACCGCACCAAGACCACGCCCACTCAGGAGACAGGAAGTGCATAGCGTTTCAAATCCATTGGCGGAGCTTGTAAAGTGGCATCTTTGTTACAGAGCGACTTCGGTTCAGCGCACGACAAAGCGCCGAGCGACCAAACTTGGCCTTTGCTTGACGCAGCGAAACGCCGTCGCGGCGCGCGGCAAGCCATTGAAGATTGGTTTCGGAGCACAGTGGTGCCGTTGTCGCGTTGCGTCTGAATGGGCCTTCAGTGAGTGAGATACGGAGAGAGAAATGGAGGGCACCAAGAGAAAGAAATACTACGAGGAAGGGCAAAAACTGAATGGAAGGAAAGAATAAAAGAAAACTTTTGTTGCAAGAGGGGCTACTTATTCTAATTCTATAATTTAAGGTATTGGACATAAGACGCTATTGCAGCGGTTTCTTATTTTCAACTCACCAGAAAACAGGGAACAAAATCTTTGAAACTCCAATCTTTCTAGAGGAGGAAGCCCAGACCGCCACTTTGGGTTTTTGAAATCCTTCCCTATTTTTGAGGTCTCACGGTTTGCAAATATGTTGAGGAGCATCAAACATTCAACAAGCCGAGACAGCCAGATGTTTTTCATAGGAGTCGGTGGACCACACCAGAGCTGAAACACATTAGTGAATAATGGACTTCCATTCAACGGATGCAAGTAGTGGACCTCTCCGTTTCTGCTGGAAGCGTGCAAGTCGTGATCGGTTGCCATCTTTGACAGTACATGTTGATGTATCGAGGCTTCTCAACTTCTTTATTTAATTTGGTCGTGGCGGCTGTATGTACTGTATACTGTACATTACCTTTATATTAATACAAAAAATCACTACTTTTCATAGATTAAACATACGTTTAAAAGACGCAATAAAAGTAATCTGTCCGCACTGCCTCTATGGTAGTATTTAGCTAAAAAAGATCACATGGCACATGAAAGAACACAGAAAACATCATAAAAAGCACTTTTACTCTTCAGTATAGAATTCCCCCCAATGTGACAAATAGCGTCACGATCACAGTGGGAACACGTCGATGCAGCGCTTGTTTTCCTGTTCGCCTCCATTTAGTTTAATCGATTTCATCACATGAAGGTGTGACTCATGGGACCGGGCTCAGTAATTGCAGAGGAATTAATTCTGTCTAAACTCATAAAGCGTTAGGTAAGCTGTGGGTGTGTCCCTCTGTGCATTACAGACCAGTCCCGTAGCCTAGAAGGAACTGTTTAATCAATACCAGCCGACATGTGTGTGATGCGAGCGGCGGTTTAGTCATGCTGACACCCTGCCAGCCGTTTATCACTGCGATATGGAAGAGCCTGAACTGAGTCATCCTGATAGCGCAGGCTGCTGCACTGTTCAAGTTTAGGCAGTATTACTATGACTTAAGTGGCTATCTTGACTTCTCTCTGTGATTCTTGGCAACCAACCGGATTTAGACGTGCCTTTTCACCAAGGTGCCAGCCGCATACGTCACTCGGGTTAACAAAACAGCGAAATATCATTAGCACGCCTCCAAATGCCCCAATGCACTCAGAGACAATGCCAGGCACATGTCTGAGAGTCATTTAGTTGAAGTGAACAGAGTTTAAACGCTAACCTCAGACATAGCATTAGTTAGTTTTTCTATTTTTAGCAATTCCTGTTTAAATGCAAAGAACATTTTATAAAAATGAACGCAGGCACTTCAGACGAGTGGAAACCGCCATGATTCACGAGACGAAGCCCAGAAGGCCAGAACTCTAAGAAGGGGCTCTCTTGTTGTTACTCGGCGCTGCTTGGCCCCAGGCCGGCTTTCATGTGATGGCTGTTTTACTGGGAGTTAATTCTTCGAACGGGACACTCCAGAGTGACTAGGCACTGATTTACAGCGCTAGAGGGAGGTCACAACCCCGGCCTTTTTTCGTTTCCCCCTTGTTTTAAGGTAATTCATTATTAATTCAATCATTAATTAACTGTGATTTTCTTTCTCATAGTTTGAGTATCTTTAAAAGGCAGAACGTCAGCCCAACCCTCAAGACCTCCCACGCAGGAGAACATTTCTCACTTCGCCTGAGGGTAATCCACTAAAACCCCAGCTGCTTTAACTAGTAGCTCATAAATAAGATGAATATTAAAAGAGGAACTGCGCTCTTAGATCTGTGGTTTAAGCTGTAAACTAAATACAATGACTGTACTGTGATAAAACACATCAATGCTGGTGTTAATATTGGCATTTCTGATACCGACTAGGTTTCAAATCGGCTAGGTTTCACTTTGAATACCATGATGGTGGTCGTCGGCTCCAACAAAGACTCTTTCAAGCAACAAGAGTTCAACGCCCAAGTGGGCTGGCGTCTTCCAAATGGACAAATCTTAAAGGAATAGTTCGATATTTTATACGCTGGAGGCAGCAGCCGGTTAGCCGGGGTTAGACTGGAAACAGCCTGGCTCTGTCCAAAGGCAACAAAATCATCCTACCAGCGCCTCTAAAGTTCACTGACAGATATTAGTGCTCCCGAAAAAAAGAAGCACACATTACATTATAGAAGTGGTTCTCAAACTGTTTCTGTCACGCCCCACTTTGGAGGAAGAAAAATGTTCATGCCCCACCACCCCAACAAAAATGGTCCATGCTGAATTTGTATTGCAATAACAACATGTTGTGACTCCATCTGTGCTTTAATAAATAATAGAATGAATAAAATTGCAATCACTTTGCTAGAACAATGCAAATAAAGTTCTATCTGTGCAAAAAATAAATAATATTTGGCTAACTTATTGTGGCTGCAATTCATCTGTTTTGCACTGAATATATTTTCAAGATAATAACAATAGAGAAACTAAAGAAAACAAGCTAAAAATATTTGGCAATAAAGAGTTTTACTGAGTTGTACATATCTTTTCAAAACAACAATAACAGATATGTGTGAGCCATCAAGTGTTACCAGTATTAGTGGCTGCAATGAGTCTGCTCTCCACTACACATCTTTTAAAAACGGGGTTGCTTGATACGGCCACTCTCAAGTCCTGCTTAATGTTGAGCTTAGATCTGTATTTGGTTTTGAGAGAGGCCGTATCAACGAAAAAAAAAAGATCTGCGATACTTAATTGACGGTTATTAGAGTCTGATCCAACTCTCTGCAAGAACTGGTGTTACCAGTGGCATCGTTACGACAGTTAGAATGGGAGGCGACGACGACAAGAGAAACTTAGAGAAACTAGCTGTCCATGTGTGCGGAAGAAAAGGAAACAAGTGGAGGACCAAAAGATGGTGGAACTTACCCTTCAGGTAGTGCACACTACCTGAAGGGTCCTAAACTATACTGTGACGCAGCAAGGGCCGTCCACTGTCATTGGTCAGTGTTGAGATACTAGCAAACATCTGTGTTTACAGGGAGCCACAACAGCTGCCGAGACCTCCCTCTCCGGTGGTGGTTTACTTGAAACATTCCTCGGACACAAATGAACATACACAGCCCAAAACGCATCCACAGGCACCAGAGCACCAGAGGGCCTGCATTCATTTGGTGTGGCGAAGTGACGCTGGCGCTGGTTTTACGGTGTGTGTGTTGTGTCTCATTGATTGGGCCCCACAGGCCAGACCTCAGGAGAGGTGGATGGGCCGGGAGATCAGTGCAAAGGGTGTGAAGGGAAGGCGGTGAGGGAAGGAAGGGAGGAGGAACGGGGTGTGTCTCGACACGCAGCCCCTCTGGGGTAGACGGGCAATGACATCCAAAGCACTTCCTCCCCGCACTCCCTGCAAAGTTGTAAAGGTAGAGAGAGAGCGGCCCTGGGGAAAATACATCCCACATGTCAGGCCCCACCTAACTGCTCAGTCAGTTGTTAACGCATCCTTTTATCGGACACAGTTTTACGACTGGTGCAACTTAATTTCCTTTATTGAATTTCCTTCAAAGCAATGAACTCCACTTGGGGCTTGTTCTAAAGAGCGTGTTCAGAAGCAAACCACGGAAAACAACAACAACAACAACAACAACAACAACAACAATCTGATCTAATGCCAGGCTGCATTTGTGGCTGATTTGATTCAAGTAGAGCTAAATGTAATCCGCATATTCTTTGTCGAACCGTTGAAAAGAAGAAAAAAAACGGCGATGGGGAAATATTTAACATAGCTAAAGTTGAATTCGGTGGAATAAACTACAAATCATGAGGGGATTATAAAACCCCACTGGCATGTGAAACCCCTATCGTCTGAGGAGGAAGTGGAGCCGGCCCAGGGTGTTTTCCACATTACATGCAGCCCTAATATCAAAGGAGATAACAATTCCAGCTGCGTCGCTGTTGCTGCTACACGCAGGATCATCTGGAGGAGTCATCGCCCCGACCAGTGGCTGCAGCCCCCCGACCACCACCAAACACAATCAGATCCACACACTCGTACTTCTCCGAGCACAAACGTAACAACAAGGCATCGGGTCTATGAATCAGAGCTACATCGGGGTCTAAATGGAAGGCACCTTTCATTTAGTTTCCTGCCTTTGTAGCAGCTAGGGCGTGGAATATATATATATAAGGCGAAGAAGAAGAAAAAACTCTATTCTCAATAAAAGCTGTCGCTCCCTTCAGAAGCTTAATTAGAGGCTGAAGCGGTTGCACGCGATGGATCTGGCCCGAGGCGCAGACCTGCGACAGCTGAGCTGCTACCGCTCAGAAGCGCGCCGTCTATTAGGCCCTCCGGGCCAATCAGGCAGAACACGTAGGCAGGTAGGCTGGGTATGAATCAATGAATCACACCTGTCAAAGCTGCGAGACCCCCAAGGAGAGCAAGATTCAGGGCGGAAACGTCCCGCGCTCTCCTCACACATCTGAGGTTTCGCGTGCAGTGAAGGAATGCCTCGACGTCTTTTTTTTGTGTGTAGTATGCTCATTTGCTGTTTCGTAAAGAGCCGGATGAGACGACAGCTCTAATGTCTGTGTGCCAAATAGGAAGCTAACACCAGCAGAGGGTTAGCTTAGCTTAGCGATCCTGGCTTTGTCCACAGGTAGCAAACTAGTTACGCGTGGGACTATTTCTTGGCGGGGGCGCAGTGACTTCCTGGACTTTTTATGGTCACCATGAGATTGCCGACCATAATCTCTCCATTATGTTTTCAAAGATTGACTCCTTTCATGCAGTGCATCAACATTTCACTGCAGGAAAGGAGACTAGAATTATCTTGCAGTCTTTCCAGAGCATTTTTTTTTTTTTTTGGGGGGTTCCAAAACCCAACCATGCAACCCAACAGTTTGCATGCTGTTCTTCCAAAGCACTTTTAAAAAACGTGAGACACACTGTTGGACCAATGCACTAGTTGTGTGTGAATTGGACTCTGTGATGCAGAGCAAAGTGTGGCTATCTGTAAACACGGAGACCGCCCGGTCTACAGAGAGAGGGCACCAGAGATCCCTCACACACCGCTGGAGTCGGTGCAGCCGAGCACACTGTCGAGCACAGGTGGAGTTTGGCAACCTCGCTGCATCGCTAACCGGATTCCTCTGAATGGAGACAGACGTTACGCTCCATGAAGCGAAACACACTCACTGTATGAGTGAAGGGCCATTTGTATGACTGAAGTATCTTGCCAAGATTTTGTTTATCTGCTGAGCCACAAAGAAAGTTCCTCAAGACCTATAAACACAGTATTATCTGTCAAAGTAGTACCCCTCCCCCACCTTTAATACTGCTTTTATATAATACAGTATTTTCCTCTTTTTTTTTTTGACAAAGTGATGTGATGTTATTGCTGTTGCTTAAAACCTACATTTGAACTTAAAGGAACTCCACCGATTTTACACATCAAAGTCTGTTTACATGGCTCAGGGAGGACTACTGCAGAAGTGAAACAAAGTTGGAAGGATGCATTTAATAACTTTCAAAAAAAATATGCTATCGCTGCTTCCGCTGTGTCTAGGAGTGCAACGCTAACTCTTTTGTTCATGCAAGGAGAAGAAGCTACAGCTCCTGACCAAACCTTCCTGCTACATCCGACACTGTCATAGGACATAATTCAATGCAAATTAAGTATTTTCCACGAGGCCTGTATTGTTTCAGGTGTTTTTCTGAAGCAAACATAGCTTTAGAGGATTCATACTTTGGTGGTTATATTCACTTATAACCACCATCTGAAAATAAAAATGTTCCCCACTGGTCCCTTCTGTATCTCTCAACATTGACGTCCTCCCTTCTGGGGAAAGAGCAGGACCTTCTTATGAAGGACTTCAGTATGAGCAACTGTGGAAAAAGTCAAGCATGGCGGCAACATTCAAGGGAAGAAGAAAAAAAGAAAAGAAAAGGAAAAAAAAGTCAAGCATAAAAGGGAACCGATAAGGAAGGTAGATTGGCGATAAGAGACAAAGACCGTACATGCAGAAACGCGCCAAGACCAGGGAGATGAGGGCCGGCGATAAGACGCGCCGAGCTGAAGGTGGCGAACCACAAGCGTCTGAAACTGAGAGACAGGAAGAGGATAAAGACTCCGGGATAGAGAGGGAGAGATTGAAGTGTGTCTGTGTGTGTGTGTGTGTGTGTGTGTGTGTGTCTCACAGCTGCACCTGTGAGTAATCTTGGGTGTCCGCCGGTGTGCCTTTCGACAGGCATCTCTCCAGGCTTCGCTTCCTCTAAATGGACCAGATGAATATGTAATCTGCCCGCTTTCATCCCCGCTCCTTTCTTTCCACCCAGGTCACTGACGGGAGCCCGCTCTGGTGCTGATCAGAGTGGCATGAAAAACGGCACGAACACGCCATACTGTACACAAAGCTGCACAAAAGACGGGCGGCGGGGTCAGAAACCCCTGAAAACCACTGAGCGTGACGGCAATCTGGAGACTTACTGGGCTGTACATGCCTACGCTGATGTATGTGGCAGTACAGAAAGAAATATCCTCATTGAAAGGATAATAAACGTTAGCACAAAACAGCACAATATGAATGAGGATAAATACCAATGACTCAACAATTACTTCTCCAGGTGTGTTTTTTTGGCTTACTGTCCAGACCGTACACTGTTTTGGAACAAATATAAAACTCCTCAGCTATTGGAATTTCAAGACTCTCTCACACACACACACACACACACACACACACACGCACACGCACACAAACAAATCCGCCTCCAGTGATACAAGCAAATGAGTGTTACATGGCACTTTAGTTAGATGACAGCTTAA
The DNA here is from genome assembly GCA_038501785.1 of Myoxocephalus aenaeus. Lineage (NCBI taxonomy): Eukaryota > Metazoa > Chordata > Actinopteri > Perciformes > Cottidae > Myoxocephalus > Myoxocephalus aenaeus. The sequence continues at coordinate 6,377,823 of JBAMJR010000195.1, forward strand.
ACCCTAGAGAGGAATGGTTGAATAAGGCAGAATAATTATCTCATTAAAACTCAGGCTCAATGATTCATCGTTTTTCAAATTGGAATCGTGTCGCCATTTTAATCATAACTTACATAATAAACAGAGTCTTATCAAGCTGCAGCAAATCCACCTGCGATAATGACCCCTGTTGCCTGTCAATGTGTTCAGCAATAGTACATTAACGTTAATCCTGGCAGTTGGCCAAACAACGGGCTGCTGTGTGAGCATATTAGCTCTCTGTATAACGGTGTCTGTCACTTGGCCAAAGATGTATTGTGAAAAGGCGAACCACCACTCCGTATCATTTTTGGCAAGTCTCTTTTCCACGTAAAGATCCAGGTGAGCACCTCCAGCCACCAGACTGGCGGACAGACTTATTGGAAAATGCTCCAAAACGTTCCTCTTTTTTTCATCATCATATTTTAATGTATATTGTAAAAAAACGTGACTGCGTTATATTCGACTCCAGACAAAAGTTGTGCTGGGATTCTCACACAGAGTAGCTCAAAGGAACTCAACAAAAGACTCGGTGCAGATGACTTCACACATTACGTATTATCGGATCCGGGCGATGTGTAATATCGGAGTTCCGTCACCTTCATCCGGCTGAAAGATGAGGCCGTCTCAGCTGATGTCAGAGATGATTTATAAAGTTCCAGAGATACAAGGGAAGCTCATGACAAACCAACCCTATAGGACAAAACAAAGTAATGCACCAGGGGGATGAAGCCGATAAGAGATCTCATTGTTTTGACTGAGCAGCATCTGCTGGGTCATGATGATGACTGAGGGGACAGAGGAGCCCACAGGTTAAGGAAGAGCTTATACTGCAGTTTGATGTTGTCACATGCATGAACACTGTACAAGCAGATTATACTACATGGGCCACGGAAACAAGCAAAACATCAGATACCAAATATAGAAGAGCCATTGACGACAAAATTGTAAACAAAGAAACAAAAAAAACTCAACAGAAATGAACTTTCACTTCAAGTGCTGTTTGCCAATCTCCTGCGACTTCCTGTCCTTTCTCCACCAGCATTTGGTCTCGATGGACTCCGGTCTAACTAGATTAGAAAAGCACTCTTGTTTTCCTGCAGACATGGCAAGCTGTCTACTGTCCATCAGTCCACATCAAGCACATCCAATGTGCCCTCCTCCTCCTCCTCCTCCTCCTCCTCCTCCTCCTGTTAGAAACCGAGGCCGAAGACGGGCGCCGTGCCAAATACACCAGATAGTTTCATCCACAGCTGCAAGCAGGCGGCCGCCACGACTAACAATGGAGTCCACTCATTAAAGCCAACCCGACACTGACAAAAGAGAATCACAGGGAAAGAGAAAACATAATCGAAAAAATGCATCCCCGTGACGGGCGAGAGACTCAAGAAGTGATACGAGTCGATATCAGATGCAAAAGATACGGCAGTGTGTCCTCGGGCCACGCAGAGCAAGCCTCCCACGTGCGGATATGAAACCAATCCTCCCCTACGTCAAAAGCACCACCACGACTATCTGCAACAACAGTGCTGTGTCGGCCTACAATACGCTATTTTGTTCCCGTGCATGATGTCATTAAAGTAAATATATAAAGGATGTACTGAACTGGCAGCTATGTTGTCTTTACTAAACTATCCTACAGAGGTAATCGGCATTTTAACAACTTAGGAGCAAACACACTGGAAACTGTTTCCCCAAGCTGGAAACCATTCACAAAAGGGTGTCATCTTATTATCCACAAAATATTCATTTCATGCCCAGAAATTCCAATAGCATTGTTTTAATTATTACGTCAAGCTCTGTATGGAAATCTGGGCTAGTAATTTTTTTTTTTTCAAGTATAATATCGCTACAACATTTTTTGTGTTGGAAAGAGATAACTTTTGCACGTATCACTATTTTCTTACAAATACTACTACTACTACTACTACTAATAATAATAATAATAATAGGGCATTGAATAAACAACCAGTGTAGTAGCCTTTTACATTACCTATGTAATTAAATGATGTGCATCTATTAGATTCATCAACTCATTGACATAAGACAAAGAGCCTCCAACCGCTACCATGCAGGTTGTTTCAACATTTTAGTTTAACGCTTTAGCGTGCTAACGTTTGCTACTTAGCTAATTGTTTTTTCAGTGATACCAGGTAGCCCCACTGCTACCAAAACGAGACAGAAATAAAAAATAAAGATAGGAAAATCCGGGTCACATGTTGTGGTCGAAGCGGCCAATGACTGAAAAGGAGAGCGAGCGACACGGTTAACGTCGGCCATAATTATATTTTCTATAGGCTGTCATTGGCAGTGACATTCCTCCACACAGTGTTTGATTAGCCGCAGCTTCAAAACAGTCGAAAGATCTCCTCTCTCACAGTCGCATACGAGCCGACCACACAAGCCTTCGCTTTTTCCAAGGGGTCCCACCAGCGGCCTGGGCTTTCTTTGCGGGAGACTCCAACATTAAAGACTGCTGCCTTCTATTCCTGTCGCACGGTTGAAACTTTTACAGAATTGAAACTTCGGCAAACCCCAGGGCCTCGGGGACGCGCGCGCTCGCAGGGCGGCATGCGTCATGCTGGGAGAGCAGTTAGCGTGGAGCATCTACGTTCCTCTACACATCCTTTCGTTAGCAGTGGGGACAGAGCTTGGTGCTGTGCCCCGTGTAACCTGACGCTGCCGGTAATGGCATTTCATGCTTTCACACGAGCTCGGACCGTCTGTGTGTGTGTGTGTGTGTGTGTGTGTCTGTGAGTTGGGGGCATCTAACAGAGGCCTGGGCAGGCCGGCAGAGGGCGGGGAACAGCTGGCCTTTCATTGCCAGGCTTTGAGTGCTGGCAGTTAAGATTACACTCCAAAGAGAGAGGGGGGGGGGGCTTTGACATTGTTCAAATAGGAGCCAACTGTGCTTGGAAAAAAATATAAATATATGCAAAGGAATAGAGTAGCTTGGAAGACTGTCGGGGGTATTGTATTGTCAAGCAACGTTGCCTCCGAGCTACTGAGCGGCCTGAAGATATGACCACAATGCGCCCAGTGCACGCCATTTCTAGGGAAAAGCCAACGCTAATTATTATTTGTAAGCAACGCTTACTGGGCCAAAGCTACAACTCGTTGCACCGAGGCTGTAATCTGTGATGTTTTGCCAACGGAGCCCCGCCCGAGGCCCCACCCACAATAAAAGATAGACTTGGTGGACAAACGTTGTGTTAGCAGTAAATTCAATAAACTGGGTCCCGTCACATCTGGGTAAAGCTGTCTTGTCCATCTAAAAGAGAGGTACATGTTTACAATTACAGAATATATCGAAACCTTATATATATCGTGAATTTCTCGTGACGAAAGTATCTCACGCCTGGTGAGAAGAACGAGTGGCTGCAGAAGCTCCATCTCGTTCCCACCTGCAAAGCCAGGATCTCACTGGAGTTGCCGCTAATTGACCCGCAATCCTCGGCTTCTGAGCTTCTTCACGGAAGTTTGACAAGGAAAACACTGCGCCCACCCAACACGCATGCACAGCAACCCCTCCGTCCATTCATATGCTGCGTGTAGTGTTGGTGGATTCGGTATCAAGTAGAGTACATATTTTGACACCCCGTGGAATGATTCCATCTTGTTATTTTTAGCGGCGAGCGAGCGCGGGGGCTCACCCATGTGTTCCCCTGCACCGAGCTTGAGGCCCGAGCGACCGGCTCCGTCCTGCAGCCCCCGCAGAACTAGGCCACCCAGGGAAGACATCAACACGCTGATTGTTGGGGCTCCAGAACATTTACCTCATCCTTTTACCCCCACCCCCCATCCTATGTGCGCCCCGGCCTGCTGGTTCCCACACTCCCCTTCTGCGGCAGGCATCACTGCTCCCCGACCTTACCCCAACAAAAGGGCCAATGAGCAGTGACCTCACCGCGCAGAGGCTCGGCGCTCGTTCGCAGCTTCACACGCACGCATTGTGGCAAAGCACCTACATTCTGGCACACATGAACACGAGCGCAAGCGCACACCTACTCCATCGACGCCATTGTGGGATAGTGGGATGAGGGGCATCCCACTATCCCACAATGCCACTGTCGTCCCCTCCAGCTGATGCGCGCTCCGACCGCAACTCAATTACTCTGGCTAAGTCACCAAAATGTGCATTGTCTTTCGAATGTGGCTGTAACACGGACCTGAGTGAGAAGCATTTCATTCGGATTGTGCAGTTTTTGTTGGTTTCCACCTATGCCAAGATCAGACCACGCTGATATGGGCGCCTTTTCGAGGCGACCCCCGGTCATAGTGTCTCACCACGACGTGGACGAGGCACATGGCCGACCCGCTGGATTCCGACCGTCTTTCCCAACTCGCATGACATCGACAAGCGCGTTCCCACCCTGACAACTAGTGTTTACCATTCATTGTCACTTGGCAGGGAGGGAGGTGAGCTGTTCTGTCTGTTTCCTTCCCAGTGTGTGGGAAGAAGGTGCATCCACACAGCATACTTTATAGAGTTCAAAGGGTCAGGCTCATATGGCGGAGGCTGCATCCGGCCTCCCGGTCAGTTCAGTGGGAAAAACTTTTCCAAGAGTGGCTACTGGCTGCTCTACTGGCTGCTCTACTGGCTGCTCTACTGGCTGCTCTTCTGGCTGCTCTTCTGGCTGCTCTACTGGCTGCTCTTCTAGCTGCTCTTCTAGCTGCTCTACTGGCTGCTCTACTGGCTGCTCTTCTAGCTGCTCTTCTAGCTGCTCTACTGGCTGCTCTACTGGCTGCTCTACTGGCTGCTCTACTGGCTGCTCTTCTAGCTGCTCTTCTAGCTGCTCTACTGGCTGCTCTACTGGCTGCTCTTCTGGCTGCTTCATTGTCGTCGTCGTGCCCCCCGCCCCCCCCCCTCCCTCGCGTCTCTCCGGCTTCTCAAGCTTCTTGGCAGAATAAAAGGCCTCTCTGATCAAAAGGACCCCGAGACAGGCTCCAGCTTAAAAAAGCTATCAGAAACGGCTTGTTTATTCTGCATTGCCATGACGATATCAGATAAGGGATCTAAAAATATAGGGGCTGAAGAAGCGGGGTAGACGATGACAGAGTGAAGCGTGCAGGTTACAGTGACTGAATCTGTATAGCGGAGGAAACAGAGGGAGATTAAACAAACAAAAAACGAGGGAAATGCCTGTTTCCATTGCTACTGGATACAAACACTGGCTGCAACAACACGGGCCAGGTCAGGCCCCTCGGTTAACTACGGAGTGAAGCTTGCGTATGCATGATCCCTCAGTGAACTATATGGATACTCTACATATCGTAGAATACAATTGAAATGCTACCTAAATGCCATTTTGTTCTTCATGTAATCCATTGCTCCTTTAAAGAGGGAGGCGCAGCTATTTCCACCGCTGGAAAAACAAACCTTGATAGCGGTTTTAAAATAGCTGACTGATATAAAGAACCTTTCATCTATTGACATTAGATAACACATCTGAATAACAGTAAAACAACGAACAATGCAACGTTTCCAAGCCTTATCTCAAGTACGGTCAACAAAGAGCGGTGCAATAATATAAATTATTGATTTTGGTACACTGTGTGGCAGTAAAGTTCACAGCTTCAACGGCACAGATTCTCCTTCCTTCAAGAGCCACTGCTGAGATCCTGCACCCGCCCCCCAGCCCCCCCCTGCATGCATTCAGGTGTGTGAAATGTTTCTGTTAAATGGCACAAACAAACATACAGTAGGAGAAACAGAAGCGAGTCCCCGTTCTTCCACCATGCCGGTGCACGACGTGTCCAAGAGTCAACCGTGAGCAGTGGGTGGGGCTGAGAGGGAGCGCTGGTGGTGGAACACACCCCGAGGGCCGCGTGGCCAATGATCTCCGAGGGAAACGTCGCCCTGACAAAAAATGATTGACAAGCCACAGCTTTGACTGTTAGTGAACGCTAAGGAGGGAACAAGCGCCGCATGCCCGGCGTCGCTCGGAGAAACATAACTCACGGCTAGGGTTGCCTCCCATGTCTCCGATGCCTCCCATTCAGACCACAGCCGTGCAATACTATACCTGCTAACAAGGCAGCCTGACATTCTGCCTCCACTATTTACTTTCCACTGTATTTATGATCTCTTGTGTACTCTGGAGGCCAAGCCTTCTTATATGCCCCTCGATTTCTTCCCATCAAAACGCCGTCGCTCTACCGCGTCAATGATTGCCGGGACCTGCGTCTGAACTTTGAACCCCCGACCGGACAAGAGGCGCTCTCTCCTGTGCACTGTGGGAAGGCGAGGCTCTGGGGGGGGGGGGGGCTCTAGGTTGGGGGTTAACTCGTTTACGACTCGCACCATAAAGCTTCCTGAAAAGGTTGGTCGGGGCTGAATAAGCAAGGGTATGTTAACCTGTCACCTTCCCACGCACCAGAACAGCGCAGGGTCACGGGGGGAAACGGCTCCACGCGGGTGTGTGTGTGTGTGTGTGTGTGTGTGTGTGCGTGTTTTCTTTTGAGACTGTATTTGTGGTCCACAGTGCATGTAAGAAAGGCGACCAGACGGGTCTTTCTCCTCTCCTAAAAAAAAAGAAAAAAGAAAAGCAGGTGTTTGTGCAAGCCGTCCCGGGAGAGGCTGTGAGATCGCTCCCACCTGTGAAGATCAAATATGAGACATTTATTATACAGGGGGGACTTATCTGGCGCTCCCTATCTGATGGGCTATGTAATGGAGAGGCCCTGGACGGATCCACTTTCACTGCCCTAAAAGGCTGGAGAGGTGACCCAAAAGGAAAACATTATGTGAGGAAACAAAGGCGTCGTTGGGCGTGGAGGAGAAACCCTCCGCAGGGTTCTGCCCTCTCTCCCCCATGCTCGCCATGTAGACTGGAACCACAACATATTATGTCTGTGTCTGTGTCTGTGTGTGTGTGTTGTGCCTAATTAGACTGTTTACAGCAATAACTGGGTTTCGGGAGGTGGTGAGTAACATAATTATGCGCGAGCAAGTGCAGACATTTAAACCGGAGAGCTGTAATTTTTGACCATACTGTGGCCGTCGCATCATTGTGCACTTTGTATTGGGAAGTATTTGGCAGCACCTCGCTGTAAAGTGCCACCACCGTTTGTCCTCCGGGCCCCCGACCAGACGTAGGCCTTCTCCAAGTCGAGTCCGACCCCGGCTCCTTAGCAAAGGTCTCGAGCGCCGACACTTGCTGCAGTGCCGTGTGCAAACTGTTGAATAACAATAATACAAAGAGCTCTGCAGCGCGGCTCGACTGAAAGTTCGACTGAGTTCCTGTTATCAGCATTGCTGGCGTCATGGCTATACAGATAGCAATGTTTGTCTGTTGGCCAGGTTAGACTGTCCACCACTCAAATATTTCAAATATCAGTTGGATTGGGATGAATTTGGTCTTAAAACTTCAATTCTCTCTACTGGCCAGCAGGGGGCGACTCCTCCGGTTGAAAAAAAAAAAGTCTGATTGTATATGAGAAAATGACTCTACTTCTCTCTTGATTTATTCTCTCAGTAAACATTGTAAACATGAGTTTATGGTCTCAATCTCTAGTTCTGAGCGAACTGCATTTATAATGAGACGCTAGAGAAATCATTTGCAGGTGAGCTACCATGTGTCCAAAATGACTTTAATATACTTGATCAACCACATTCAGGTCAAGGATTAAAGCGGCACTGTTGGTCCTTCTAATCATTCGTGCCCTGGCATTAAAAGAATGACAGTAAACACCTCAGAGTTCATTAAAAGCTGCAGAGATAGGGCTCCAATGACCGTCTCCGCTGCTTAGTCGGGGTACAAAAAGGCCAGGACTTCCTGCTGGGGAGAGGAAGTGAGTCTTGGGAGAGGTAGAGGGATTATCTCTCCCCATTAGCAGGCTTCACTGAACCAACAGAGACGTGTATGGCCCAGGGAGATCTGACATTACACTTTCAGATACAGTCTGCGGCACACACTCACACTTCAAAGCACTTTGTGTTTATATGTAAATAATAAAGAATCAGATTCCAAGTTTAATACACACACAACTATGAACAGCCTGTTTTCACACCAACAAGAGTGCCATGTGCACAGTCAGGCTCGACCTTATATGGGCGAACACCTGGCTCACGCATGATGAGGCTGCCACCTGATCAAATAAGCAAAACAATGCACTATGATAAACATACAGATGGGCACATATGCACAGTGTTCACCTGGCTGCTGTCAGCTCCTCTAGGAAACACGTCTTCATTTCCATGGTCAAACTCTCTTTTTCAGAACAACTGACAAGAAAGAGGACAACATCAATGTACTGCCATACACACACACATTCCAAATTACGATGAACAATGGCAGTATCAGTACGAGTCGACAGCTGGCATAACAAATCCATTAACTCTGAACTCTGGTTGACCAATTAGAATATGATAGCTGGGCCCAAAATGATTCAATATATAACTTGGCTGTTATGAACGACTTGTGGCGTCATGGCACAGAACCCAAAGAAGACCTAATACACTGCACAGTGTGGCATGTGCACTGAATTATATGAATATTGAAATATAAGGAAACATCTGAAGTCACAGCATTATGTTCAAATGCCCAAACTCTGTTCATTAACGTAATGCATTACTTTCAATGCTATTATGCAGTAATGGAAACTGAAATTGGCCGTGGTTTTTCATATTTGTTCCATCCATTTATGTTGAAAATACAACTTAAAAGGTGCTAAATTCAAAATTTGGAGCATTAATATAGTGTTGCACCCTTGAAACAAACTGTCCACAAACACATCCTTCTTCAGTTTTGCAACTTTTATTTAACAAATCCCAGTTTAATAACAATACGTTTTGTCTTCAGCCAGTCGCTCCTCTCTTAAAGAGACAGCGCTCTTTTCTAAGGGGCCAATGCAATACTGTCTGCCCTTCACAGCCAGTATGTGCACAGGTAATTTAATGTTCTCAAACATTGGAACAACAACATATGACTTAACTTAAACACACAATTTAAAGTAAATTGTTAGTAATGGACACAGTTGTATTAAATTAGTAAGACATATGAAATAACATAGCTCAGGGCGCTCCAATAGCACAAACAACTATTGGCGATGTAAAGAAATAGTAGAGTAATGGTGTAATGGATTGAAGTCGCTCTCCTGATGTACTGCATGTGTTTCAGTAGCTGGTCGTCGTTAGCAGCGTTCGCCGATAGCCGGCGGCTCCATGTTGAGAGCCGCGTGGAAGCAATTCCTCAATCAGAACTATGCACCGGATGTTGTACCTTTAAAGCACATCGCCTTATCTTAAAATAGCTAATTGGGTTTTTCTGGTCCTCATAGGCCCCATGAATGATACAATTATATAATTACCTCCATATAAAGATTCTATCCCAGTCGGCTTACTCGTTTGACTTTTACGGTAAATCAATAATTCAATCTGATGAGTTGATTAGTCATGCTCTCTCCTGTTTATGGTCTTTCATCTCAAGATAACGTGACAATGAAGTCATTCCAGACAGCCACATGTATTTTTAATAAAAAAATCAATCACCTAAATCTGGGGTGAAGTGTGTTTACTCTTGTTTTCGCACTGTGACCACACAAAGCAACTGAACGCTAACATAAAAAGGGATTATAAAAAAGACGTGTAAGTGGACGAGGTACCTGCCAAGGACAGTTTAACCAACATGTGCATGTTCAAGCAAGGGGATTATGAGAAAGAGAGAGAATGGAAGGAGGAGGGAGAGGGATGGGAGTGCTCAGATAGTGCTGCGGCGCTGGGATAGGTCCTGAAGCAGAAACTGTGGCTTTGGCCTTTTTGGAAGGACTCCAGGGCTTGTAGTGCAGGTCTCCTTTGATAAAGGGCCACAGTATGTGTAAGAGTGTTGGGCTGCAGCCAAGGTACACAGCCTTTTGGTAATAGTTAACAGAGTGGGCAAACAGTGGAAGTCAGCGGCATGGAGGTAGGTCAGAGAACTGCAGTAGACGAACTGCTGCCCTCCCCTCCCCTCCCCTCCAGCCCAACCCTCCCTCCCTCCCTCTCAGATGGATCTGGCACAGCACTGGGACACTTGGCTCAGCTCCTGGCTCTTAGGTCTGAACTGGAGCTTCATCAACATGCTGTTGACTCACGTAGGACAAAGTGCTGTAATGAGCACTCAACAGGACTTTCTTCATAAAATGCTATGGGAAGTCGGCCGGTCTCACCAAACGGCTCACGAATGACAGGACAACTTGTTAAGTCATTTAGCGTGAGCAACACCAACACCATACTGACTGCAATGTAAACATATCGACGCAGTATTAAAGAAAGCGAGTTATGGCGGGTCAAACAAACACAGGCCTGTGATCGGGACTGGTGTTCGTTTCCCAAAGTGCTGTTGAGCTATTTTGAAGTTACGTTAGTGATGTTTGTGATCCGCACTTACGTTACTTTGCTTGCGTTTCACGTTGTTTGCGTTTCACGTTACTGTTAACATTTTTATAATTTCCCGTTGTTAACATAACAAAAAAAATGCGTTTTACGTTGTTAACATTTTACATTGTTCGCGTTTTACGTTATTTGCGTTTTACGTTGTTTACATTTTACATTATTTACGGTTTACATTGTTTTTTTTACGTTGTTTACGATTTACATTGTTTACGTTTTATATATTGTTTGCGTTTTACGTTGTTTACGTTTTACATTGTTTACGTGTTACGTTGTTTATACCTCAAGTTGTTTTTTGTAGATGCTGTGAATACACAGATGATACAAAACCACTTCATCCTGACTCGGGAACATTCCAAGCGTGTACAAACACACAAGTGTGTGTGAAATGGAAAGAATGCACAAACCCCGAAGTTAATGGAGTGTAAGAGGGTGATAATCAAAGCCACGGGCGGCCCTTCAAACTAATGAATTTCCCCATTATCATTCAACTTTTAGTGCCGTCACCGTGCCGTTATTTATGATAACATGCACACTTCCCCTCATGTTCTACTGCTGCATTTTCATATTTATTATCACTGTATACAGCCATGAAGACTCAATGCCCTGGAAAATAAGATTTTGACTCACTGGCATGAGTGGAACATTATGTGTCATCTGTGTCCACGACTATTAGTGGCTGACCATGTCACATCTCATTTGGCAGAGATTACAAATGTTATGTTGTTTCTCTGACCACAATGTTAGCGTGTCTTGGTGATTCTTCATGGTCAAATTTACCCTGCCAGAGGTAGAAGTGCTACACTTGTGTGTGTTGATATGTATGTGTGTGTGTGTGTGTGTGTGTGTGTGTGTGTGTGTGTGTGTGTGTGTGTGTGTGTGTGTGTGTGTGTGTGTGTGTGCGTGCACGTGTGTGTGCGCAAGCGCGCCTTGCTTTCAAGTATTCCCCGCAGTCCCCAGACTGTCCAAGGCCTCGAGAGCGGCAGACATGTCATTACCCAATCCTCTGCCAACCTGCTGCTCTAATCTCAGAGTGAGCAGACCAAACACCAAACCACACACAGCTCTGCTTTAGTCTTTAGAGCTGGCTTTCAGGGCTGCTGTGGTGTTATGCTGTGCTAACCCTAACCTAGGGCCCAGAACAAAGAGCAACACCATGCTCCACTCCGCTCCCGCACAGCAATCTGGGGGTTTAAATAGCAGCCTGTGAGGGACTGGGGCTTGGCAGCTCTGGTCACCAACGGACCGTCACCGAGTAAAAAAAGGAGCCCACATGACTGCATGCAGCTCTGCAAACATGCCTTGTTAGCAGTCGAGTACTACTTTTCTTGCTGCCGCCGAGCGGCTCCCACACAGGGGGGTTATCAGGTGAATGGCCCTGGTGAGACATCACGGCCCCTGTTCTCTCAGATACAGACTGCCTTTTGATCCGCCCACCTGACTCCCGTAAACCGCTGCACGCCAAGGGCGGCTGACACTGAAACTGCCAGGATCTTTTTTTTTTGTTTTGTGTTAGGCTGCAGGAAGCCTTATGTTGGAGTGAATGTAAATACACAGGTTATGTAACCCAGATTTAGATGATACCCACCCCCCCCCCCCCCCCCCCCCGGCTCTATCACTTCCCTCCAAAGTCCCAGTCTGTGGTCAAGGCCATTTGAAGAGAGAGAGAGAGAGAGAGCGAGAGCGATCTGAACTTATTCCAAGTGGAAAACCAACACAGCATGCTGGCATGGAAAAGCCAAGATAGTGAGGCATATTTTGAGCGAGTCCAGCAGTGAAGTAATTTGTGTTTCCGATGCCGACCGGTGTTAGCCGTTAGCGTCGGCCGCGCCACGCTACGAAGGGTCAAACACGAGGGGAGTCGGCGACTGTCCCGGGCCGCTCTCAGAGCGCCCTGGACAGCAGTCCGTCAGCATTCCTGCCGGGTGCCAAGGTATTTACTTTGGACAAGAGAGGGAGGCACAGAGAGGGACTGCTTCTAATTAGAAGCAGCCAGTCGGGGAGGTCATGGCCAATCGGAACCAGGTTTCCTAGAGACGCACTCCGCTTCCGAGGACCGCCGGACGGTCCACCGGGCGCAGTCGTGTTTGGGTTTGGTTGTTTTTGAGAGCGTGCAACAAGGTCACTGCACGGCTGGTGGCAGCATTGTTATCGCACGCTTCAGTATATAGCTATGAAAGGGCCTCGCGGTGGCTGCAGGGCCGTAAAAAACATTGTTAAGAGCACGCAGTCCTTAACAATCCTATTTGTGGAGAAGTATTTGCACGGTACACCATCAAATAACCAGTCTGCATGCGCCTAATTTGGAGTTATTTGGGGGTTTAAAGCCAATCAATATCTTTGCCCCCTCCGCCCCACAGTGGAAGGAAGAAGTGAGAAAAACACAATGAAGCTGACTCAGTAATTCCGTCTTGATTATTGGACACTTCTGCAGGGTGAATGTGTGCCGACACCGGGATTCGAACCAAGGCATTTCAAGGCAAGTAGCAGAAACAGTTCCAAATAAAAATGCCTACTGCGAGCCACCAGTCTGACCTCTAATAAGCTAGCCGAGATGAATTGTGAATGAATGTCATCGCACATGACCAGTATTACCTGCGGACCTCCAGTCATTTGTGATAATTGCGGAGGTCATCTGAGATCTTAATCCAGTCAAATCACCCACCATATTTCGCCAAACACAGAGGTCATGTGATAATAGTAGTCCCGTGATTTTTGGGTCAAACTACTTATTTATGTTTTTTTTGCACCGTTTTTAGTTTTCTCAGCGCATTTTTTCCGCCGCTTTCCTGTTGACAATTAGAGGCTGCATTTGCAATTATGATTTAAAGTTTTGACAACATTTTGGGTGAAAATTCACACACCCGTGCCAAGAGGTCTTTCTGACATCATTTCTTATTTCTAAATCACACGAGGTCTCCTGGTAATACTAGTCCGGAAACAAATCGGGCTTTAGTCATATTTTCCCCAAGCCAATTAAGAGTGACCAATTCAATATCTGTGAATACAATAAATAATTGGCATTACAGGCCTGAGATCAGTGGCAGTTAGAACGAGACCCCGCTGAGTCAGATCTCGGTTCCTCAGAAACAAATGGACCCGTGGAGATACGCGTGACGTGACCGCGGGTCCCATCGGTCGGCATAAAACTCCCCGCAGGGGAAGAGAGGAAACTCTCTCTGCAGGTGAGCGGAGACGAACACATCAGTTAAACACACTTTGTCTGACAGACATACGAAAAACCCTTTGTCTGATTCTGAAGCATGCACTTTCCATTTAGTCCAACTGAGAGAACAGACATCTATCATGCTGGCGGGCATGTGACTGGGAGTGCGATGGTCGGCCGCCTTCACGGAGAACAATCGTTCACCTTCCGCTCGCGCAGCAGTCGTCGGGAGCCGAGGGTGAAAACCGAGCTAAATCAACTGTGCGAGCTGAACAATTGGCAAGGGACACCGATACAGTCACACATCCGCATTTCCCGGTTAAGTACTTTAAATTGATTAATCCTGAAACTTTTCATGAGATCAAACCTCTGTCTGCCATCGTCAGCTGTTCAAATTTAAAACCTACGCACAAGGGACTCGAGGGAAGTGGGAAATGATGCAAGAATCTAATCCAGGGTTACCGTTTGTAATTGTATATCTTGTTGATATGAGCCACACTTTCTACAGTCCACTCTCCGGGAACAGAACCGTGTTAAGTGACTGCCAATACAAACCGACGGCTAACTTCGTACCGAGCTCGTTGGGCCGCGCCGTAAACTTATCCTTTTGTATTTTTGGACTAAAGTGGCCAAACTGCACCCCACATACACAGCTACCTGGTGTGTTACAGTGCTGCAAGGCCACAGTGGAAGGCCAATATTTCATCTGGTCTCAAGCCACTTTAGTGCCGTTTCACACTGATACATTTGTGTTCGGCTTTTACAATTCAATAACTCTAACTCTGCGTGCAGCACGGCGGTATGAGGACCAATATTGAAACCAACACTGAGGTCTTTCTGAGCAGAAGGCCACAAAAAAATAAAAAAGCTCATAAACGGGACATGCCGTTTGTTGTTTGGAAGTGACCATGTGACTTCTGCGGACATAAAGCTTTTTTTGTCAGCAGCGTTATCTCCCTGGATCTGGGGTTACAATATGGCTTTTGTAGTCATGCAGCACTGAAAGATCTAAGTCACTTTGATCCCGCTTAATAGGGTTTGGAAAATGATCTCAGTATGGGAGCTCCGCCTCCTGCACACACACACACACACACACACACACACACACACACACACACACACACAGGCTCACTCATGCTTGTACACACATACATAAAGAATCAGACCGTCGCACAGGTGAAAGCTGCTCTCCTCGCGGATCGCTGGGCTGAGCGTTCAAGCAGAAAAGTAGAAAATGTGCTTCCACTCCGAAGACTTGCTCGCTGCAGATTCTGCTTCTTAAACAATATGTGACGGCCGTGGTTCCGTCGTGAACATAGCTCGAATAGTTTTTCAGCTTCTCATACGGGAACCATCGCTGGGGGAGGTGTTATGGAAACACGTAGCCATAGAACAAAATAAAACAACACCCCCCCCCCCCCAAAAAAAAGAAAATGCATGAGAGTGACTGAAGGAACCACGGGGAGCCGGAGAGAGGGTGGGTGTTAGTCAGAGAGCATTTCTCTGTGGAATGGTGATGACTCTTTTCCTCCAAGCGCTCAGCAAACTAAGCGCTTCCTGCCTTTTGAGTGCATGTAGCCATTTTTTTTCTTTTTGCCCTTGAAACTCAAGCGAATGCAATGAATTACAACCGTTTTTAAAGAGCTGTCAAGAAACAAGAGAGGACTGGTTGGAGGAGAGGAGGTGAGGAGGAGGAATTCGAAGCCGGGCCGCGGGAGGAAGAGGAGCGAGACAGACAGAGAAATGAGAAACTGCAGAGAAGCTTCCGGGCCCTTTGATGTTAGCGAGGGGCCGCTTTCGACCACCGCAGGCGGGGCAGAAGAACCACTGAGGGACTTGATGATAAAAATCTATATCTATGAAGTCATTTGGCTGAAACTAACAGGATATTACTTGTCCGATGATGAAAGGGGCGAATCGTAAATTAGGTTCCCGAACGAGAACCGACAGTTGAGGATTCCATTCGACACCACATTGCAGTTTTACGCAATGCGTATGCAAATGCCGATGCTCACGGTGGCGCACCAGGGCACGTCGGAGCCAATTTCATGGCAGTAATATGCCTATGTCATAATCGGCGTATAAATTCAAGACCGGAAAAGTTCCTCCAGCGTTTCACCGAACACATGCGGGTTTTGGTTGAACTGTTGAATTTTCCCGTTTTTATTTTGAGGACTTTTATTTTGGTGGATAGTTTGTTTGACGATATATACACATGCATTCTTCCTTCACCTGGGACACACACACACACACACACACACACACACACACACACACACACATACGAATCCTGCTGCCGTCCGTTGCAAAAATGGTTCCTTTACAAATGTGGCCTCGATCAACCGGGCCCCCCACGGCCCCCACACACCCCCCAGTGGATCGGTTTCAACTGCGACGTTTGGAGGACAGGTGCTTCACTTGACCTGCACCGACTGGCGGGACACGTCCAGGAAGGCCGCACGAGATACCAATCTCAGTGGGAATGCAAAAATGCTGAAGCATTCTCAACTGTGTAACCCGACATAATTGAATTCCGCTGACCCTGAACACACCCTGGCCCCGCCTGGCCCTATGTCAGGTAAAGTAACATCAAAGGAAAACCAACGCCTGTGTGTGTGTGTGTGTGTGTATGTGATTGCGTGCTCTTTTATAATCAGTGGTGACTCACTGCCCTACATTGTAATGGATGCGAGGCTATACACGATGGCACAACTTAAAAGAGCCGCGTTCATTTGCTGCTCCTCCGCTGCCCCGGTGGTTTCTCAGAGGGACACACAATGAAACGGCTCCAAAGGAACAGCAAGACAAAGCCTGTATCATTATCATTTTGGTTAAGTGTGTGTTTACGTGTGTGTGTGTGTGTGTGTGTGTGTGTGTGTGTGTGTGTGTGTGTGTGTGTGTGTGTGCACCATTTCAAGTTTTTCCACCACTTTGTCTGAGATCAAAGAACTGTGTGAATATAAACAAACACACACACACACACACACACACACACACACACACACACACACACACACACACTTTAACAAACAGGTTTTTGTTCGTTTCAGCCCTGATGTTCCCCTTTTCCTCTCCAACTCGCCCTGTCTGTGGGCCGGCCCGAGGAGAAGTTAAGTAGTAATGCCTTTACCATACTACATGTGTATGTATGTGTGTGTTTGCATGCTCTAGATGTAAAAACCCCCCCTGCCCAAAAACAATCCGTACAATTAAGCATGGGAGTGTTTTGCACCCCGAGCACAACGGCGACAGTAGCGGAGTGTGTGTGTGCTGAAGTAACTCTCTCTTGCTATTTGCATGAGAGCGACGAAAAGGTAGAAAAGAACGCGTTGTGTAACGTCCATGAATTCCAGACCTGGTCTAATGACTTAAAAAGAAGGGGGCCGGCAGGATTAAGAGCCTCCCCCCCCTACCTGCCTCTCCCCTTTTCTTCCCAGTGCCCCGGGAAGCATCTCAGCAGCCATCTCCTGTGGAAGAGGGTTCGACTGCTTCCTGTGCTGCAGGTCGCAGCTCAGTCAGACCCCCCCCCCCCCTCCTCCCTGCTCAGGAGGAGAAACCATTAGTCCAGAGCTTTGTCTGGAGGGGTCGGACACGCTTTGGGGTCTGTTCAAGGCGAGGGGCCAGAGGCAACATGGAGGAGGTAGCAAGAGCGCTAGCGGCGCGGGCTGAACCGATGACCCCGCGGGGAACGCGGAAAAATATGACGAGCTCGTCTCGACGATCAGGGAATTTGAATGATGTCGGTGGGATGGGAACCGAGTCGTCGTGCAGCATTCAGGCCTTTTCTGCTGCTGCACTCACTGTTAATGTATTGTGATTCGACCTGGAGGTAATGTTCCAGATACATTAAGAAGGAAACAATCGGAGGTTCCTCGTCATATATTCAGCCCTTTTGCGGTCGAGATATTCTTTCCCAATTCCTCTACATCCCTGTTGCTACGTATATATACAATCTTCCAAGGATTTTTGGAGTCAACCCCATTTTCGGATCCCATCCTGATGATTTCCACATTTCTCACAATCTTCACACAGCAAAGAGTTCAGAGGGCTGATATGAAACCAAAACAAAAACCCCCAGGGACCCGGACACACTTCAGAAAAAGGGAACAAATATATGTTGTTTTTTGTTCATCTATATCTGCGTTATGCCACGTGTACAAAGGCACAAGCTACGCGCAGCAGCATCTCCACATGAAGTGGCGAGGAGCCCCGGACAGGCTGTTATCTCATCCAGGGAGATAGGAAGTATGGACAGGAAATCTAGAGAGGGAGGGGGGGGGGGGGGGGTGCGAGGGCTCCATATGGGAAGTGCAGTGTAAACAGCCTCGGCCTAAACAGCCTCGGCCTTTTTAATCATCCCGGCTCACGTTCGGGACTGGACGCGCTTTGATGTTCTCCCTCAGCGCCGCCTCCGCCCTCCCATCCCTCGTTCCCAAACGGGCCGTGCCGAAAACACGCAGATACCGGCCTCGAAACGGTCGAGGCCGGGGAGGCACTCTGCACCTTGTGGGACACTAGAGAAGGGAGACGGAGGAATGTGAAGTGCCGCAGAATTAACTGGTGTTCAGTCAATTGCCTGCCCTGCCTTAATTATAGCTGATGTATTTAAGGGAGCTCTCAAAAAGGGTCAATTCAACATTTCAAAGTACAAAGACAAAACAATACAGCGCGAGGATGAAAAGAAAGTCAAGATGGCTTTAAGCAAAGAAGAAAAAAGAAAAAAAAGGTGGAGCCCTTATGATGTCCTTTATGGCTCAATGCCCATTGGAGGATAAACTCCAAGTTCTTCTCTCAACAGAGGACAGTCCTCTCAAGTTCAAAGTTATTCCAGAAGCCTTTGCACTGCTCCTCTGGTCATAATGCAAGCTTCGTTTTGGAAAGGGGGGGGGGGAGTCAAAATTCCTCTGCACTTGTATTTGTCCAAATAGCGCTGGCCGGACCCCAGCCAGTGTTCCAATGAACGTGTTCATTCAGAGGACAGGGCACACTTCCAGGGAGATCACAGTTTAATAGATCAGAGGGAGATGTGTACCAAAGCAAAGTCTCATGACTTTGAGGGGGGAAACTGGGAATTCCTTCTGTCCCGGGCACTCGGAGCTGTGTTAGCACACATTATCAAAACAGGATCGGCAAAAACATGCCATCGCCAAAAGGCTACAAGGTATCTGCACGGTTTGAAGTAGCAGCAAAAGCAGGGAAAGCTGGATCCTTTGTCAACGTTGAAAAAAACACTCGCAAGGTTTTTTTCTAAATGGGATTTCAGTTGAACTTTGAATGCTGTATGCCGCTTTTCCTAGAAGTCTACTTCCGAAATGTTACAATACTAATAAAACCACAGAGCGACCCGAAGGGTTCACCGGAGCGACGTGTCGACGAAGAGCAACACGGGGCCTAAATGACTAGTAATAACTGGGGCTTATGAAAAAGAGTCTGTAGCGCTTCAGCGTGATCCAGAGTGACAACGGGGGTCTGAGACTCCGACAGGGCCGGAAATTACACTTACTGAAGAGGACAACTTTGCTTTGAGGTCATGATAATACATGAAGGGGACAGGTCACCCCCAAACATATCCCCCCCCCTCTTACCTGTAGTGCTATTATAATAGATCCAGATTGTTTGTGTGTAACCTGAGTGGCCAACACTCGGTACCCAAAAGAAAATGGACATTAGTAAACAGCACGGCAGGTAAAGGTGAACTACCCCGTAAACCCAGAGGAGCAATTCAAGAAAGAAAGAGGACAAAGACAAGCGTGAGGCAGAGAATCTATCCAACTCAAACTCCTTTCTAGCCCCCCCCTCCATCCACTGGAAGACAAGAACATAAAGCGGACCGTAAAGCAGCCTGCAGAGGCAATGAGGACCTGTTGGAACAGGCCTAAGCTGCAACAAAGCGCATCCTGCAGCATAACACCACCTCTGTGCACTGTGGGAAACAGAGTCTATACCTCCAGAGCGATAAGTTGTCCGACTTTGAGGAAACAACTAAAACAGAGATGAATAAAAGTGTGATTGTGACACTAGTGCACCTTTTCTTCACACTTAAAAAAAAGGAAATCCAGGCAGATTCCTCCCCTGTCTTGATCGTGACCCATGTGCTACTTTACAGTGCGTTATAACATTTTTTTTTTTTGTGCATTTCCTCTGCAGCACATTTTGTGTTTGGAGCGCGACAGAATACTGCGCAAGGTTTTTAAATGGGGAAGAAGAAAAACTAAATAGATACATAAATAACAGGAAGTTGGTCATTGCAGAGAGCTGGATGTGTGGTTGATGTCACCTGCGCTGTGATAAGCATCTGTAACATGTTGCCAACGTCCCACATGGACAGACGGAGACGGAGGAGAAGCAGTGGCTGTAGTGTTTGGTACTGATGAGAAGCCCCGTACATCCTCATCAAGCGAGTCGAGATCCCGCAGCACCTCACACATGTGGTTTCTCCGGAGACGGTCAAATAAATTGACACAGCCGAGGCTTCAAGACAAACCCCAGGAGCATTAATCCGCTCCAGAATCCTTAATATATGCACACTGAATAGAGCACACTTTACATTTTCTAAATGGCAAAAAAAAAAAAAAAAAAACTTTTGCTTCAATTACAGGTTTGCATGAGTCTAAACACGATCCTCTGAGTTGTTTAACAATCATCGGCCACACCTTGATATTAAAAATGTTGGAAGAGCATGAGATGCCAGGAATAGTTAGTGCAAAACAAAGCTGTCATGTTTGAAAGGGCAATTTAAAAAAGGTTGGCAACCTCAACCGATCCCATGGTTGAGTAAAAGAAAATAGATTGAGCAAACTAACCTCAGCGACACCTTGCATGTCATCACTATTGTTCAGGGGCTCGAGGAGACACCTGACACAGGGTTCAGGTGTGAACATCGTTTGGTTCATCAGTGTGTGACCTGCTTTCTCGGGCCAGAGAAACATGACTGATGCATTTTCTTTAATGCTTTAATATATATATTAACCTTTTTTTCTAATATATGGACGTTGAATGGCACCATTTAACTTTTTTATTTCTCTCCCTTATGTAGTTTCAGTGGCCCATTTGTACAGTATGACACCAACCATGAAACAGTGTCAATGGAAGAGTCCATTAGGACCAATGCGAGTGTATATGAACGCAAAGGACTCCATGTGGACAAGGCAGTGCGTGGAGACTCGTCCACATCGCTCACGCGTGTGTCTTTGAGCAAGGCACTGCATTCCTCACAGCGAAGAGGGGCGCTATTTACTCGCAGGAGGAGACAGGTTGGAAGCTCGTGACACAGCTGTCCCACTACGACAAGCAGGTCACGGTAACCCCGGTGCGGCGAGGTCCTCTGTTTTTTAGTAGCGCTCAGATGTTTGGAGTGTAAAAAAAAAAAAAAAAAACGTGTGAGGACGGGACGACGTGACGTGACACCTTACCTGCATTAGTTTCCCCTCCGCGTAGCCGGCGCTTCCTCCCACGAACACCCCCTCCAGGGTGATGGGCGTCCCCGTCGGCTCGTGGTTCAGCAGTGTCACCTTGATGACCGCGCGGAGGACCGGCCGCTCGGACTCCAGGCCCGGCTGGCCCAGCACCACCTGCAGGGCCGCCACGAGCAGCCACGGCCAGAGCCCGGCCAGGCGCCGCTGCGGGACGGTCATGGCCTCGGCTGGAGCGGCGGTGCCCGGCCGCACATGGTGGACTTCAAAGCAGGCGAGCACCGCGGAGAGACGGGCCGGGAGAATACGTATGGGTCTGTGTGTGTACGCACACGTCCCACGTCCTTCTTCCTGCCTCGACGACACAAAAAAAAGTGCTAAACGGATACAATCCAAACTGTTACAGCCGGAGGACTGCCATCAGAAGTCGCGCGTGAATGTCCCAAAACTTCCATTCAGCACCGGAGTTAATACTCAAACTCTGCAACGTTGTAGAGAAGGCTATCACCCCGGTGCCCTGCACGGGGACACCGCGCGTTGTTACGGGGAGAAGAAGAAGAAGAGTGAACTTTTATCCAGTGTCGTTAATGAAAGACTTGCACGCTCAAAGGCGCCGCGAAGACACGCCGCGTTGTGCGCGAGCTTGAAGTGTGCGCTGGCTTCCAGCGGCCCGGTCTTCACGAGACAACACAAACACACGTCCTTGTTTGTAACGTGTTTCGGGCTCTAGTTGAGCTGCTGTATCCTCTCTCTCTCTCTCTCTCTCTCTCGCTCTCTCTCTCTCTCTCTCTCTCAGAAGAAGAAGAAGGGCAGCTCCTCTTCATCCGTATCCAAACTGTTGTTAATATGACAGCGTGTGCACCCTTCGCTGTACCTTACAAACTCGAGTTGACAACAACAAAAAAAAAAAACACACACACACACACACATCCCCCCGCTACGTTTTCTGGATGAATCCAACAACTTGAACTTCAAAGGCTGGCTTACAGGTTGCCGCCGCGAAGTTATAAGGCATGTTGAAGGAACAGCGGTGCCAAAAAAGTTGGGTAATATTTCTTTTTTACTACCAAAGAGTTGCGAAAAATAATCCTCGCAGAAGTTGTTAAATGCGGCCGCTCTTATCTAATGATTAACTAAAGCAAATGGACCGTTGCCTTACTTCACTTCTAACTGGGTCTGAAAACCAAAGCGACTTCTCTAACAGACCCATCTACTTATGTCTTCTTTTAAAGCAACTCGCTGTGGAAAAAAACTAAAAAAAACGCACACACACACAGACAGACAGGCATTCCCCTGAGTTCAGTGCCTCCGCTGCACTGTAAGAAATTAGATACGATCCTCTTGAGAACACCCGAGGGGAAAATGAATTGTTTCTCAGAAATCCATCAACGGTTACGGGATAGAAACACTAGAAAAAGTACGGAATAAAAGCGGTCCAAACTCCCCGTGAGCTCCATTTCAAGTTAATAACGTGGAGAGACACCGTGTACAGTTATGACACCGTCCCGAAAGTCTATACCTCTCGGACTGTCTCTCGCTCCCCTGGGATCTCATTGACGCTCTCCTCTACCTGCTCGCTGTGCTGCTGCCTTCACGTGCCGTCGGAGAGTGGAGCTTCATTGAAACGACGCACGTGTGCGACCAGATGTGTTTTGTGGAAGGCCTCGTATGCTTTTTGTCACCTGGGTTCTTTAAAACGACGAGAGAGGCCATGTAAACACATGTTGTTATAAGCACATTAGGTTTAATACTACTATTTAAATTACAGTCAAGGTGCGACAGGTATTTACTCCTGTTTTCACGCAATGGGAAGTCAATGTGTAGTCTTTGATAATAAACAGCTTTACAATATCACCGTTGTCACGAGCTTCGTTTTCAACCCAAAACTCTTGCATGTTGCAGAATTTACAAAATAGTTAAAGTAATAACAAAATAGGAGTTTCCGAGTGGCCCCTGAAGGCCACATTGCAGAGTGAGGGCGGAGCAGCGCGCAATCGTCGCGCTGATCAGAAACGAGCCGGTGGCTCCCTCTAGTGGTCACGGCGTACAGCACCAGCAGACAGCAAGAACAAATGAAACACACGAACACAGCTGAATGATCGGAAACACATTTCACTTTAATTATAATACTTATTTACACACTTGCCTTTAAAAACAGTTACACGTTTTAAAAGTACAACCTTAGAAGTGATGCAGCGAGAAATAAAAGGTTGGGAAATGCAACCACCACTAGGTCACCATCACAATGCAGTTTTTTATAATTTAATGCAATTCATTCAACATTTTCTCCCCCATTACCTCAGTTTGTTACAACAAACCAATTAAGGAATTAAAAGCAGACAGTAAGTCAAACACCTGTACATTAAAATGAGGAGAGGCTGTGTTAGCACGACTGAAACAAATCTGAATAAATTATTCTTCAAACAACAATTCTTTAAAATAATCACATTTTAGATACTATGTTAAAAATGTGCTTTACAATTCATTTTTATTTTTTTACCGTGGTACAAGTAATTTCAAACAAAAAAATAGGACTTTGACCGTTACTTAAATGTTTGTATTTTCCAAAGTCACTTACAATAAAGAAACACACAAATGTACAACACAGAACTCTTTATACAATTCTAAAAAGAAAAATATTTAAATGTGAACACATCCATAGACTTTTGCACAACAAAGAATCATTAAAAATAGAGATTCAAGTCTGGTAATAGTGAGAATTTAAGATCACATCCTTCAGTGAATCAAGACTCCGTTGCACGGCAAAACGAGAAATACTACCAACTGTCAGTAAACTTGCGTTTAAGTTTGAAGCCCTTCCTTCAACTAGTTTCATTCTGGACGTGCTCCCTAAATGTTCAATAATGTCTGTAAAGATTCGGTGTGCTCCATGTGCATGTGCTGCTCTTGTCCTGACTGCTGTCCCTGAGAGTCGTTAGCCTCGACACCTATAACCTCAGTGTCCTTTGCATCATCAACGGTGACCTTGCCAGAGCACAAAGGAAACATCAGCAAATAATGTACAGGTCTCCTGCTCTGTTGTTACACATGCACATACATATGAATACCCTATCAATTGTTTTAAAAAAAATACACATCGGGGATGAATATTTCTATTTGCACCCAGCCGTTCCCTTTCTCCTTTAGAAAAGAGCTCAATTCTGTGAGGACATCTACACTGTCTAGGCTTACCTCGCATATGGCATCTTCTGGCAATTGCTCAGCATGTGAAATCACTGACACCAAAATGGGTCCAGGGGACAAATGGTTAGATTTCACGATGCCGGCGAGGTTGTCACACAACGCCATGTTAGCGGAGAATGGCACGGGGTCTGGCTTCTGTGGGGTCACAACTCTAACCAGACTGCTATTGGGCGGAGTTTGCATCACCTCATCTGCAATCTGGAAAATTGTGTCCAAGTTAATGTCACATTTGTTCACCTCCTGCTGCTCCTTGGTTTTTGAGTCCTGGTTGCGGTCCACATGATGCAACATACTCACAGGATAGCTTGCCTAAAACAGTGAAATAAAAAGAAGTGTTCGAGACACAGCACGTGTTCATAAAACGCCATCCTCCTCGAGTCATCAATTACAGGGCACAGTCCAATTCACCTACCTGGTAATAACTGAGGGTCGAGAACGACCCTGTCGGAAGCGCTCTACCTGCCATTTGGGATGCCACAAGGTTCGGATGGTAGCACTGGCAAACTTCAAGGAGGACAAAATATTTTATTTGGGATTAGCAAATGCAGGATTGGGGTTTTGGTGTTGAAACCTACACATTAGTATATTTTAGTATTTTACAAGTACACTGAAGTTAAAAAAAAAGAAGTAATTTTACTCATGCACAATTTGGATAAAGTGATGTAAATAGTGTGGTTAATAACTTTTCTACCCATTCTCCTAACAGGTCAACTGATGTCATGCTCACGTGGGGAATAGTAGCCAGGCTGATATTGCGCGTTAAAAGTGAAATTTGGATTTCCGCGGCTTGAGCAGGCCAATAAACCCTGCTGAATGTGCATGGCGTTGGAGCTGGTGGCCGCTCCGGTGGCGTAGTGCTGGCTGAAAGATACAGGTATCGCTTTGTCTGTCACGAAGGTACTGGGCGACAGAGCTGCACCGTGACCCCTCGTCAGGAATCTCGGTGGGACCGGCGTCCCATTGTGAGCCGTCCGGGCCTGAGCTTTATTTCTATGGTACGGATGAGTCACCTCCTGATGAGGGGGGGTCATTAGGGAATCGCTGCCTGCAGAAACAGGGAAAAAGGCAAAACGTGACAACGAACTGTTAGACAGCAATATTGTAATAATGTAAATGCACTGGATTGCGTGATTAAAATGTCAATTTAGATGTACGCATCAGACAAAGTTATTTATAGTGATATTTAACGTGGCCCTGTCCACTGTAACACTACAGGGAAACGTGTGTGATCATTACATTGGGGTTTTCACTATCCCAATGTCTCCCCACTGACAGTCATGCGGTGACACTCACCTCTTGTCACATCTTTATCACTGCCATCATAGTCCCCACTGAAGCGGAGGAAGCGGCTTGGGGCCCGCTTTTTCACGTCCAGACCAGCTTGCATCATGGCCTTGTTCTGGACAGTCAGCCTCCTCAGACTCGCGACAAGCTCGGGGCGGTTCCGCATGAAGTTCGGGTTGTAGAAATAGTGATACTGCACGCAGTCCAAGTCGCCGCCGTCGTCTTTAGCGGCCATGTCGGCCTTCTTGAAGCCGTATAGGTTGAGCTGGCGGACAAAGCTGGAGAAGTTGGTCGTCTTGAAGGCGTCTACGTTGTCCGAGGTGCTGCTGCTGATAGACAGGATCTGCTCCTCGAAGAGATGCTGATCAATGACGATGACCTGGCCCTGTTCGTTCCAGCGGATGGCAATATTGGCCGGGTTGTTCACCAGACGCCATAGCTTGGCTGGGAAGTTATTGGGGTTGATGGTCTCTGGGAGGGGACTTCCCCCAAAATCCATTATTTTGCCTGTAGAATTTTGGGAGTAAAATCAAGAGGTAAAGTTAGTGAACCGGGATGTGAAGCCTCGTCTGAATATCACCCCAACCGTCATCTGTTTACGTTAAATAACTATAGTGAAGTTTGTCTGGGTCTGCCGATCAGTCTTAGTGAGACAGCTACCTTACTTCATAACCCAATAATCAAAATCAGAATAATTTATTGGCCAAGTACGGTTGCACATACAAGGAATTTGACTCGGTGAAAAGTGCATAACAATAAACATAGACAGAGAATGAAATAATACAAATATAATAAAAACAGTCAACATAGTGCAATAATAGATACATGGTGTATTATTGTCTAACTAACGGAACTGGGTCCTGGTTTTGGACCCTTTTGGGTCCTGCTACCGACAGGAAGTGCACCTGTCCCGGGTAGTTAGCGAGCTACTAGCTAACAGCTAGCAGTGAAGTTAACGTTAACAGCTACGGTTAATTGAACTGTCATAACATTAACGTTTCAAATAACCCATACCAACAACGACTTAACTTTAAAACTACTTCACTTATAACATTATTAATAATGTCAAACTTAAAAAAATTAAATAAATAAATTCAGACTGGAAAATGCTAGCTAATTTCTTTAACGCTAACTGGTGAGCTAAATTAGCATAAGTGAACGTTAGGTCACCAATTAACGTTAACTGCTCTGTATTTTAAATTAACTTTGACACAGTGAGGTTCAGTAAAGTCGCATGAAATTGTTCCGACATAGTCATGTGTGTTTTGGGGGGTTCACACCAAGAAGAAACTCCATGACAGGTGAACTGGGACTTTACCTGGATCTGCAAACATGTCTCACTCCGGATTTCAGAACCGTTGAATGTTCCCGAACTGTTGAAGCTGCTGGAGTTTCAACGTTTATCACACGAGACGAGTTTCTGGCACCAACCGCAACCACGGCGTTTAGAGCTCGAGCGGACCGTTAATGACTCGCGTTGCATAAACGTATAAAAGAAAACGTGCCCCTTATGCAGAATTGTCCCTTCATATGTTTATAGTATTATTCAGGGTACATTAAATCATCGGTGTTTACTAGTGACCGTATATTGAAGTGCTTGCCGCTGGTCAAGGTGGAGCTGATTTTCTTTTTCTCACCAATGAAATCACCTTTTTAAAGATATAAGATGCTTCGCATGAAAAGCAGTTGTTTCAATCGCTGTCAAACAAATGCAGTCATGTAAAAAGTAGTTTTTCACTCTGTACTCTGCAATGTATTCGAGTAACATTATAAGTACAAACGATCATGAAATTAGAATTCAAGTGTAGCAGTAACGTTACTTTAGTAATTTAATGTAGCTACTGTACACCACAAATGAGCTCCAGTTCCCTTATTTGAACACTTTAAATAATTAGAATAATAAGGTGGCAAAAACTTCTTATGATATTATGTAATGTATATAGATGGCTGGATAGATGGATGGACATGCATGTGCCAAAATGTAGTAAAAGCAATTGAATGTGTGTTTGGAAAACTTGCTGCATTGTATTAAACATCTCACCACATTTTCCATAAAAATAATAGTGCTAATGATAAGTGATATAACAACACAGTTTTAAATAGCAATACATTTAATAATAAATAAAACAATACATAAAAACAGACAATTTAAAAACAGTTTAAAATGCATGTAATTATATAGATTTTTTTTTTTTGTAAACATATTGTGACTTGAGTAACCATTTCATTTCACAGAAAAGTAGGGATTAGTAAGGAATGTCTGATCCAGAGGAACACTTGTTTGTGTGTGGATCAAAGGGCTCTATTGTGGAGACAATCATTGCAGCATTATCATCAGTCAAGGGAATATACAGGATCTTAACATGTAGCCCATGACTAACAGGGAGCCAGTGAGTCCAAATACTTGAATCTGTTTTGAAGTTAGACATATGATTATTTATTTTTTAAGTATCCAGATGGTCTTCAATTACGTATACAAATAAATCCCGTATCCTTCTACATCTAGGTCCATCCACCCATAATACGTATTTGCTTTTGTAATTAAACATCTAATATTTTAGTATAATCAAAACGTTTTCACTGATCTGGATCCCGATGGTTGAAACGGTTGAAATACATGTGCATGACCAAATAGATTAGTAAAACATTTAGTATCTACATGACATATTTCAGGACATAGTGGAATTAATATAGAGTGTGTAATTATCCATAACAACTCAACCCGGATCCCTGTAACTGAAACAATTGCTTTAAATAATGGAGATTATAACGAATTTTACTCAGGCACACAATATGGACCCCTGCGCCGGGTTAACGAGGTCCTCGCAGTCGGTGACGTAATTCCCCGGCGACTGGAATTATTCAAAAAACATTAATCCGTTTTGATATTTCGGTAATACGCGAGTATTCTGTCCGGGAGCTGACCATAATGGCTTTGGAAACGGTCCCCAAAGACCTCCGCCATCTGCGAGCCTGTCTTCTGTGTTCGTTAGTGAAGGTAAAACCTGTGAATGGCGAGAAAGCAAACGCTCAAAACTAGCTTCCATGCTAACGTGTAGCCGCTTCCTGGGCTGTAGTTTTTTCCACTTCTGTTGTGTCCAAACAAATAAACGTGAGCGTTAAAGTAAGGTAATCCTTTCATGGTGACCTTGCTTAAATAAAGGTGGTCTTGGGGCACCCAGACCGGTCTGTTTGGTACGATAGTAGCTAGTATCCCACTTCACATGTTCGCATCCCTTCTTTCCTCTCTTGTTGTGGTCCTGGACTCAAGCTCTCTCTCTCCTCCTTGTCCCCTTTAGACCATCGACCAGTTTGAATACGACGGCTGTGACAACTGTGAATCGTACCTTCAGATGAAGGGGAACCGGGAGATGGTCTATGAATGCACGAGTTCCTCATTCGATGGGTAAACATAGATTTAGCATTGATTATTTAAAAAATATATAAACCTTTCACAGTTTTCTGGATGTTTACCTTTACTGCCTGTATGTCCACAGTGTGGTATCCTTGATGAGCCCTGAGGACAGCTGGGTAGCTAAATGGCAGAGGATAGGTAAGGATGTGTGCCTATATGGAAAGCTGAACACTGCATGAATCACATTTTTGACCAGGATGGAGTAGAGGAACTTCTCAACACAGCACAGAAGACGAGAAAAAGTCTCAGCATGATGTCAATAAGGACCCTATTTACTATATAAAAGGATGCATGCAGTTTTACAGTTGGCAAACCCAAAATGCTGTCATGATAAATAACGTGTGTGTATTTCTTGCTCCATCCTACAGGCAACTTCAAGCCGGGTGTATATGCAGTTTCAGTGACCGGCAGACTACCTCCAGGTACACTTTACCTAAACTAGGCTGCTTCGATACGCGGTGGATTACATGTTTGACTTTTTCTTGATTTGGAATTCCTTCCTTATTGAGTGTTGCATTTATTTTTCCCCCCTCGTCTGAAGGTGTGGTGAGAGAGCTGAAAAGCAGAGGAGTGATCTACAAATCCAGAGACACGGCAGTGAAGACGTAAAGCGGTCTGTTCAGCCCCTGCAGAGCGGGAGCAGACTGCAGGACCAACTCCAGACAGAAGGAACAACAGGGGGACTGTGTTTGATCACGTCTTAAGGAACTGCCCTTCAACTGTTCGTTTGTGTTTGTTGTGCGACTATAAATATTAGCATTGGCGCTTATAGGGGAGTAGTGAGTATTTTAATTTCTTTGGATAATTGAGAGAAAAAAATAAAGGTGTGTTTTTTTTTTAATAAGAAGTGTGAGTAATTGTTTTTAGCTCAGTAAACTCTGTGATATTTGCTGATTCGGGGACAGTGAACTGGCGTGGGTGTTTTAAGGTGACAGCCAGAAATTGTCGTTAAAAACGGCTCAATACACTCCCCCTAAAGAAGTAGTAACAAACAAAACCCATCGAGGTCCATAGTGTACATATCACACGTGTCCTTTGCTCGGTGTCACTACCCTCACCACAAGTGGAATCATGAAAGACAGGAGCCCTCATTTACAAGTGGATGTTCTTTGTGTGTGTTTTTTTTTCAGTCGTGCTAGCAGCGACTAGCTCTCGGGATGTCGGTCAATAAGTCCAACACTTTAGTCCAAACTGAAATACCTCAACTATTAGATGGATTGCCGAGAAATCTGGTTTGAGACATTCGTGTCCCGAGCAGGATCAAATTGTAAAACCTCTGGTGATCTCAATCCCTGATCAAATCCCTCTACTTCTTTGGGTTATGACCAAATACGTGCACAACTAATTACATCTGCTGCTGCAGCTGTGTTCTTGTTCTACTATACAGAATTAAAATCACAACAGAACCACGGTTCAGATCTTCGTCTCAATGTCCCACTCGACCGAGAGAGGTCATCGCATTCGCAGAGAATCTGAGTCGCCTGCTGACTGAACACCGGAGAGGAGGAACTAAACGGTCTCATCACCTTTCCTTCTGCACAAACACTAATACGACACCCTCTGCACTTATTTATTTGGGTCACAAGGTGGTGCTTTACACCAAAGTGCTGGAATTACAGGCAGTACCAAACATGGCCAGTAGTGGGAACCATCAGCCAAACTAGTTGCATTATTCTCACCTATTGTCTCTTAGAAATAGTTTCCCCAGTTAGATTTAAAATGTGGCTCCTGTTTCATTGTACAATCGTCTGTAATAACATCCGAGGTTAGTAGGTCGCTGTTGCACTATTATAGTTGGGCTTTTAGTACTCTTGAGGAAGATTTGCTTATTGCTAGAGGCTAGGGTTAGGGTTAGGCATTGTCTAATTGACTATAACCTGACGGATCGGGGTCACGCACACAGAGGACTTCTTAAATCTCTGGAATTGAGCACAGTGAGCTCTTGCTATTGTCATTATTATTATTATTATTAGAGCAGGGTTTCACTGCACCTGGTGCTGATATTTAGTTACAAGGCAGGTTTACTGAGTCAACCGAGGCTCAGGTTGTTTACGCGCTCCCTAAACATTAAATTCATAATTAATCAGCCCAGCGTACGGGGCACAGAAAGATGTGCATGTATGGAAGAAGCAATTCAAAAGGGACACATCACGACTTACAGATGATAATTGCCCCCCCCAAAAAATTTAATTCATATTTGTATTCCCAGCAGAGGACAAATTCAGCAGAATGACAGTCAGTGTTTCTGTAAGACGAGACACAGGAACGCTGCCCCCAGTTTCACGTGTGCTCAGGAACATCTCTCACTTCACTCTTCTATATACTAATGGATCATGGAGGGAGACGTGGAAGAAGGACACAACCTGTTTTCTTTCTATTTTTAATTTTTTTTAAACTGTACTTATTTACTATATCAAACATTGTTAGGAGGGATCCATCTCTGCAACCACGCTGTGGCCGAACAGACACAAGGCCTGAAACGCAACAGTTGAGCCTCGTCCTGCACCAACGCCGGCTTCCTCAGACTGCACCTCTGCAGGATGCGGAGGAGTAGGAACATGTAGATCGGTGTCGACCCTTCTGCAGGCCGCGACACCGGGACCCCCGTTTCCACCTAGAAGACTCATTCCAACACATTGCAAGCCTACAGCGGAAAATGAGCTCTGTAGACGAGTCGGGGGTCGTTATATATACCCACGTTTTATAAAAGGTTCCAAATATAATTGCACATCTCTCTTGAGAAACCGTGTCAACACTTTGAAATGGCTCATTGGCGATTGGCTGCGATCGTTTTCTCATCAAGCCCAACAGGAAGATCCGCACGCAGAGGCCCCAGTGTTGCTAAATAACTCATGTGGTGTATTTGTGATCTCATGTGGTAATTGTTAAAAATGTCTCAGTTCACTTTTTTTGTGTGCAAACTGCTGCCACATTAGGGACAGTGGACAGCAGTTGACTTTTAACGTGTGACGTGTATGTTTCCATTGCGTACACACAGTATGTAACCGAGCATTGCAACTCATCGGAGTTTGCTGCTGTGAAGCACTTCATGAGTGCTGCATGAACAGAGTTGGTTAGTAAGATGGCTTCCTGTGTGAAAGCGAGCAAAAGGACACGTTGTTCGGTTCCCTTTGTGTTTGTGTGACGCAGCTCAGGTGGACCGAGGCCCCGAGACCGTAAATAGGAAGTGCGAGTGTCTGTTTGATTCATCGGTTCAGGGGTTGTTTCTGCATCTTGTGCTGGAATATCCCCTGAGTCAGAGCAGGAGCATGTGCATGTGCAGGTATGAAAATGATTCTCGCATGTGCCGCCGCAAAAGAGTTTATCATCTCGCAGTGTGAAGCCATTCTCGGCCCAATTTAAGAAATCCCCATACCCATCATGTTAGTCTGTCTGGGATGCAGACGTTTTACAAGTCAAAAGAAGAAAGAACAAATTATAAAACGCGTCTTAAATACAAAACCCCAGTAACCTCCATCTCTTCTTTTATGGTAAAATATGAAATACAGTTCAATCTCTTTGTCGTTTTGAACAGAGCTCAGAACTAAACAAAAAAAAAAAGGCCCTGAAGTAAAAATAAATAAACTACAAACCAATTATCACAGTTATTCAAATGTAGAGATGACCTCTCGTTCTTTCCATCACAAGAGGAACAGAGAGTATAAAGTGGTTGGAGACAGTTTATACTCAAATGAGAGGGTTTTTAACTCAATGCAAAACTGAGCGCTCGAGTGGACGAGAGGCCTTTTCTCCACACCAAAGTGTTTGATCACTCCGCCCCTCGTGTGATGTGAACCCGTCTTCTCTTCAAAAACTACGTGTGGGTGAAGTCCTTTCACGAGAGACACGCAAACTAAAAACAAAACCGAGAACTGACTGGGCTTCGGCGCTGCAAGACTTCCACAACCACACAGCAGGCGTTGCCAGGAAGGCTCTCAGCTCCGCCCGCCGCACCAGCGGCGTCTGAGCGGAGGGAAAAGAAGCGCGCCCTTCGTCTTCGCGCTCACAGTAGGGGACACGCCACGGCTCCAGCGATGGCTTTTGCCCTTATTAGGATATATCAAGGGCTCAAGCTGCAGGGGAGGAAGATGAGGTGTTGAGGTTCATAGGCTGCTCGGTGAGCTCTGTTAAAAACAAACAAACAAACAAACAAACAAACAAACAAACAGATAGCGAGCGGAGGCGTCTTCGACTCAGTCTCGGATTGCGCTCCGTCTGAGGGATAAAGTGGAGATAGGGAAGTTAAAGGGGATGTGTGCGACGTGGGGGATGGACATTATCAACCGAGGGCCCCACACACACACGCACACGCGCGCGCGCACACACACACGCGCGCGCACTGGTGTTTCAACAGGCTGACACAACTTCCTGTCTCTTGCAGACTAGAAAGCGTGAGATGATTAATGTGTTTGGAAAGAGGAAAGTAACGTTCTGCCACAGAGATGTTTTTCATACTCTATATTCTCTCTTTTGTTATTTTATGTGCTTTATTTTGTGAAATATGAGATGATTTTATATCCTCGCGCCTCGTAGAGTATTTCATTGTATTCTATTTAAGTGGATCTATTCATTGGTGAACACACTGAGCATGTTTCATTTACTATGTTTTATTTATAGTCACAAGTTGAATCATACATCCTGTAGAGAAAAGCTGAGAGAGGGGTTTTCACACACACGATTTTTTCCAAGAAATGTGAATTACTTATATTTTCAGTAATTTACAGGCATTCATATGCCCTTAATGAAATAATGCCCCCAAACAAGTTGCAAATGGACTATTATAGTTTTAATTCATACGTGTTTTCCCCTGCAGTATTTATCCGTGTGAATTA
Organism: Myoxocephalus aenaeus; assembly: GCA_038501785.1. Classification (NCBI taxonomy): domain Eukaryota; kingdom Metazoa; phylum Chordata; class Actinopteri; order Perciformes; family Cottidae; genus Myoxocephalus; species Myoxocephalus aenaeus. Next base: position 6,411,526 of record JBAMJR010000195.1, read on the forward strand.
AATGAATGCATCGAGAGTCTCTCTCCAAAATGACACAATGTGAGAAGTTTAGAGGGGGAATGGAACTGATGGAGCTCAACAACTCATGATGTCAAATACATGTAGAAAATGGAAACACTCCAATAGAGCGCAAGCATCTACTTCCCCCCCGAGCCGGTTTAGAGCAGCTCGCTAGTGGCAGCGCTTCAGAGGCCCGGGACTCAATAAATTGAAGAGGGCAGGGATTAGTCAAATGTGGGGCAGGGGTCAGGAGATTTGGAGGGTTGAAGGCAAAAGAAAAAGAAAGTGTGGCTTTTAAAAGACACCATATGTCTGCATTGTGACGGGTTTCACTGGAGCACCATGAGGGATTGAATCTGAATATAAAAGATGAATACCCAGAATCCTCACGCAGCAGGCTTCTGTCTCATTGAGTCTCAAACATTATTGACAGGAGAGGCTTGTTTGTCTGGCGCACCTCCCTCCTCGTCTTTACCGAGTTTCAGCATCACAACCGGGTCATCTGTTCTCGAAAGCCTTTGGGTCGTGAGGTGGACACATTCTGCAGGATTTCACATTCTGCAGGATTTCACACCCGCGGCCCGCCAGCGCTTTTGGATGTCTGAATGACGTCACGTGGTTTCAAATCCTCAACGGGAAACGGTGCACACACCAGGGGGCCGCAAATTAAACTAGTACATTTACTCAAGTGGTGTGCTTAAGTATCATTCCGAGGTACTCTTGAGTTTTTTCTTTTACATTGTTGTATCTGACTGATCCGAGTGCTTCTGCGTGAATCCATGCTGCGGCTATACAGAATGGATTCTAGCCGTCTTTCTCTGAAAGGTCACGTTGCTGCCATGACACAGGGCTCATCAGACTTTGAGTATATATGAGCAGCCCTATTGGCGAAACTAAAAGACTCACATTGGAGCTTTTAGAACAAAGCAAACTGTCGTCACAGCGCAGATCAGACTGTAAACTACGAGGGGAGCAAAAAGAACCCGCCTTGGCCTCAAGTGAGCCGAGGGTTTCCTCTGGAATGGGTCCGTTAAGGTTGAAAAAAGGTCCATTTGTTCAGTGCACGCAGCACAGGGCTCTGCACTAAACCCCCCCCAGGTTAGCATTATGAGAAACCCTCAGGTTACAGTTGGACATTTACAAGGAACTGAAACCGGCTGCCTTTCACTTTTGAGATCCAACAGATTACCAACAAGGTAACGAGTGACGAAAATGTCGCCCAACACCCAAACAAGACGCCTTACCAAAAATAAAGTCAGTCTTAAACCTGGGGACAAAGAGGCCCTCTCCTTCACACGGTCCTCCTCCTGTGTAAACATTCTAAAAGCGAGGACTGTGGGTTTCTGCCCCCATCACTTGCACTGACATTTAAAGGATTTATGGACAGGAAGAACAACTCGAGCAGCCAGTAAACCCTTCAAATGCACAAATGAGCATGTGAGTAACGCATGAGGACACTCCTTTGATGGGGTACTTTGGTGTTTTACAAGCGATTTCAGTTGAAACAGTAACAGACTCAGATGCAGTTTCACAATGCGGCTGCTCATCTGGTCGCTGCTATCGTTTTACACCATCTTGAGCTGGTGGGCCTCGCTTCCTTCAAAAAAAGAGCCAATGCGTATCATCCATGATTGAATCATCTGACAGAAATGCGATAGGGAAGTTTGGTCATCAGAGAAACTCAATCTAAATTACTTTAACGTTTAAAAAAAAAAAAATAGGCCGCAAATAGGTCCCAGGTCCCATGATGGGGAAAGATACAGATATGTTCACACTGGTGTGTGTGTGTCCTCATCGCTCTCCACCTCACTGGGGGTTCATTACCCAACTTCTCTTTACACCGTGGCGCGGACAAAACTGCACAAAGCTACAGAATGGTTCTACGAGCATGAATGACGTCATCGCTCGCCGGTATCGAGATGGAAGAACTGAGCTTGAGCCTTTAAAGAAGGATTCAATTTGAAGTGGATCAAGAGAAAGGAAATTATGAAGAGAAAATCTGGGATGTTTTTTTAGTGTTTGTACTTTGTATAAATCTTAAATGTTGACAGGATCCGTTTCACATTTTAATTTTCTGTCACTGTGATCGAGAAAAGAGAAGAAAAAAAAGCCCTCCTTAGTTGCTGTCAGCGTTTTGCAAAGGCGCCTGCAAGAAGGCAAAGCGTTAAGCCGGAAGAGGAGAAGCAGAGCGTCTGTGACTGTTAAGGCCTCTTCCTGTGGTTACGTCACGTGGTTGCAGAGGGTTCAAAAGGAGACGACTTCTTCTTCTTCTTCATCATCCGCTCCGTGGACACACAGACGACACACCTGCGAGAGGCGGCCCGGGCCGCCGGCACTTGAAACCAGCAGGAACGAAACGGAGGTTGAGGTAACGTATGCTGGAGCACACCGTGTATTTAAACAGCAGAACTGTTTGTGTCGACGTGGTAAAAAAAAAATAAGAAGCTTTTTATCTGGTCAGTGAAAGATATTTTATGTCATTAACGCATTTATTTTTAACCTTTACTTAAGTGACCTCTATTCAGACATCCATTTGGAATTTGGATAAAAAATATATTGTTCTTAAAACCGAACGCTCTCTTTTTGTTTGTTTTTTGCTGCTGTAATATTGTGCATTTGTTTAAGTGTTGAATGTATCTACTGGATCTTTTTATTTGCTTCAAATCGGTTTCTCAACCGATGTGTGCCGTCCTTTTCAAAGACTTTTGAGCGTACAAAGCGATCTGTTGCTCGGACAGAAAAGCTTACTCATGGCTGCCAAAATGGCCTCCTCAAGATAGCGCTTCCTCGGTTTAGTCCGGACTTCTGCCTCAAACGCCGCACTGAGGGGGCGGTTCGAAGCGTCGGGTGGGGCCTTTTGGATGAATTTTGTCTTGCACAAAAAATGCCAACAGGCCTCACTTGGATAAAAAAAAAAAAAAGCCCTCTGAGAAAAAAAAACATGCATGCAAATGTTACAAGGCAAAGCAGAAGTGTGCGTTTTGAGACGTGAGGTGTCAGTTTGAGGGGGTGTCGGTGTGTGTGTGTGTGTGTGTGTGTGTGTGTGCAGCTGCAGGTGCAGCAGAAGAAGAAGACGACGGACGCCGAGCAGTGGATGTACAGTGCAGTCATCCATAAAGTAGAAAGCACTACTAAACTCATCGCCACAGTGTAGTGTTTCCTACTTTATGGATGAGTGTACTGTTGGCTTCAGGGAAAAGAGAGAGAGAGAGAGAAGAGGCCACCGCGTGGAGCCCTGCGCAGGAAGTCAGAAAAGAGGAAGCTGCTTTTGTCTCACGAAGCCACCCACCGCCCAGAGTGTCACCCCGTTCACATGGGCGGCGTGCGGCCCGGAGCGAAGCTCGCAACCCTTTTCCTCCATTTTAGAATTCACCCGTTTCAACGGATCATGAAAAATTGAGAAGTCTGAGAGTTGAGAGTCGTGTACATATAATCTGTGTGATGTGCAATAAAAGATGAACAAAAATAAAAGTACCTTGTGTCAACTTCTGTTTTCCAGGCAAACCACATGCATCACACGCACTCTGTGTTTTTCTGTGAAAATATACATACTTTATTCCTGTAAAAAGATCCATATTGAAACAAAACAACGAGTCCTCTGTGTTCTACATCTCAGTTACTGTTCCTCCATCCACAACGGCTGGACATGCAAAGAATGAAGAAAAGAAAAAAAGAAAAAGAAAAAAGAAAGAAAATTCTGAAAAACAATATTAACAAAACATATTTACACATGAGTTTCCAAAAGGGTAATAAAAACATAAAAATATAAAAAAAAGGTGAATCTTCCACTTAAAAACAATAAATGTAGGTCAGGGAAGAAAAAAAAAAAAAAAAAAAAAAAAGGGTCCCGCGCTGTATGAAAATATACCACAAGTCCCAACACTGTTCATTATATACACACACAGCTTCTTTTCCACTGCATTGACAATCTACAACTCAAACATTGTAGACAGGTCCGCCCTGGAAAAACATAAATATGAGCAGTAACATAAATAAGGCCGAACATGGGTACGACATTGGTATGCATGCAGTCAATGAACATCCTGTAAACAACATATTAAGACTAAACAAGGTCTTCTTGTAAGGCTAAATATGATCAATACCTATGTGGGTCTAGGTCCTATTCAGTCAACGGACGCCTACTCGCTACACAGCAGGAAGAAGAAAAACTTGTGCATTGAAGGCCGTCAAATATTCGCTGTACATTTCGGCAACTTTTTGAGCATTCAACCCTCTTAGAGAAAAAAACAAAAAGATGAGCAATAAATAAATAAAAACATACAGTACAGCCTCAGTCTTGCCTCTATCCCGGCTATCTAAAGTGTCTTTGTCGACCCGCCCTCCCGTTGGCTCTTGGCATCGCCGTGCTCCCTTTATGTAACGCTGACAAACAATTAAAACATTCATGACATTAAAGAAGAAGAAAAATATATGTGATTTGCCTCCGACTCGTGTCATTAGGTGTGAAATCAGGTCTGACCTTCAAAAGGCGACCCTTATCCGACCACAGAACACACACACCTGCTGCCGGATGCTCGGCCTCTCGTCGCTAGCACCTACGATTTTGGCATATTCCTGCAGTTTTTGACAGCTGGAGTCAACGGGTGGCTCAGCATCTGATAAGAAACTACAAGTGAAAACCTGAGAAGTTACCCAACAGCCCCGCGTCGCCCCGAGAACAGGACTAATGCGCTCAATGCTAAGGCCTGTAACGCACACTGAATACTCGTACGACTTCCCAATGCAAGCAAAGCCGTCGCACACACACTGCTAGATGCAGGAAGCTTCCACGTTGTGTTCCAGTATTGCTCAAGTCGTATTATTAGCTTCAACCAAACAGTCTAAAATGTTCTGATGAAAATGTGTGGACACAATAAACTCAGCCTCTCTGACTCAATGTTCTCTCTCACACACACACACACACACACACACACACACACGAGAGCTGCAATCGATCAATCGATTAGTCCAGAGGTCTTCAAACTAACGGATCGACAAATTAATTCCCGTTTTTCTGTTTTCTTCACTCCCAAAGGTGCTCTTAGCTCGTTCCGCCCACTTTTAAAAGGAGCCAGTTTGCCCAAATGTAAACAAATATAGGCTCAGTAAAAGGGCTCAATTTGATTTGTAGCCCACAGCGAAGTCGTTGAGCCTGTGGCAACATGATACATGTTTAAATCCCCTGAAGGCCCTACAATCATGGGAAATGTAGTTCCAAACGTTAGAGCACAATTATCCCCACTAAAAAGGACCAATAAGAAGACTAAAAGCCATAAAAATGAAGTTTTTCCAATACTTCTTTGACAGCGCTAAGGCTTGACATGGTTCTTATATTCCTGCAACACTCACAGTCTCTTATAGACATATTTATAATAACATCAGTGAGGTTTTTAGACGGGTGCAGTTGTCTTGATTTTGACCAAGGAGGCGGAGCACTTTGAAAACCCCTGGATTAGTCGATGAGAGAAAATGCATTGTCAATTATTTTTGATAACCGATTATCAATTAAGAAAATACACAAAATATTTGATGGATTTTAGGTTCTCAAATGTGAGAATTTCCTTTTTTTCCCCCTTCATCATAATACATTGATTATCTTTGAACAGTTGGTGGGACAAAACAATACATTCCATTAGTTATTTATGTTTTACAGGTGAAACGATTAATTGATTGATCGATAATGACTTAATAATTATCATTAGTTGCAGCACTATTCGCTAACAGAAGAGCCTACTGATCACCAGATACTACATCATTGTTGCATCTGCTGCAGGGGTGACACACACACACACACACACACACACACACACGAAAGGCAACCCTTCACATTCTTTACCTTCAACAGACAATCTCTACTGTTAACCTCGAAACCCCATAACTAGTTTGATCTAGACTACACGTATCAGAGCGGATCATCACTGGCTCTGAATGACTAAACCTCCTGCCCACTTCATGCAATGTGACGATGGTTGGGGCAAGAGTCGGACACAAAATAAATAGCACGTTCTGTACAAAGTCCTGTATAAATACTTAAAGAGGAGAAACACATGTGAGGAGGAGGACGAGCACGCGGGTATGTGAAACACATCCGATCAGGATGGATAGTGCATTATCACAGTCACACAGAGGAAGAGACCGACTGCTGCTGCTTCTGTTCGTTCGCTTCAAATAAATAAAGTGGCACCAGTACATGAACATTAGAGCTAATATTTGATTAGCTGCGTCTGAGCCGGGCTGGAGTCGGGTCTGCTGTTCAACATCGCTCTGTTTCTAGTTGCTCTAAACATAACCGATCCATTAAGAGACGACTAAGTGGTTTGTGTCAAGCATCAAAGCCCGGCGAGTTGAAATTTTTGCAAATGCTTAGTTAGGTAGTATTTAGAGAGTATACTGGTGTTTGCACACTTCAACATGCACTTCGACATGCCAGTGTGATGCTGTAAGCAGTACGTTGATGTACTCGGATATTTAACAGCTGCTAGCAGTGCTCTAAGGCAAATGTAGAAATACTGACGGTGGAAGCATCACTCATGAGATCCGATGGCCCCGAACCGCACCGGCTACCAACCGGGACTAACAGTGGAGATAGAAAAAGTGCTTTCAATGTGACGCGAGTATTCCGAGTCAGATCTGCTGACTCAGTCTTTCTTGCTGGATCCCAGCTTTTTGAACAGCTTCTTGCCTTTGGAGAAAAAGCCTTTCTTCTTCTTGCCCTGCGCAGAGCGGTCCGTCTGCGTCGGGCTGTCTGCTGGGAGGGGGGCCGGGGGGGAGCAGCAGGCCACCGGAGCTGTTGCTGGACCTGGAGCTGGACCCAGAGCTGGACCTGGAGCTGGACCCAGAGCTGGACCTGGAGCAGGGTCCAGGTCTGACGGGGGGCTTGCAGTGGGTTCCAGTTTGGGTGGCAGGTCTGTCTGCTCCGTTGGGTCTGGGAAAGGAATTTCTGTTTGGGGGTCCGACGGCTCTTCCGGGGTCGAGGGCCCAGGATCCTGTGGCTCTGTGGAAGTCGTCCGGGTACCCTTCAGGAAGAGTCAGACTTTTAGAACCAACATGCCAAACATATTAAACAATATCTAAAGCTAAGTTATTCTTGAAAATGTAACACCAAAAGGGAAATACAAGGATAGGACACGCAGCTGAGAGCTCCACTTCTTGTTTTGATGAACTAAAACCATCGGTAAGCAGTGCAGCACTACAAGGTAAGGTGGAGGGAAGAGGACCAAAACGGGGACACTAGTGGTGATCACTGAGCCGCTATATTCCGATCTGAAAACACTTACGATCAAGTCTCAAAGTGTACACTTCGCTTGTGCTTCTGCAAAAGGACATGCAGGAAACAGTGGGGCAAAAGAAATGCGACAGGGCAAGATTAAAGAAACACATCAGAAAGTCACCGCAACCAAAACGCTGGAAGTCAAAAATTAACTTTTTTTATGTCAGTGAGTTGTGAAAATGAGACACAGCGTATGCGTACAGAAGTGCATGCTAGATGGACAGACGCGCTAAGCTACCTGTGAGTCTCTCCTGGGTTCTGCTGGGGCCGGCTGAGCAGAGAGGGGTTTGGCCGGAGCGTCCTCTGGGACGGCCTGCAGGAAGTTGGAGGGCACCAAGCCGCTGTGTCCATTCAAGTCTCCCTGTGAGGACATGAGGGCGCCTTTTAACAACCCATACGCTGTCCTTTTGTTTCGATAAATTGATTAATCATGAAAGTAACGTTTCAAGCAAAAATATTAAATGTAATAAGTTGTTGCTGTCATGGGTCTTACATTACAGTAAATGTAATAGATTTGAGACTGGTCGGACAAAACAAGGCATATGACGATGTTAAATTGGGCTTTAAGAACTAATTATGAACACTTTTCATTGTTTCTGATGCAAGAGCCAAAACACTATTTTAGGACGGACAGCACAAAAATGGCTCATCACTAAAGACGGAGCAATGAACGGCCCACTCTTAATTCTCGAGTAACACTTACGTAGAAGAAGCCATCTTCGTCCATGTCACCAAACACATGGATGATGTCTCCTGCACTGAAGGTCAGCTCAGCCTGAATCCAGTCAAGAAAAAACGAGGTAGATAATGAGCAAAAACTACTACCGCACATATAGTGCCGTGTTTGAAAAAAGAAGAAGATATTATGCATGTCTGACCTCGATGTCAGTGTTGGGGGAGCTCTCTCGTGGGTCATAATCAAAGATGGCGACCATCCTGCGAGCTCCTGGGGCCGGGTTCCCCACAGCTGCTGGAGCTGGAGCAGCAGCTGGAGCTGGAGCAGCAGCTGGAGCTGGAGGAGCAGCAGCAGCAGCAGCAGCAGCAGCAGCGGCGGCGGGCTGACTGGGATCTGTCAATCAAACAGGGAGAGGGCAAACGTTACAGTCTGACATCCTGATAATTAGAGTAACGCCTCACTGCCATTACAATCGGCTCATCGGCATGCAGCTCATCGTGTCTGCACGGCCGACCCACTCAGCGGCATGCTAAGCTGAGGAAAAGTCACACCACTGCAGTCAAACGCATGGAAATAAGAAAATTAGACATTGGGAGTGAGAGTTAGCATTTTTTATTTCATTGGAAAAAGCTCCTCGGGCTGTAAAAGTGAAGACAACGGAAATGGTTTAGTGGTTAAATGATGCCACGTTGAACTGTGAAATGAAAAGAGTTAGGAGAAGGGACTGCTTGACATATTTAACTGGGGTTAATGAAGAAATTAAACGTAAACGTCTGTATTTTTAAACCTGCACCATATTTTCTCATGTTTTTGTGTCGGAGTGACTCATTTTGATAGTGGTCCAGTATTGAGCGAGAACGGACTTGGCCAAGTCTCGCTCAAGGAGAAGCCGCGTTCAGAAATCTTACATCACGTCCACATTGTCAAAATCATCTAAGAAGAAACTAAGCAAATAAGGTTTGCACTTATGACCACAATCTGAGGCCGTCAGTGTTAAAAAAACATTCACGTTTAGTGGACGTACGTTGACGGTGAGGAGTTTCCCAGAGTGATTACATTACTGCAGCGTTCTCCTTCAAAACTGCACATTCAAAATTGTTGCCCTCCATTAGTCACTTAAATAGGGCTACTTGTCAAGAAGAAGACATTAGATTTGTCAATATATTGTTTATATTATTCTTTCCAACACAAGGAACGTGCATTATTTTTTAAGTCTGTTATTGAGGATCTTTGAAAAGGTCAAATTCTTCATTAAACCCCTAAATAATCAAACAGTCCCGAATAAGGATGAATGAAGATGAGCCCTGGTGTTATCAGCAGTCCAACGGATGAGGAAAAGGTCACAAATGGCACGCGGGATGCATGGAATGGCAAGTAAACACATGCTGTCCTCCAGCGGACGGAGAAAGGGTCGTCATGCAAACGTGCCAACTACGAACCTTGGCTGGAGGAGTCTACGCTCTCCTCCCAGAGTGCGGCAGACTCCACTGGAAGAGAGGGAGTATGGGAAGAGAGCACACACACACAATCACAGAATGATACCGGACCCCGAAGGCCAAAGAATAATCTGAAGTCAAAGCATCAAGTCTCAGGCATCACACAAAGTCACAGATGGAGATCAGAGGGGATGGATGTCTCAGCAAGAGAACTTTAGGTGCTCATGTAATGCAGTTGTGACATCGGAGCAGAATCCTGGCAAAAAGGACTTTCTTCTAGCAGTAAGCGTCACACGGCTCTAGGGCTGTACCGAATGTCTTTATTTTATTGTTTACATACGAAGCTTCTAAAGAGGCTTTCGAATGAAGATTTGAATGCAAGTCGTCGTCAACCTAAAAATATGTGTTTTTGTTATTGTGGACATATAAATATAATTTATGGTGCTGTTAGATTGCTGCTAGACATTAATAAAAGGGACCTTTCAGATCACAGTGAATTTTTTCTCTCAAATGTTTCACAGAACTAAGCTGAATATTTTACCAGATAAAAACATGTTGTGAATTTTAAAACTGATCAATCTTTTTTTCAAAAATGTTTGACTCGACACTCTTATTATTATTATTATTGGACTACTCGGTACGGCCGTAACAGCCAAAATTCTGCTGCTTTGTCTGCAATGTGTTACATGAATATAAATGAAAGCTGACAGGACTGACTCAGTACTCATGTGTGTGGCTTTTAACATAAAACATAAAAATGTTAAACTGTGAAGAGATTAAATTACTCTGAAGAGCCTATGTCACTTAAAGTGGAACACTACGCCTTAACTGTAGACTGTGAAACTACTGCAGAGTTTTCATAGTGCTGATACTCTACCAGACTGCTGGGAAGCGGTCTGAGTTCATGACTACAGTAGCCGACCTAAATCCCCGCTGGTCGCTGAGTGAGAAGTGGCAACTGAAAGAGCAAAAATCTAAAGTGAAAGAGACAGAAAGAGAAGCAAACCAGAGGAGAGAATAGAGGAGGGAGGTGGGAAGCCGCAATCTGCAGCGAGACACACCTTTCTTGGATCGTCTCGGTTTCGGCGGTGGAACGGGGCGACGCGGAAGCTGTGCGTGTGTGCGAGTGCCTTTATGGAGTTTTGGAAGGGAAAACCAAAAATAAAATAAAAAAATAAAAAAAATGAAACCAAAAAAGGAAAACAGAGGTGCAATTTTTTGAGTGAAGCAGACCAGACAAAGTAGACAATGAAAAGCCAGCGAAGAGCAATTTAAAAAAAGGACAACCAGTGAGCAGCAGACACGGCACTGAGAACAAGTGGAAGTGAAAAGGTTAAACCATCTGCAGTTATACCGCTCTGGGTTTCGGAAAGCAGGAAACAGAAGCAAAGTGTCAGCTCGATTTTGCTGCACGGCTCGCTCGACTCGCCACGGGCAAACACTTTGACTTCAGTTTATTCTCTCTTTTTAGACGCCTGCTTGAGAGCGAAGTCAGTGACTGAGAATAGATGGTTGTGCTTTCCTTAATAGCAACAGAGTGAGCAAAAAAAAGCACTAAGAACATACAAAGAAAAGCCATGGGGGACAGTTTTGGAATTCATTTGAGTTCAGTTTAACTGCTGGATCAACAGATCAACAGGCCAGAGGGAGCTTTTACATCTCCTCCTCTCATCTGGAGGAAAAAAAAAAGAAGAAGCTTTCGTTGTTTCCCAAATTAAGGGGAAGACAAAAAAAGGGGCAACTTTACAGAGCTGGCCAATTTATTTTAGGTGTGGATTCCGCAACACTATTTTCACTTACCACTAAACACAAACAGCGGCGATATATAACAAGTAAAACATTACACAATTTACACTTATGGGAAAGGATGTGCTCGTTTCCAACTGTAACACACGTATAACGGCACGCAACATGATTACAATTTACACAGAACACACCGTTGGTCCTTTGGTCCTAAATCTGCCTACAGGCACGTCTTCAGACAGCTTCACCTACCTATCTTCTCCATGGAGGCCGCCGTGGACAAGAAGCCCTGCCGCAGTAGCTGCTGCCGGGTCTCCTCGTCCTCCACCTGGATCTCAGACACCATGTTGCACGGCACGTAGCCCAGGTGACCGGCGCACTCCCCTCGGTAGAACCCGTCTGCGTCTTTATCTCCGAAAACCTGGGGAGAGGAGCGTACAGATGTATCTCCTGACATGGAGCGCACACCTGCAAAAATTGCTGGCTTCATACTAAATATACAAAGTGCATCTCATGGGGGAAACCGATGTATGTAGCGCTGCCGTTAATGTGAGTTTATCAGGGATGCTTTGAAAGAAAACGCATGCATGATGGTGGAGGGTTCTTCCAGCAGCGTCTGAGCGGCGTGGGGGACATACTTTGATGATCTGTCCTTCAGTGAAGGGCAGCTCCTCCTCGGCAGCATCAGGATTGGGTGACATGGTGGCAGGATCATAAGGGAAGAGGGCCACAAAGATACGTATGTCACCGTCTCTTTTGATCTTTGGGGAATCACCACCACCTGCAAGCGCACACACAGACAAACACACACACACACACTATACTTAATTTGCCACCCACATACAGGTGTATTTGGCACCGGATGAATAGAATCAAATGGTGCTTGTTCTCCGCTGATCATTTCACAAGCGTCTCCCCTTTTGTTGAGAAAAGTGCAGCGTTGAAAGCTCAGGTTATTAGGGATGTATTAATTGGCAACTACAACTATTAATGGAAGCGATATGCGTGTTACTCCCGTCCCGACTCCCTGAGGCAGACAGCCGCTGCAGCGCTGCTGGTTTTTCATAAATCTAAATAGTACCTTTCATACTCCAATATCAGATTTTTTTTTTTTACTCATCAAATATATATTTTAATTTACAGTATTCGTTGACGTCGCTTCTGGTTTTGTGGTAAGTTGAACTTTTGATTCCTTGTTTTCGTCCATGCATTATTTTATAAAAGTTTTTGTTTGTCTTTTCGTTAACTTGTGACACAATATTGTCACTACTCACCACAATAAGCAAGCCATGCAATGAGCGCCGCAAATAGCATAGCCAGCGTCCCCCCCCCCGCACCTCGGTGCTCGCCGAGCACATGCGTGTCTTTAAAAAGGAGGTAATCAAGCTAAACCACTGATCCTAAGCCGTGTGAGCCGTTTGACGAACGTGCACTCGTTCATGATCTGCAGCGAGCAAGCACCAGGGAAAACCCCCTGTGTTTGACCCACCCTCTCATCTGAAGTTTACTGACAACACAGGTGCAAAAAAAAAAGCACCAATATGAAGGTGCAACATCACAGCTCGTGCAAAGCAGCCTGTAAAGTGATTGCGCGGCACACCGCGGAGCAGACGAGAGGTGTGACACCGGTGTGGCTCAAGGCCTTTGCGACTGTAGCCTACTTGACGGCGAGTGACACATTTGAAGAGCTGTAGTGCGACTTTAAGCTGCACTGGAGAGACGTGTTCTCTATCTCATTAGGGAGAATCAGCCCATCTGTGGCAAAAGTCAAGGGCAGCCAACTTGCACACTTTCACATCCTCACTGACTTTCCAGTTGATAGGACAGAACTTCTCCCTGCTCCCTTCCTCTATCTGCGCGCACGTGTGCACATATGCACATATGGTTTTGTGTGTGTGTAGCCAACTGTGCACCCACACACATACCTAAAAGGTTAGGTTTATAAAACGAGTGTGCAGCTGAGAAGAAAGCCAGTCAGGGGAGGCAGAGCGAGGGGCGCTCATACACTGCAGGCCGTTGCTTTGCCGGCTAACCGAGGTTACTATTTTAATGTCTGTCACTTCCTCCTGTCATGACAAGCCACTTTGAGTTAAGCCGGTTCTCAGCTTAGCAGGCTCTCTCTCACTTCTTCTCTGCAGCTACAGCACCTCCTCCACTCCTGACCCCCTCCCCTCCTAAACAAGATGCTAATCTGACTAGCATCGTGCGAGAGAGAGTGGGAGCCTTGCCAACAACAGAAGGCACAGGTGTGTCGGCATCAGACCGCTGCACCGTTTGAGTAGAGAGAGAGAGAGAGAGAGAGAGAGAGAGAGAGAGAGAGAGAGAGAGAGAGAGAGAGAGAGAGAGGAAAGAGTCTCTGACCTTTGAGTCGCCTGGCTGGTTTTGAAGAGAGCTCGGCCTGCACTCCCCACGATGGACCCGCCTCCGCTGGAGGGATTTGGCTGGACTCCTGCTCGCCATGCAGCAAAAGAAACGAGACAATAAGAGAAACCCTCGAATACAGAAACACAATTACTACCGGGGAGGAAAGGGCACCGCAGGGTTCATTCTGCAAATGCAGCTGTTCATTTTCTTAAACAATATTCAATCATTCAATGCTTAAACTAACGATGATCGATTTGAATTGTTACTTATTTCAGTAGCGATTCGAAAACCTCATCCAACCCCACGGTCTCCAACATTCTACAGTTTCAACATGAACACCTTTTTTTACACTATGGTGGTGTTAGCAGATACAGACCAAAGCACAACCGCTGTACGCTAATGCAGGATGAGGCAGACTGCTTAAAGACAAGAGCCAAGTGGCTTTCAAGGTGTAGGAAAACAACGAATGATACAGGAAGTAGTGCAGATAGACAGAGGGAGAACAAAGTGAGCTACACTTATACAAATATTAATAGTCTGAAGCAACTGGGTGATGATGGGCTTAATAAACTGTATTTTCTCCCGCTTTTAAAAACAGCAAAATATGCCACAAATTGTGCTACCGAACGTCCCTCTGTCCACTGCAGCGCTGATGATGGAAAACGTAGCCATCTACCGATCGATGGAGTTAAGTGATATCCACTAAAGCACTCAGAGGGTCAGATCTACGCTGCTACTGTACAGGAGGGAGGAGTGGGCTGGGACAACATTGCAGCTGGCACTGCAGCAACATTTACCGGCGGGTCCGCCTGCAGCCCCCGGCGGTGAGCAGGTCTGCTGTGCTCAGGTTGAGCCCCCTCTACCCACCACTCGGCTCTCATTGGCTCCATCCCCACCTCCCCCGCGCCGTCGTTGTCATCGGTGCCGTACTCCACGTCAATCTCTTCCCCGTGACCGATAGGTGGCCTCGGAGCCTGCGCCGTTTTGCTGACCAGGTAGGGTCTTGGCGGGTTGGGACCATGGCCGGGGTTGGCTGCCGCGGCGACAGCCATCTGACTCCTGAGCATGGCCTCCCTCCTAAGGCGGTCCCCTAGCCCTCTGAGCAGTGATCGGTCTTTGCCGGTGGGGGTCAGCTGGGGAGGACAGCGGGCCCGCCTGCTTGTGGGACCCTCATATAAACCCAGGTCTTGATCTTCAGGGTAACTGATGGTGTCAACTGTGTCTGCGTAGTGCACCCTGTGCTGCGTCTTCGGCTTGACCTGCCTGAGTAAAGGCTCTTTGGTCAGGGATCTGGGATCCCTGTTGTGGTGGTGGTGGTGGTGGTGAGGGGGGAAGTGCGGGTGCGGGTTGGGGTGATGCTGGGGCGCGCGGTGAAAGCGCTCCGAGTCCCTGGGGCCAAGGTGGCCGGGCCTGGGCCAAGGCTGACTGCGTTGGGTTGAAGGCTCTTCTTGACTGCTATCTTCCTCGTCGGTCACCTCGGGAATGATGAACAGCTGCTGGTGTTGTTGGACCTGAGCAGGCAACTTGAGGATCCTCTCCAGCACCTCCTCATCACTGTCTGGAGGCTCCAACGTGCGCGACTACACGGCCAAAGGTCAAAGCAACCGAGAGGTGATTGGTGAAGGAGGGACGGGAAATCATATCGTTCAGTGAAAATAAGTGAAGCGCAGACAAAATAGAGGACAAGGCGGTCATGCAAAGGAAAGAGAAAAGAAAGAGGAAGGAGAAAAAAAAGAAGAATCTCAATCAAGCATGATTTAAAAAATATGACAGAATGCCAAAGGAGGACCAGTTAACTATGCAAGACAAACACAAAGCAGAACTCACAAAGAGCCTGTGCAAATGGCCACAACACATGCAGTGCACTCTTTCCTTTACCCTGTTCGCTCTGAATATGTAGCCCCGGGCCTGCGCGTCTCCGAGGTGGTCAGAGTAGAAGTCCTCCTCCTCCTCCTCCAGGATGTCAGACAGATCTGACCGGCTGTTGTCTGCGTGGTAGTCACTGGGAGGCTCCACGAGCCCTCTGCTGTAACTCTGCAATAAAATACGTCAACACACTGAAATAGACTATCCGATTTATCTGACATTTGAAACCCTTTATTAGTCTTTCCTATAAATACAGATAAAAAACGAATAGATCTGAGAGTTAAACGATGACATGTTGCAGATACAAATGCACCCTTGAAAAAAAAGCTGTATTAATAATATATACGTGCCAACAGCCGCCTGGCATTGGCCCGATGCTTTTACCGTTGAAGAACAGCGCTGGTAAGAGCTGACTTGACTGAAATATGATAAAAATCTATGAACTAATGATGGAGGCTTTCTTAATGCGAGAGCAGATGTCAAGAAATACATGCACTAAACGTCGCATTATGCATCGTCTCCATTAATCCATCAGGATAAGGTGATATTTTAACAAATTACTTTTCAAGCAACACATACTTAACAAATAAATAGGTCATTTTGAATTAGGGTTTCTGCAGTTCAACAAGTTATATTTAAGATGTCTTAAAGCCACATGGAATGGAATTTAACACGTTTCATATATATCATTATCTATATCAAGAATGAAAGTGTGAGGGGAAGCGTGGGCTAGAATGATTCTATTATTATGTCACATTTTCTCTTCCCAGTAACATATAGTTTTGTGGCTTCAGTGAATCCGAACTCTTGAAGCGAGCTGAGATAACGGCTTCAGTTCAGTCAAAAAGGGCTTTCTGATGGGAAGTCAAAGCGTGAAAATATTTTAAATATAGAATACATGTGATATCGTTTATTTTAATGAGGTGTCTAGAATATGTTTTGCTGCTGCCCACTTCCACAGCAGTACACGGCTTTGCTCCCATGATGGTCTGTTTCTATAAACTGACTGCCATCCTATCATTAGCATAAGAACCTCACACAACCCAATTAAAAAAAAAAAATCAAAACTATCCCTTTAATTGGTGAATTAGAATATTAAAATTAATAAGCAACACCTCTGGAGGGCTCAACCAATAATGGGATGAGGGGATTACATCACATATTCATTTTTGTAGTGAGGAGAAAACCATTTTCCAACAAATCAGTGCTGACCTGGTGCGTCCGACAATACGCTGGCTCCTGGTCCTGGTCCTGTCTCAAGAACTCCTCCATGGACACCAAGCGGGAATTCTCTCGCTCATCCTCTGCTTCTGACTCCAGCGGTGAGCTGCTGGGGGGTCGGTGAAGGTTAATGTCCGGAGGATTAAGGAAGTCTGTGATCGGGGCTTTGGGCGGGGAATGGTTGCGCTCGGGGCTCCCGAGCTCGGCCCCGGGGTCCTCGAAGAACTCTACCATAGACGGGAAAGGACGTATCATTCCGGGGCTGTTGGTGTCTCTGCGCTGCTCCAACACAGCCGCTGCTGCTGCTGCTACCATTACTGGTGCTTGTGCAGTTGCTGGAGATGGTTGAGGTGGTGAGGTGGTGGGAGAGGTCACTTTTACCTGAAGGCGAGAGAGATGGTCAACACAACACTAAATAACTTTCTATTCCAATAATAATAATGCATTTAATTTATATAGCACTTTTCATAATACTCAGTCACTTTACACAACATTTTTTAAATATCCTAAAAGCTATACAATAAAACTAATAAAATAATAGAACAAATAAAAGAAATAAAAACAATAAGAACATAAATCACACATTAAAAGCAGTTCTGAAGAGGTGGGTTTTGATTTGTGATTTGAAAGTGGAGAGGTCAGTGCAATCTCGGATGAGTTTGGGGATATTCATTCTAGATATTAGTGGTGAATAATTTGTTAGTGGTGGGCAACACCACTTGGCCTATATGGTTTTATATTTTGGCAGTTATCACTGAATAGAAACCTAAACAGGAGCTGACTGAGGCATGCACCGGGGAAATCTTTCAATAATTTCTAAGCGTACGTTTATTTGTGATGGAGAAAGAATGTAAGTCCGTGTTCAGATTCAAAGGATATTGCAGGACTTGGCTGTTTGGGCTTTGAAATACCTTAATTGCCTCCATGAGCTGCCAATGCTGCAGCTCCAACTGCCGACTGTGTTCATAATCTGGTCAAACTACAATAACCAACTTCCAGTTGTTTTTAGAACAACCGGCATGCCCCTGTCCCCTTCACCTCATGCAGTATCTTCACCTCGCATCTCCCATTTGAACTCCCTTCAACTCGCCTCAACATCTGAAAACCTCTTAAAAAAATAAACAAGTGGTGGCCTCTTTCATATGAAGGAGGATGGAAGAGTGAGGATTACCTCTAGAGTAACGGGGGAGGCTACTGGTAATGTGGCCTCATGCACAGCCAAGGCAGCGGCAGAGGAAGGGTTGGCCCAGGCGTTCACGTATGAAGCCGATAAGAGAAGGTCATCCGGGTGGAGAGCTTGAGGACGGTTGGCGGCAGCCTCCACTGTGAGGCCGGCGATGTTCGCGTCTGATGGCAAAACGCTGGGCAGCGAGGAGACTTTGGCAGCAGAGTTCCTGTAGGACGGCGGCGAGGGCAGGTGGCTGCAGCCTGAAGGGTTGCAGGTTTGGGGTTGCACAACTGGGGCGGTGGTGGCTGGACCCGCCATGATGGCGGCCAGCTTGGAGGGCACGTTGACTGGCAGAGAGTCGCAGGACTCCCCGTGGGCAGACATGGTGCGGAGAGTGAGCTCCTGAGCGGCCAGCAGGGACTGCATCTGAGAGGGGCCCAGCAGGGCGCTGCCAGCTGTCGGGCAAGACACCTCCAGCACCTTGGATGGGACAATGACAAGTAGATTTTTTCTTAAACTGTACAGCAGCTTCCAAAACGCCACAGTAAAACAGATTATACGTTGAAATTAAACCACAACACACTGCTTGTAAAAGTTCTTGCCTTTTTCTTGTCAGCATACATAGTGTATCCAGTGACACGGACGCCGTTGGAGGTCCCGGCAGCGTCGATAGTGACTGGCAGCCAGCTGATGAGGGCGATGCCCGGGGAGGGGCCGTGCTCCAGCTGGACGTCCAGAGGAGCGTCAGGGGGTCCTGCAGGGATTAGACGCGTCAGACAGTGCCAAGCAAAAGATAGAGAAATATCTTCATATTATTTTGGGATCAAGTGATTCACACATATTGAAAATACAGTGCTTGGGATAATAAATGATATCACAATGGGAATGTAATTCTACGGAATAAAAAAAAGTGCTATCTAAGACTAGAGGGACATTAAGAAATTTAGAAACCATATACCTGCGTTCCCAGACTGTGGGCATGAAACTTAAGCAAATTCCAACGGTCATTTAGAGAAACACAACTTAAATCTAATATGACACTGATCACAAATAAGCATCTAGGATTCATTCATGAAAAACAAAACAAATGGTGGAGTAGATTGGCAATATCAAACCAGAAACTGACAGCAACATCCGTTTATATGAAATTACAATTTTTGAGCGTCCCCTTTTAGTCTCGCACGAAGCTTTGCTGGAAAGCCAGGAACATGAAAAGGCAAAGGGCACCTCAAGATCAAATAAATACCAACTTGCCATCATAATAATCATAATAAAACCCTACTTCATCCTCTGCAGCCAATCAAGTCACCTATTTTCCTTCCCTTTGAAGTAATTAATTCTGTGCCAAGTGCTGTGGCTAATTAATAAGAGAGCGGCTCTCATGAATAATCTGGTACAGAATCACCACCACTGAATAGAGGGCATCATCTGAATACAACCCATTGGCTAAACATGTAGCTCTGATCACTGAGCTGTTCCAATTCAAGAACCGCAGTTCAGTGAAATAATGTGAAGAGCTGGATAGAACCAGCAGTGGACTGGAACAGTTTGGCTATGAGACAGTATCTAACTGCACTTACCAACAATGCTATAAAATATCAATCGCTAACAATAGAATACGGTTAGAATGTTTGATGGAGGTAGATCAGAGGGTAAGGGTACTTGTGCTGCGCATGTTTCACTCCATATTGCGCCAAAAGATTGACATTTGCAATGAATATTGTACTAATCTAAGTCTAGCCATTTTATTCTGCAACAACACCACAAATCCTTCACAATTAACGTACTTGTAACAGCGATGTCCTGGGTGGATAAAATACACATGTTCATCTGAATGACTTAATGCAATCAGCCGCTTCTGTCGAGCTACAGCATACGAAAGATTCTCTCAAAAGACGTACTCTTGTCCAATTTATGTTTTCATACGACTTAATTTCGAACTGGTAGAATTAGTCTTGGTCGATCCGTGACACACTGATGATTTGTAAATGTAATTGGATATCAGACAATAATAGATACTGACCTGCCATCAGCGTGGTGAAGGTGATGGAGGCGCTCCTGTGTTCGCGTCGCTCCACGGGTAACTCCCACGGCGTGCGGTGCGGCCGTGCCTCCACTTTGACCGCGTACTGCAGGCTGGGCAAGAGGTTATTGAGGCACAGCGAGCTGCGGCCAGCCTTCACCAGCTCACACTCCTCCTCGTTCAAGGACACAATGTGCACATAGTTACTGTTGCTGGGCAGCCAGGTCAGGTTGGCAGAGGTGGCGGTGATCCTTTCCGCGCGCAGCTGCGTGGGCGCCACACAAACGTCCCGACCGACCAGCATGCTGCAGCGCAGCTGGTCCGAGGGGCCCTTCTCCGTCAGGCTTTGCACTGACACACGGTAGGCCTTGAGGTTTATGTCCAACCGCTCCAGCACCGCTTTGGTCTGGGCACCGAAGGGCACGTTGAGCCGCAGCTCCTGGTCCACGTACACATTGTAGCTCCACACATTGCCCCACCCGGCCGGCACCAACGGAGGGTCCCAGCCGATGATGATGCTCTTGGCGAGCTGCTTGATGAGGGTGAGCTTACGTGGGTAAGGCACAATGTCCACTCCCACCTCCTCCAAATCCAAGTCCAGGCCGTTGGTGAGGGGGGCTGGGACAGCCAAGGCCGATGCTGAATCCGAGGGGGCTGAGGCAGGGCCAGAGGCGGCGGGGGCCCCGGTCCTTTCTGAGGCGCTGGCGCCCACGTGGAGGTGATGCTGGTGGCTGGCACTGTGCAGGCTGCTGTCTAGCAGGGAGTTGTGGGACGCGTCCCCCGTCTCTGGATGGTGACCGCTCATGACATCGTCGTCCGACAGGCGCTCCACAAAGTTAGAGGGGACCAGCCCTCTCCGTCCGTCCATCAGCTCACCTGAAAGGAAGCCAATTAAAAAAAACAGTAAACACCCCGGCAGCAGAGAAATATTAAATTGTAGCTACAACACACACACTCATAGATTTACCTTCATAGAAGCCGTCGTCGTCCATGTCGCCATACACATAGATGTATTCTCCAGCCGTGAGTGGAAGCTCCACCTCAGGGTTGTCATTGGGGCCATCGTATGGATTATAGCTGTTGATAATTCATTCACCAGGAGGTTATTTCTTTATCCCATATTCACAAACTGTTGACACCGTGAATCAGCGCTTGCCTTAGTTTACTACTCACCTGTATCTTGCAATGAAAACCTGAAGCTTTGCTGCCCCTCTGCTGGCTGTGTAAGGTGCAGGAGCCACGTCAATGTCCAGCTCCTCCACTTCACTGGCGGTGTCCACCTGAGAACGCCATGAACACACTATTGCCTGGACGTTTGGGCAATCCGAAAGTTGCTTGCAATATGCAAAAACTAATTATTTTGGTATTTAAAGCAGACGTAGAGGGATTGCTGACAACTTTTCTCCAGTTTTAACATTTTTCTATATAAATAATAAATCAGTTTCCAGTAAATACTGAATTAGTTATGAGCAACTATCGAGGAATGGTCACACGAAGAAACTGTGTGCTAATATTTTTGTGACATTTTATATTAATGAGTCACCGTTGTTGGCAGAGAATCACCTCGATGCCTGAGTTGGATTTCCATCCATAGCTGCTACACTCTGTACAATAAGAGGGCTTGTATATTTATAGCTCCCTGGGAAAACCTTTTTAAGGATAACCACTTACAACTACTACCATATAACCTTCATAATCCACAGTGGCGAATGGATTATATCACTAAATATGAGCTTTATTGAAATGTGGGCAGACGAGACGAAGACCACCAACCCGTCTGTCTCTCTGGCTGACAGCAACAAACTTATGAGGAAGCGCGAGCATATTCTACAACAGTCTGTACACGCGTGAGATGACAGGGAGGTTTGGGAGAGTTTTTTTATCCATTAAATCTAAACTATCAATGTGATTGTGCATTTGGTAATCTTGATGAGCAATCTGCCCGTCTATGTGGAAACAAAGACGGCAGAAGAGCTGCAGGCAGGAGTCCTGCATGATGAAGTAACCGCGGTGAACATTAAATAGTTTTATCTTTAATAGTTAGTGATAGTTTGAAGTGGGGTGGTATGAGGTACTTATCCATAGTCAGTGTATGTACCCACAGTGGATAGCGGTCGACACGCTTCCATGCTAAAATTAAGAAGAAAATAAATAGTAATTTTACCAAATAGAACAATGAAGAGAGAACAGAGATCGGCTTCAGTCTGACAGGACGGTAAAAGCAGTGAAAATATTGTAAATATAAAATACACTGAAATTTGATTTAGGTGGGCCGTTCTTTTAGGTTGGTAGCAGATATTTAGAGTGGTCTGATGAAATGCGTGACGAGTGATGCGCTGCACTTGGCACAGTCTGGTACCTCATGTGTGGGGCTTGATTTGTGCGGACTGAGGTGCGTGTCAGACTTGGGGGTGAGGTGCGTGGTCTCGGACTTGCTGGAGGACGAGCCTGACTTGCTGACGCTGATGGTGGGCAGCTCTCGATGCTTGGTGACGGGCGAGCGCTCCACCCTGGACAGACCCGCAGCGTGGGGAGTGGCCCCTAGGCGCAGCGCGGAGGCCACATCTAGCCGGGGAGAAGGAGAGAGAGAGAAAGAAAGAAAGAAAGAAAGAGAGTGAGAGAGAGAGAGAGAGAGTGAGAGAATATAATACATAATCTGACTTTAACAGGTAAACCCGGCCCTCTCCACTGGTTGAACTGGTTGAATCCGTGAGCAGCTAGGTGGGGCGAGGTCACCGGTTGACATGCAGGAGGCTCAAGGTTGAACCTGGCTGATTTAAATGGTGGAGGGGAAAACAAAATCCTGTCTCCATCTGTCTGAGGTCAGAGGTGTGTCACACCAGCACTGCTAAGGGGCTTAACTGGTTGGTTTTCTCACCTCGGCCCACGAGCACTGACACTCATGTGATGATGAGCATTTACAAGACGGTGCTGCACTGCGACAGTGGCGGTGAGATGGCGGGTTAGAAACATGCTGTGCTTTTGTGACCGTGCCCAACCACACACATCATGAGTGACAGAGACGGAGAGAGTACCGAGCGGATCTTTACCCTCAGGGCAGGAGAGAGTGTCACCTCCCTCGAGACTCCAGAAGGCTATTTCACCCAGAGACACCATGTCCCATGAGCCATCAGTGCAGTCTAAAACACACGGACAGGGCAAGGAGAAAGAGGTTGGATGGACACATACAGTAGGAACGATTTGGACTAGTTTGCACTGTTGGTACGGTTGAAGGCCGTTGTGGCTGGGATTAAGCCACAATGGATGTTCTAAAAGCATGCGCCTTTAAGTCACAAGGCTGAAACGTAAAGAGGTTGTGCACAGTTTGTATTTCTGATCCACAAAAGCGGGTCTTTGGAAGGCATTCTGTCCAAGAGTAGACTGATGCCGCTGGTCTCCCAAGCCCTGCTTTGTGCCAGGATTTCCTTTGGAAATGAAAGAATCCAAGTACACTTAAAAAGATTATATACCATGAAAGTTGAATGATGGATTATTAACATTTTGCTAATATGCAGTTATATGCAAGTAAGTCTTTTGGGGGTGATTTTATAAATAAACCAATTTGTTAAATTCCCTTTAAAGCACTAAATAGCACTGAAAAAGCACAAAGAGCCCTCTGACAGCTAACGGCAGTTAGCAATCATCAACCATCATGAGCAAAAGCCCTCAACAACTAACTCTCTCTCGGCATCGGTCGTACTTTCGGGCCGTGAGAGCGCGCGGCGGCGGTGTGGCTCACCTCGCTCAGCAGTCAGGCCCACCCCGTTGGTCAGAAGAGAGAGGCTGGGATGGTTGAGGAGGCTGGCGCCGGCCAGGTCCACCATGGAGGCCTGCAGTCGAAACTTCTCCAACTCTTGGGACAGCAAGCCAAACTGTTCGCTCTGGCTGCGACATTTGTCCTCCAGGTCGCGTACCTTCGACTGCGCAAATGGCGCGACGGGAAAACAGCCACGGTGAAAGCACAGTTACAAGGCAGTTGACTAAAGACATTATCAAGAGGTTGGTGAAGAGTTTGGACCTGGCTGATTATGTGAATCTCAGTCATGTGGAGGGATCTGACCCCGTGGGCCCCGTTTTCATGGAGGCGCAACGGCCAACGCAAGCAGTGCTTTGACGGCTTGGTATTTTTCTAACCTATAAAAAACATTTTGACTGTCTGCGTGGCATTCTCGTGGTTAGCGCAGGGGCCTTTGTGCACAGGCATGTTAACCTGTGCAAACGACACCAGAATGCTTCAAAGTAACCACACACACAACGCGAAACACAACAGATACACATCAGATACGCATCATAAATACCACGGCAACTGCAGATTTGTGGCGCTGTGTTCACGCTGCGCCGCTTTACTGTCAACGCGCGTCACTGATTGGCTGAGG
Organism: Myoxocephalus aenaeus; assembly: GCA_038501785.1. Classification (NCBI taxonomy): domain Eukaryota; kingdom Metazoa; phylum Chordata; class Actinopteri; order Perciformes; family Cottidae; genus Myoxocephalus; species Myoxocephalus aenaeus. Next base: position 6,435,669 of record JBAMJR010000195.1, read on the forward strand.
GTGCACACCCTCCCATCACACGGCACTTTTGCACTTTGCGCTGCTGTGCATGGACTAGAGTCGAGCTTGGAGACGCCCAGACAGTTTGTGCACCACTGGAACAACCGCCTCACGCTTGCCGTTGCGCTCGCACGATTAAAACAGGGCCCTGCATGTGAAAGTAACCCGCTTTATAAATTGTCAGCGTCAAGCAGAAACCTTTGATGCTTGCACACACACACACTTACTTGGTTATACTATACGATAAGATACAAAAAAAACCTGACAAATCAAATTTCAGTTAGGATTAATTTTGGTGTATGCACAGATGGGACAGTTTAAGACAGCATACAACATACATTGCTGCCTATCTAAGGTTATGGATTATAAAACAAAAGTACTGCCAATATACGGTTAGGGTTCTGCAAGACAGACTATATAAACTGTCAGTGCAACATTTAACATAAGCTTCAAAACACAAATTACAGGTTGAGTTGAAAGAAAAAGGGAGGGAAACAAATGCGGGTAGTTTTCTGGTAAGATGGGAAACAGGGGTAAAAACCAGAATGGGAGGGCATTCAGGCGGTGAAGAGAAGTTGCATGTTCTGCATCGGTTTTAAACTTTGTTCACTTCAATGAAGCCACTAGCCAGCAAGGTTTTATTACACTACAGATGTTTGTCTGAGCGCCCCTGAGTTTCCACATGTGGCTGATTTCTCTGTCGGGTTGCGGCGGGAGCTTCCTGGCAGGCTGATCTGAAGAAAAGCCTCCGCACGAAACCGTCTCAACAACATTTCCTGTTCGCGCTCACCTACGCAAAGCCTCGCCTGCAGCCGGCCGTTATCTGGCTCCACTGAGCTGAACCCTCAAATGAACACTGGATTACAAAAAGCAGCCCGACTCAGCGATGCGTCGGCTGCACACGAATGGGGGGAGTCTACCTCTATATAACGAGATCAAATAACAAGCCAGCGTGATAAGTGGGCTCAGTGCAGCTGGGTGCGCTAACCAGGACACAGACACACCGTTATCTGGTCTCATGTGAATGACCTCATTTACACACTGTTTGCAAACCTCAAAAAAAACTAATGATAAAAATAAAAATAAAAACTGCACCAGCATCAAATGGGCCTCTGTGGACACATAAAGCCTTTGTGAAAGACTGTTTTATTAAATAATAACTACGGGGCTGTTACTCCTGCTGTTGATTTGAGTTTATTAACAAAAAATGGTCAACTCGAAGGATTTAAATGAAAGTAATTGGGGTTTGGTGGTTCTATCTACATGGGGCTATAGGGAGTGGGAGGGGGGATTATTGGCAGGAAGGTAAATCTATTTGGCCAAAAGTTACCTGCATGCAGTCCAGTGTACTCTGGTTAGCAAAAAGGTAACACAAAGGAAGAAGAAAAGGAAACACATGCTTGTCAACAAAGAATCTGTGAAAGGCAAATCGTATTAATGAAGCAGAAACACAGCCGTCTGAGTCCAGGTCTGAAAGAAAAACCTGTCGGGGAACCAGTATCACTAGAATGTGTCTTTGGCCCTTCTGCAGCCTTTTTTTAAATTATCTTTTTTATAAATGGGGCGCAAATATTCTGCCTAATCTTCCAAAAGGCAGTGCGTTGACTTGGCAACGAGCTCGGGGGCCTCGAGAGGGAAAAGACACTTTTCTCCTGTGATGCTTCGGGTTTAAATAGACGCAGCGAGAGAAACAAAGCAAGAGGAAGGAAACAAGCATTTAAAGAAGAAGAAAAAAAACAGTAGCAACTATACTCTACCAGCTCCCTCTGCAACACAAGCTGAGTCAACTCCTAAAATAAAATACACACTTCATTTTAGCAAAATGCACTGTGTGAAAAAGTGGAGCACAGACAGCAGACATATATAGTCATCAACTGTGGAAGGCCTTTTTGAGGTCCTCTTATTTATCTATTTTTTAAGCAGCCAATCAGACGGACGGGGACTTCCAACTGTCGCTGACAGTTTGAATGGATTCGGCTTGAATTCCAAATGTGTTACGCTCACACCGAGAGAAAGTCTAAACGTCACAGAGCAGCGGAGAAGACATCTGCTCAAACGGTTTTTCCAGGCCCTCGAGTGCTACAAAAACACCAGTACAAGTATTTTCTGCCACCGCGCCTCCGCCAGGTGTTCAGATTAGAATAAAGAGCTGCTTCAGTGCCAGCGGATGTCTTTCTGTCTGCCAAACATTCATCAAATGTTCACGTTCTTTTTGCTTAAAGATAAGAAACACCTTCATTAATGACGAGTTACATTTGATCTTGTGAGACAGAAACACGCTAGTGCGTTGAGAGAAACACTGAGGAAGTCTGAGAACACACTCCTCCTCCTCTTTCTAATGTCGGGGCTGAGTGAATCAAGCTCCAGTCTCTTGTGTGACTGTAATAAACCCGAGCACCTTACAGATTTTTGTCTCGGTAACTCATCGTAAAGTTCTGGAAAGCAACTCGGGGCTCGACTGCGTGGCAATAAAAGCCTGCATGGTGTAGAAATAATGTCTCCGCTAGTCACAGTGGTGCAACACAAACTCACCTCCAGCACCTGAACCACTCCTTCATGCTCCCTCTTGGCGTATAACTGAGCCTAAGGAGAAAAAATCAATAAAAAAAAAGATATTAGTTTTGTGTAACGTTGGTTGTTTGCTGATAAACTTCACAACACAGCGAGCTGCGTCGACAAACTCTGCTTTATCGGTGCCTGAAGGTTGCCTCCTGCTGGACAAAGTCGCCCATTCCCCATGATTGGGAAGGGGGAAGCAGCCAGAGGGGACATGCCGGTATTGATTTAGCAAGAAATACAATAAACGAATACATAAAGTGAGAGGCCGAGCGTCTTACCCGCTGTAACCGTTTGATTTCATCCTGTTTGAACTTAAGGATAGCCAGTGCCTGCTCATGTTCCAATTCCAGCTGCTGCCTTCGCTCGGCGACCTCTCGCATATGCTGTTCGGGAATGAAAGAAATAAAGAAAATCAGGCGACAGTTGTTTTTTTTTCCCATTAGGAGGATTGAAAATAATACGTAGAGTAGCCCCGGCAGTACCTTTAGGACCTGATCTAGGTTCTCCAGTTTGGCACGGAGTCTCTGGTTCTCCTCGAGAACTGAATTGTGTTGAGCTGTCACTTCAGAGAGATCTTCCCTCAGCTCCTCATTCTCAGCCCGAGTCTGACGAACAACAGGAGGAGAGAGGAGAACATCATTTCAACAGTGGGTCGTCGTTCCCCTCTGCTATTTTGAGCTTTTGCTTCGCTGCTTTAAAAAGTCTCTCCGATTGTCTTTGCTGGACCTACTGGGCATTAAGTTGGCGAGTGATATATATATATATATATATATATATATATATATATATATATATATATATATATATATAGTAATATCAACTGACGGCTATGATAGCCACAACTATGAAATTGAGAGCCCCTTCATAGAGAGGAAAATAAAACGCTTTCGTAGAGCTCGACACTGACCTGGTCGAGCAGCTGTGCCTTCCTCCTGAGGAGATCTGCCTCCTCCTTTAGTTGCTCATTTTTGCCTCGCTCATCCTCAAGCTGGCTCTCCTGTTACCAAACCACAAGGGCAAAGTTCAGATCAAGCTGAGGAAATCCGTGCTTTCCCAGTCATCCTTCTGTCCATCGGGGTATAATGCCTGAACCGGGCCGTAGCGCCGCCAGAGAGCATGCGGGAGCAAGAAGATTGCTTACCAAATCCAGACATCTCTTCTGTCGCTTCTTTACTTCATGCTCGAGGTTCTCACATTCTTTTCTCTTCTTGCTCAGCTCACTTTCCTGGAACGACAGTGAAAACAAAGCAAATGAGGAACACGGAATCCATATTTGGAAATCGAATGCGGCTCTAAAACCTGGTTTTTAATAGACATGGAAAAACAACACGTGATATAGTGGCGAACAATTTGGGTTTGCATTCCGCAAATGCAGAATAGGTTGGTTTTAGTTCCCACATTGACCTCTGACATGATGACAATGAGGTATTACAAAGCTTAGCATCCTTTAATTATTCTAAATGCAGCTTACATGCAGGACCAACATAGGAGAAATCAGCTTATTTCAGCGCGGCCTCAGGACCTCAATCACCGCTGGGACTGTGGGGGGTGGGGAAGCTACAGAACATACTAATTGCAGACCACCGGCAGCTGACTGGAGAATATACTGAACCGGTGATGACACAGTGAGACAACAATGATCATTTAACGGGAATCTGTGGTCTGATTTGCTTGATTGTGTATCGGCCACAGCTTTAACAGCCGGAATCACGCGCAGCAAGCCAAGAGGATTGCAACCGTTTCTACTCTTTCTTCTCTTCTGCACTTTCTTTATCGTCTTTATCTAAACCATGCAAAGGGGCTATTTTTTATGGAACCTTTAAAAAGTGCCGGGGTTGAGCTGGTGCCATCGTGCATGCAGGTGATATTGTTCACAGTCTTCAGCCACGCAAGCAGCTCCGCGAGGCCGAGCTAAATGCCAACGTCGACGTTCAGCAGGTACGAATGTTCGCCGTGTTGACAGTCTTAGTTTGGCGTATTAGCGTGCTAATATTTGCTACGTAATTTGCACAAAACACACACACAGTAAAGCTGGTGGGAATGTCATCGGTTTTGCAGATATCAGTCTTAAAAACCAAAAGTATTGGACGAAATACGTTTTTGGCCTGGCGATGGTGCTCGATGAAAAATGAAGGGATTGTTTAAATTATGTATTTATCCCTCTGGATACTGTACATGTTTCAACCAAAAAATGTGATGAAATGCAATCCATCACATTTCAGTCTGGACCAAAGTGGTGGACTGAGCGTCATCTGGGATAACATCGTCTCTCTGGTACTCATGATGTAACTCATCTAACATATTTGACAGTTGGTCTATGATGTGAGGTAAAGATCCAACAAACATGGCAAAAAAATATTCAAGTTTCAAAATTATTGTGCAGCCAGGCTGTGTACTCCTCAGTTGTATAGCATTATACTTTCCTAGTTAATTTCCTTCATAATTATGTCGATTTATTTTGGACAAAATGAAAAATATGTGTTTGCAGATATGCATTCGAGCAAATCATGTAAATGGGAACTTTGGAGAAAATGACAGTAGCACATCTGCACATTAATTATGACTTCTTCTCCCCCATCAGAAATCTGCACAAGCAGCTTTTCAAAATGGACCGACTCATCAGTGAGAGCACTGAGGGTGGTGCAGGTCCGCACGTGCACGGCTCACTGCTGAAGGGTGAGGAGACATGCAGCCTGTCACTGACACTAATGCGACTGTGTAATCAGTTCTCCGCGCAGCATCGGTTCACGTCAGGAATCTCCATTTTCCGTCCCGACCAAGGAAGTCAACAACACAGAGCCGAGAGAGGGAATATGGTCTGTGTAAGCCGTGCGACCCTCTTGGAGAGTCAGCAAGGGCAATGTGCCACTCTTCTGTTTCCAGCGGACAAGCTCAAAATAATCCCGCTGCATTACATAACAAATCTGACCATAGATTTCCCCTCGGTGGCAGCCGGCTCAGTCACGGCCCTGAATTCAAGCTGCGGCTTCACATGCAAATAATATCAAGAGAAAACAGACAGAAGAATCGCGCACATTGGCGCTAGAAACTGACACATTTATGTTGTTTCGTTGCGCCACATGACAGTGTCTTTATGAAATATCAGCCGAGTATAGTGCTGGATGCTCTCACCAGAAACTGTAGGTGCTGCTCCTCTGTGTGCTCCTCCTGACGGGAGGGGGACGGGCTAAGGCCCGGTTGGGGCGTCACTCGCAGCCACGACTCCTCCTCCTCTCCGGGAGTCTTCTCACACCTGGATGGAGCTTCATCTAATACCACACACGGGGTCTCTCCTACAACCTGACAGGGGCGGGGATAATCAATCATTCAGTCACTTCATATGTACAGAGGTAATCTGGAAAAGTAAAAATCCACTAAAAAAAGCTTCCGTTACCTTACAGGGACAGTCCAAAATCATAAATACATATTTTTTTTCTATAGTGCTATTTATCAAACTAGATTGTTTGGGTTTTCAGGGTTTACTTGTGGACAAGATGCTGCTGTTGTTTGTTGCTAACCAATACCGTGAGCTCACCTAGCACCACAGAGCTAGCTGACGTTACAGATGGCGGACAACATTAATGTTAATGACGCGGTCGGCAGGAGTTGTTCGGCAGAAAGAAAAATAGTTCCCACATGAAATGCTCACGACAAGGTCTGGGGATAATCTTGAGTAACCAGGTCGCAATCTAGATAGTTAAATAGCGCTCCAGGTAAGAAGGAAAAATGTGTAGATTGGATTTTGGGGTGAACTGGCCCTTTAAAAACACGACACTGAGAATGTAGCAAACATGCGATTGTTACACTCTAAGGTCACACTTAATGCTACACCCCCTGCTGTGAAAGAGGGATTAGCAGCAAGCCTCCTTCCCTGTGGTCCAACTACAATTAAAGAATAATCCAGGGGGGAATCCCCTCCAGAGTGCAACAGGACTACAACACATTAGCAGTGCAACACATTAGCCTGTTCTTTCTAATTAGGCCGGGTGCAGTGACTTAAACGGTTCGCAGTGGGGGGAGGCTTTCCTCAGCTATTCATTTTTATGATTCGGATGATTTGTCTTACTGGGCTCCAGGTGGGCGGCAGGCTGACATTGGTTGAGGGTTAAGAGTCGGGAATCAGTATCTAATTTTAGAGCAAACCTACTTATGCTCAAAGTAGAACTGTGCTAGTGCAGCCAAAGCCACGACCTAGTAACAGGTTTAAAGGCGCTCTGCTGCGTGCTGCAAAGTGGGATCTCTCCTTCACGCCCTCCATTCTTTTACATTGTTAGTCGGCCACTATCACTCCAGACTTCAGGCACAGTCTCCACCTGTGACAGAAATGATGAGTCCTGTTAAACCAGTCACATACCCACACTGTTACAAATCAACTCTGCAAAACAGATGCAGTATGTATTCTACCAAATACCAAACTGAGCAAATTCTGTTAAATTTTTCTGTTAATAAGTCTTTAGTATGATTATATTTTCAAGGAAGAGCCAGTAGAGAAACACACTTGGATACTGAAGGATTCTCAGTAACCACAGATAACAAGAGTGTTGCACCTTCACACAAAAGATGCAAAATATACAAGCATCCATGCATTATTCTTTTTTTATCTCTCAGGGCATGGGGCAACATTTGACCTGTTTTTCTACCTCGTCTTTGCTGTATAACAGCTGTGTGCAGCACTATTATTTTATCTTAACAGCTAAAAACTCCCAACCGATTCCAAAGAGTTACAGTTCCATTGTAGTTCCAGTGAAAAGAGTAAAAACAGGACGAGAGTTATGACTCATCGGCTCATCGTTATATTTAGAAACCCCAAAACTGTCACTCAAAGCAACCTGGCAATGGCGGTTCAAAAGGAATTCAGCTGGTTCTCATTGGTATGACATACAACTATGTATCCCAAGATGCCCATTCCCAAAATCCTTTGATTCTGCCCTCTGTATTACTACGACTTGCAGCACAAACAATCGTTTTCGGGCTGCCCGCTGTCAAAAAACATGCAGATGCCGTGAGCTTGTCTCCCTTTCGTCAGGGAAGGTTGCGGTTTATTGTCAAGTTCAAGCATCGTGGCGGATACGGAAGACCTCGGTACGGATCCGATGTGACCCACTGGGGCGGTTTAGCATCAGTGTCATGTCTGTGAAGTTAAGCGAGGCTATCCCTGGTTTATCTTTCGTCTAGGGGACCAGATGGTGTTAGTAGTGGTGACGAAAGGCCAGCAGGAGGCACTAATTCCATTGGCTCTCGTACAAAAAAATAAATAAAATGTGCACAGGAATGAGGGCTTTAAACGAGCGCTCTGCAGATTTTTTTCTGTTCCTTTTGATGGTCATTAAAGGTCCCGTCACATCCATCGCAAGTGCACATGAGCCAGGTGGTCCCAGCATAGCACTTCATACCAATAGAGTGGCTTAAGTGTGTGGAGTTTGCTATAATCTGGCAGCCAAGGTGGGAGTGACTAAGGGCAAAACCTTGATGCAACTTTGAACAAACCCCACCCTTCTTAATTATTATTCCAGTGCTTTTTTTCCCCTCTTCATAACATCTTGGCATTGAGTAAACCTATCATGGGTGACTTTGAGGAGAATTCTAAACTTCTAAACTAGATTTGGCTTCACATTGACGACACATTATGAATGGTGTTACACATTGCTAGGAGTCTACAGGTGAAGAAAAAAAAGAGCAAAGGGAAAGCAAGAGCTCACAATTATGAGTTCAAAGCAAATATAATCAGGGTTCAGGCGACGTGTGATATAATGTCGGCATGGTTTTGACGGATGAGCGCAGCAGGGGAATATTATATAATGCCCACAATGTTGTGAGGAATAAAAGGGCTGTCATAGAGAGCATTACACCGAGGCTTAGGCTTTTATGAATAATTTCAAAGGTTTATGTGCCAACACGCTAACCTAACAAAACTTAGTGTGACCGAAGAAGCGGTGCATGGTTTGCAGATCTTACTTGGTCAAGGTTTTATTCTCTATTCTCATATGGACAATTAAAAGATCAACTGAGTCGGTGTTAGCGCTCCAGCTGATTCAAATAGCATACTGCAAAAACTGTGATGCATTTTGAATGCAAGTCCCATATACATGCAGCAACAAAACTATAATACATATTTCAGAGCTCCTTCAAAGTTCGTGTTATTGCTCAACTATAAGCAATTAAATACGTTTTTATTTTGGGTTATTGCATGGTTTAAAATAAATGAGCTAAAACAGGAGTAGGCGTACCAACGAGAGTCGGCATTCTGGTACCCACTTTATAGTGTCATGTCAGTATGGTCCCCCTTGGCACATACACAGGTGTTCAGGTGGTTTTAATGAGAAGTAAATCCCATTCACTTGAACCAGTGAGGGAAGGATTCATCGGCCGATGCAATCCTACCACCAAACAGAGGAAACGCCTCTTACCTTTAACTGCTTTGATCATTTCAAGAATATTTGATGATGTTTAAATGGAGGTCAATCCTGTCAGAGCATGATTAGAACGAGTCCCCAAAGGAACATGCAGCCTATGGAGTGTAGGGTACGTTGAATAGATAAATCATCCAGTGTATTTGCGGCTTAACTGATGACAAACAGTCAATCTGTTTTAAAATAAATTAATATCTATAAGAAATTATAAGAAATAGTTTCATTATTATAAAGGGTATAGCTGGTTACTTTGTTGATTCATTGCGTCTGTATTAGTGTTTCATTAAATATGAATTATCTAACCATCCAGTCGGTGTCATGTGGCGAGAAAGTAGTCAAATTCTAAAGATGCGGTGGTTAGCATCAGCTTTAAATCTAAATTATCATTCCAGCTTTTATTAATAATTTATTAGTAATAGCAATGCCATTTCTGCAGCACAGAGCATCCCACTCTGCAGACAAATACACTGTTGTCAAATGAAATGATCAATGAGAATAATCTGATCGGACAAAAGCTGGTTGCAGCTCCGAGTGAAAAGATGCCGGCTGCACACTTACTGGACTCTGCAATCAACGTATCGGCAATTACATCTAACATGCACTCGACTGTTCTATAGATGAATGCTGTACGAGAGGCCCGGGTGCTAAAACTCACATCGAAATACAATATTAGCCTGACATGCAAACGTGTTTCACGTATGACGTTATTAGATTGCGCGGGAGCTTGAACATTTTACGTGCGTCGACCTGCTTGCTCAATTCCTTCATTCCTCTGCTTTTTTTTTTACTTCAGTGTAGATGCTTTCGGTAACTTTAAACAGACTGTGCCTGATGGCGGCGTCGAGCTTTCTCTTTTGGCTTGACCGGGTCACGACAGACGGAAACATCTGTCCCAAAGCAGCAACAGAGACGACTGACTCTCTTTTGAACTCTGAGAGTGACGCAATCAGAAACACCTCTCTGCTCCCTGTGCCCTTTGCAAGCACACACATATCATTAGGTTAACATGATGAACTGAACTTCTTTTAAAATTGAAACGTTTGAATGAAGCGATTGTTGGCTTCTCAGTCACAGTGAGAGAAAAAAAAGAAAACCGTGTGTCTTCCAAAGGTGAGGAGGTGTGACACAGCCAATCTACAAACACAATAATTATAGATAAATACTCCAATCTTGCTGAATTATTATCCAATCATTATCAACAGAGGCCTGATGAAGGATGCAGCCATGTCTGGTGCCTCAGAATGTCTTTTGCAGTCCTCATCATAAGAGGCTCGCCTCTACCGCGCACACTGCTTGACACAGTGAGGTGCCGCTGTGTACACTTCACGCTGATGTGGCCCATATATACTACAGGATCAAGTACACCTTGGGCCTGTGCGTACTAACGCAGGGTCAGATCCCATTCCGCAGGCCCTGGATGCCATAAGCACATTGGTGTAATCCCTGCAGACTACTGAAACGGGTAACTGGATCACTTCTTTTAAAAGCACCTTAATGGATTGGCCTGGCCATTGATTTTCTTTTTAATACGGAGCATATCGATGTCCACCAATCACACTCTCTGTCCACCCTGTCACTAAGTCGGCCCCATCTAAATTCTACATCTGGAAGCTCCAAAATATGAGCGTTATAAAAGCGGGTTTCTGACAGGCTGCCCTTGACTAGGCCTCATGCATGTCCCGTCTTTCTGATTTGGAAGAAAGTGGCAGTCCAACGCAGACGTGTGGGATTTAGCAGGGGATTTACTGAAATGAATATAAAAAAACTACAGCTATGAGAACCCTAAAAGAAAAAAATGCCCTTCGCTGCGAGGTCTTATCGTTGTACCAACATGGGTCCTGCAACATACTGATAATCTTTCAGAATAAGCTGATGATTTTAATATCTAACACAAATGTAACGCTCGCTGCCTTGAGTCAATGCTCTCACACTCCCGATACGTCACGACACTGATTAGTTTTCAGTGTTAAGTCTCAACTTTGAGTCCTGCGCGGCTGCAGGCTCACATCCAAGCAGACACATATGAGGCTAGCCAAGGAGGACAGCGACCGACACACACAGGCAACACAACTCGTACGGTGACCTACCCCTTTGGTGTGATCTGAGGCAACGTCGAGGCTTCCCCTGGCCTGCTAGTTATCCAGAGCAGGGCGAGATAGAAAAGTGTCTAGTGCGGCCGGAGTCTTACCTACCACCCAAAACCCTCTCACCGCTGCCACAGCAACAGAGAGCGGATTACTGGACTGTACCATTCTGTTGTTAGAGGGGATTAGAGTTCACACAACATGGCCCCTTTCTGGGTGTGCGCGTGCCACGCGGGAGTGTGCGTGTCTGCGTCAGTCCCACAAACGGGAGATTACCACAATCGGCATTCTCATTTGAGCTTCACGGGCAGAGAATTTGCTCTACTTCACAGGCAGTGGAGTATTTTTGCAAGAAAAGAACTCCATACGTAATAAGCACGCCTCGATGTGAACTGATATTAATGCACAATCTCAAAAAGGATCATTTTAAAAACACCCCTATTAAAGATGTTGAGTGGTGTAACCAACTAAATTTCAAATTTCTGCAATAAGTAACCTATTCCTATATGATTAAATGGACAGGGCCTTTCTAGTCTTTCCGCCACTCAAAGTGCCGAGCACTACTTTTAAACATTCACCCATCCAGACTCACGTTTAAACACTGACGTGACTGAATTTGCGGTTCAGTATTTTTTCCTCAGAATGCCGCCGATCTTCGGATTAGAGGACGAGCCGAGGCCCGTGACTCTTGCCCTACGATATACAGTTGGTGCTCTTTTCACACGTTCGGCCAGTGACTGACATATCTGCGCATCAGTTCACAGGGTGAAGAACGGTTTCTAAGAACCGATCAGAGAGGAGAATTAAATGAAGAGAGGATCAGAGCGTGTGACTTCGGTATCTTTGCTCAGGCCCAAGTTCAAGGCTGAGAATCATCTCATTATGGCTTGCGGCAGATTAGTATCGGGTCCAACGACAAGCCATTATATAACGCTGCAAAACAGCATCCATGCCAAACATAAACATACACTAGGTTTCAGGGCGGGAAACTCAGCGGGCTGGATCCTACATTAGGAAACATTTACTGTAATCCAAACAGTTCTGTGTTATCACCACCATCGCCCCTATAGGTGGGCCAAACAGGATCTGGTGTTCATTTGTTATCACATGCTTAACCTCAATTAACATGAGCAGCATCAGCACACCCGTTTTTTAAAGAATGAGCTACAGGTTTTCTCCCTTTACACTGGACAGTTTGTGTGTAATTTGTAACTCTTATTTACAAAAACAGATCCCCACTACAACATAATTGACTTAGCTGTTGCCATTTCAAAATGATGTACAGTTGACTTGATGTCATCAGTTTTAAAGTGCATAGACATGGTTCTCTTGTAAAAATCACTGAGGGCCAACAGGGGTCAGCAAAGAGTCACGCTCCGTGATGAGGGGACTTTACCTTGTCTTGCTCCTCCTCCTCCTCCTCCTCCTCCTCGATTCCCCCACACCTTTCTGGCAACCCGGGGTCAGGACTGTAGTTGTGCTGCTGCCTGGATGAGGTGACCGACAGCTGCCTCTGAAGCCGCAGCACCTCCTTCTGAGACTCCCTGAGAAGCCTCTCAAATTCCACTCTGCCAGATGGAACAGGGGAGCCCTGCGCAGACACACACACACACACACACAAATACATAAACATACACACACATACATGCATTAAAGACGCTGCAAGACGGGCGCGTCATTGAGTCAGCACATTATGGCTATTCTGTTGGAAGTTTTAGAACTGCATCCTGAGTACTAACCTGAGTCACATCTCATCTAAAATATATATCTTACCTCATCAATTGTAAATCAGCAATTTAGAACTGATTTCAAAACACTTAAAAATTGTGTTTAATAAATCCGTTGAGGAGACACTGGCAAACTACAACAACAAAAGGAATTCATGCAGTAAAACTGGTTCTGGGTCATGGACCACCAAAAACATCAAAGTCACCTCATTTGGGCATTACCTCTTACTCTTTTGAGTAGCATGGGACCAATAGACAGCCTGTAAGACCCTTCTTTATAATAAAAAACCTGGCAGATGTTCACATTCAGGAGAACGAGCTCTTAAGTCACTGGAGCAGTCATTAAAAACAGGCACTTGGAAAGGCAGCCTGGTCCTGCACTGTCATCTAGTCATCAGCAGTGACGCAGCCTTTCTAATACGGGCTTAAGAAGGAGTTAGGATGAGTAGTACCCACGTTGTCCAGCAGAGAGCGAGCTTGTGGCAGGGATGATGAGGAGGGTTCAGATAAAGAGATCGGAGGATAAGTGGTCTGCACTACGAGTTCAAATCAGGGTCCACAGTTCAGACCAGTTATTGAGGAGTCATGTGAGGTGTACCTTCGTGGTGCCCTGCCGTGCCTCCAGCTCTCGGCACTCTTGCTGTAGGGCGGCAATCTCCTTGTCCTTAGACAGCAGCAGGTCGGCGTGCTGGGCGAGGTCGCGAGCTCGCTGACGGGCGAACGCCCTCTTGTACTGCTCCACCGACCCGGGTCTCAACAGCGATGGGGAGTTCACCTGCACAAGAGCAAGAAGGACCGTTCTGCATTCGTCACCAGAACGGATTTCAAAGAGAAAGACAACTTTTACTGAGAAAATATTCGGATGAGTCAAAGTTTTACACGAACCAGGCTCTTTTAACATCGGCAAAGTACAGCAAGACGACTATACATCACACAGAGCGGTGCTATAGACAGACCCCCAGTAAGGCAGTCAAACGCTACTTTTCATGAGAATAAACATCTTTCTTTGTTGACAAAGATCTTGAATACAGTTGTGACAATCCTAAATAAGGTCATCATGAATCATAATGTCCCCCAAAGGATACAAATAGAAACATTGTGTTAGTCTTCCTTAAATACATCCTGTATTTATTTATTTTTTAAGTCAGGCTCTATTTTTAACTGCTCTACATCATAGCGAGCGCGACAGCTTTTTCAAGTCACTCAGGTGAGGAGAGTCATGATTATTTCGATAATGGAAACTTATTGATCGAGTGTTTTATCGCAATCCCTTGCTTCTCTTCTGGAGATAAACTACATCTCAAAAGGCTTCCGACTGAAAACTGAGTTCTTGCAGCCAATCCAGTGATGCATTAAATTATTGAATAGGGTGCCGGTATTTTTCCAACAAGGCGCCCATTCATCACGCGCTAAACTATTCCATTCAACCCATTCCCGGACATTATGCTGATTCGGGTGGCGGCGCTTGATAATGAGTCGCTCCCGAGCATCTGGGTCACGGCGAGGGCGGGACGAACGCAGTCGGTGGTGAAACGGTTTGGGCTTATTTCGTTTGAGCGGTTTACCACTCTGAGGTTGGCCTCCTGCAGTTTCCGGGCCCTCTCCTCCAGCCTCTTAGCGAGAACAGACAGCTCGGTGTTCTTTCTCCTCAGACGCCTGACCTTCTCCTCGGTCTCCGGGGCGCTGCTCTTCCTCTGGGGAACACATGGGAAACAAAATATCGTCAGCAGACAAAAAAAAAACGCCCGGTGGCGAAAACGCTAACACAAACGCAGCAGTGCACAAACCAGAAAGTATCTCAGGAGTTAAGGGTTTAAAGAATGGCAGTTTGGTGTCATCAGCTACCAGCGGGATTTCAGAAGCTACGTGGGGGGGAAAAGGCCAACACACTGACCAGATATTCCTCTATTTATAAACCGAATAAAAAGAGCAAGCAGCACCTAAGGTAAAACAATGCACGTTTTAAAATGGGTTGCTCGCTGCTTCTGTGCACCTGGCCTACTTTCCAGGAAGCCTTCAGTCAAGACTACAAACTCTTGTTATTTTTAGTCCTACCAGCAGGCCGTTCTCCTCCTTCAGTGTGGTGCAGGTCTTCTCCAGCTCGTCGAGGGCTCGCAGGAGCTCAGAGTTCTGACGCACCAGGAAGCCGTAGTCAGTGCCATTCTGCAAACGAAACACAAGCAAGAGGTTAAACACTACAGAACTGCCTTTTATTTTTTTATAAAACAACACGAGTATCTGTTCTGAGGATCAAGTTTGATTTCTCAAGCGCTGACAGACGACAGTCTAACGAAAAGGCTTTTCATTAGGCCGACTCGATCAGCCCGCCCCCGGCGCTGAACACCTATTACACCACATTAACTGAGTATAGCAGGAAGGAGAGAGCTGCTCTCATACCGAGCTATGAGGAGAGGGGAAGGAGAGGAAGGAAAAACAAGAAAAGAAACAAGGAAAAGAAATTGGATTCAGAAAATATTCACTTTCAGTTTTTTTATTCATTTTCTTAAAATGACTTTATAATTATTATAACTTGTTTTGTCATCAACCTTCCTTGCAGAAGATCTCAAGCTTTTTCTAATTGGGCAGGATTACCAATCAACTGTAAAGTGAGGATTTGTCAGCTGTGGGGTTCGAAATAAACCAAATGGCTGCAGTGAGAGCAGATGGACAGACGGAGTGAACAGATACGCTGGCGGTAAATGGGAGGGTTACTCTGCATGTCACTACCCACAGCGACTGAAGCATCCAGACAGATTGGGGGGGATCTCCAGGTGCCCAGACGGTGGTCGACCACGTACCCCAGCATGGATCAAGCACACGGAGGGCTCCACATGTGAAACACCGGTAAACCTGCCTCCGTAATACACTGGGGATCTCATTACTAACGTGAAATAGCCCTCCGCCGCAATCGCACTTTTCTAAATGGCACAACAAAAAAACTAAATAATAATCCTGATGACATGGGAAATAAAAATCACGTGACCGCCATCTTTGTGAGATTACGTCGTCTTGGTAACGGCAGATGACGGGCGGTCTGGCGGCTCCCCGGAGGGTTTGCGATGCTACTGTACCTGTTACTTAAGTCAACACTAATGACCAGCTGTTTACCGGAGCAGCAGCTGAGGCTCCAGTGTGTGTGTGCCAGGAAAGACCATGTGGTTTTTATGGAAATAATTCAAGAAAAATAATTTAAAACTGTAGAAATGGTAGCAGAGGGAAAAATATTATTTGCACAAATTTGCAAGTGGCAAAATCTGTACGACGGTCCAGAGACACAAAGCATTATGAATGCAAAAAAAAATAAAAAATCCCGTGGTCATGACCAGACCCACGTCTGCTTTCTAAAATACATTTCCGATACTTTCTAAATTAGGAGTGAAACGCTTGCAGTCAAAGCAACAATGTTAGCACTATTTGATACTGTAGGCAAAAAAAAGGCTGCTTCACGGACGTTTGCGATCAATACATCCAGTGACTCAGCAAGTTAATGCTCCTTAAACTCCAACTCCTTTGGGCACATCTTGGCTCCAGCTAAGATCCTGTAACACACAGTGTCATCTCATTATTCTGGTTGAAGCTTTCACACCACTTCACATTGAGGTCTATAGCCATCAAACACCGCTTTTGCTCACTGTGTTTCGCCGACGTTTCAATCCCTTTTCAAAGCGAACATTCAAATACAGGGTGGCGTTTATTGTGAAGGAGCCACAGGAAACGCACTGCGCTGCCTGACGAACAACATTTTCCACGTTTGTTTTCTTTGCAATTTTGTTGTTTAAAAAAAAAAAAAAAAACATTGTTTGCACATAAAGAAAGTTTCCTGAAGAAAATTTGACCTACACACACACACCCACACAATAATAAATGGAATCTCTCTCCTCGCCTTCCTTAGATGATATATTACACACAACAAGATGAGCTGCACACTAAAGTGTATAAAGCTTGTCCTATGACCCTTTGAACATCACTTGAAGACCAGACCTCTCGCTTGGTTGATGATCGATAAATCTTTCAGGGACGCTGCTCATTCAACCGTCTCCGCTCGAGTCATCGCTTGTACTGTAATGTGAGGAATAAGGGAGAGCTGTAAAAAAAAGTCAAATGTAATGTTTCTTGCTTTTAATGCGAATATGGTACTTTTCTTCTTCTTTTAGAAACATTTAAAAAGCATTAAAACAGAAAACTTAGCGTCAGGGGAAAAAAAGGAAAGGTTCGGAGAATGCTCTTTTTCAGAAGTGCTTTTTCTATAAGACAAGAATTTGGGTCTGGCATATGAAGAAGTGCTGCCTGCACCTCATTGCTGTGGTTCTCTTGAAACCACAGCAGATCACACCCTGATCTGCTGACAATATCCGAATCTTCATAGTTAGTCAAACAAGGAGAGAGCAGTCGGTCTCTAACCTCAGTGGTTACGTCAATAATTCCTGTAGCTGCTTGACAATAAAGGCCTTCCAGTCTTTATTGTCCTACATGGGAGATTTGGTTTGCAACGCTGCAGAAACTGAAATAACAGCGTAGCAGTGAAAACAAATTCAAGCATGTAAAAATCACAAAACAGGACCAGGTTCTCAATAAAAAAATAAGAAGAAAACAAGACTGATAGTGTTTATTGCTGGGGAAATGTGAATGAAACAGGAAGGTTTAATCACCGGGGGAGAATCTTTTAACATGAAAGCAGCAGCACAACGTTTACTTTGAATTACCGGTGGTTAGCGCAGCACCAGACTTCACGACAGAGCGTCGATTGTGCCGAAAAGACAGCGGATCAGAAAACAGTGAGGCTGTTACCTGTAGGTTGATGGCAAGAATAGCAATGAAGCCGAAACAGTCCTCTAAACTACAGCAAGTCCTAGTGTTTCCTTGGAAATAGGATGCAATTCACGAACTTTGAGCTTTATACATTAGCACACTATAGCATGTCAGTTGCCACCGGATGCTACTACTCAAGCATGCGATGCCAAGCCAACGGCAAAAGAACACGCAACACAAATGAATGTCATGCTTTTTCTCCACAGCGAACCCTCTTTACTGCCTCAGCTCTCAGATGAACCTTTGTGTCCTTGAGAGTTATTCTGCCATCAGTTAGAGGAGCTGGTCCCAGTCTTCCTCTCAGGACGACGGCGCTAAAGCCCAATCAATCACCTCAAAGGGAGGCCAGCCAGAGTGAACTCGGCCTCCGCCGCCCTCCATTCGGAGTCTAATGATCTTGGAGTGCGTCCATGTTTTGTAATTGTTCCCTGGGAAATCGCACTGAAATACGCCGGAGGCTTTTCTTTAGCCATGAGGTAATGCCGGCTTCTTGCGGGGCAAAAAAAAAAGAGACATAACCTCCCCCCCCCCCCCCGTCTGCTTGCTTCTCTTGCTGCCACAGGAAAAAGGGCTGCAGGTGGTGAGGTCTACTCAAGGCCAGTGTATTAGCATTCAGCCAGCTCTCCTCTCTGCTTCCTTCACATGGGCCTGGCTCAGTAAGCGAGGCAGACGTAAGCGCAGTAGCAGGAGGGTGGGGGTCAACACAAATGTCTGTCAGGAGAGCCTGGGCCTAATGGAGCCATGTCCCCGTGCTCGGTTTGAATCTGTCTGTAATTGTGGATGCAAGCAGATGACCGAATGGTACCGTCTGCAGCCTGTAGGGCCTCAAACACATCATCATCATGCACTTCCACTTTGTGAAGCATTTTTAATCCAGTATTGCATCAATAGCCGTCAAATATGGGAAGGTTGACTATTCTGTTTGATTGTGAAGACGGGAAAAGTTATCCATTACTGATAAAGGTGGAAATCATCTAGAATTCAAACTAAGTCTTGATTATTCAAATGACACCGAATATGAACTGCACAGTAAGCCACAATGGCCCGTTCCTATCTCAGTCCTGTGCGAGTACAGCTGGTAAAAGCAGGGGGTGGATGAGCCTTGAGCTGATTGCCAAAGATATTTGGCGCTGTGAAAAACCTCGATAGCATCTGGGTCATCTGGTGCGTTCTCTACCTAAGAAGAGAAGCTGAATCTGGTCTGGGGCTTTCGGATTACAAATACATTCAGGTGCGTAAAACTGCTTCTGAGCGCTAACACACGTTACCGGCCTCGTTGGTAAATGCAACTGGAGCGCCGCAGAGTAACTGTAATGCCATTTATCATGAAATGAGGTGTAACAATAAATAAATAATCAAAACAACCAAACTTTAGTGACGCACGAAAATAAAAGAGCAACATTAAAGTTAGACTTCACAAGTGATGCGCTACTAATCATCCTGACATGTATTACTTGTATTTATCATAAAAAGCTGACACTGAGCTTCATACGGGAGCAGGCTGAGTTGCCTCTTGATTATCTGGGTCAGTTGCTGTTTTATGTGCCTCTGAGGCTAAATTAAAATGGTTTTCTGGAATTCATCCCTTTGCTTGTCGAGAAGCAAAGACCGACACCGTGGATGGATTAAAAGGGAAAATAGCAGATAAAAACCAGTCAATCAGGACAAATCTTCGTGAATTGGCCAATCTTGCCATACGAGTCTCGTTTGAAGCCAATAAAACTGCTTGGAAAAAGGGAAAATGCCCACAAAGTGAGACATGAACAGAGTTACTGAGTCAAATAAAATAAAAAACATTCAAAACTAAAATAAGTAATAGCTCTATCAAAGCATGCCACAGCGCTAATGCGGCAACTTCCAAAGTGAGGTAAACTGTTCCATTCTCACAGCTTCAAAGGGTTTTATTAGCAATACCGGTAAATAGAACTTCACTGTGCGTCGAATTAAAGTTATTCAGACCGACACGGAGCTAAACGCACTGACAATAAAACACATGGAAGGAGACTAGAAAGTACATGAAAAAAAGCATCAGGAACGTAAGAACTTTTGCAAAAATAATTCTGCAATGAGAAGAAAAAAAAAATACAGAAATCCATCTCACCGAACACAATGGAAATAAGATGGTAAGAAACATGGTTCAGATAATTAGCTGAAGCTAAATTTAAGCAAATATCTGGAATATTTGATTCATGCAACCAGAATGTTAAAAGGAAATAAAACACCCCTGACCGATAAACAAAATCCAGTAACTCCATGAGCCACAGACCAATGGCGACAAACGTTGTCCCCGGCATGTGCATCACTTTTTAGTGTCCCCTGGAAACTTATGTTGGTGTTCCGTTCTGTGTGATTTTTCGCAGCATTTCCGTATTTGGTTTTGTTTTTCTAATTTTTGCAGCCTTTTTTTTGATAGTGCGCTGTCAAATTGGTGAAAAATGTGTTCTCCATTTGTTTTGCGTTTCCTTCAGTTGCAGTGCGTTGAGCTTTCTGGGCCACCGTACATTGTCCCGTTTCTTTTATTTCCTAGGAACCCCCCCCCCCCCCATATCCACTGCGTTTCATGTGATTTCCTGGATCATAAAGTGTAAACTGCTGAAATGTACAAAAGGGAGGTTTGTTTCTGATGAATGAAAACATTAACACGCTGTGATAGTAGGCGTACATCTTTTGGCAGAAAGAGAAGCCAAAAAAATAAATGCAGAAAATGTTGACAACAAAAGGTAGGTAGAATCTAAAGGCTATACGCAACGGAGAAGACATCAACAAAGATCTGAATGGATCATTAAATGTTCAATTTAGCCTTACATATTCATAAGGCTCCGCAGCCACATTATCCTTTTGTCTGGGATCCACGGCGAAGCTGTTGTAAGGCGTATGGTAATGTCTGGTCTGGTTTTATGGAAACACCAACATCAGCATTTTTAGCTGACAGCTAGAACCCCCCCCCCACACACACACACACACACACACACACACAGTAAGTCTCTACGGAGCCAGCAAGACAAAGACACAGGGACTACGGGCACACTCACACGCGCACACACACACACGTTTGGCCATTGTTAACTCTTTGTTGGACATGATATTGGAAATGTCAAAGCATCATTACGTATTACAACTGTAACCCATGAAATCCCAGGGTCTACTTTTGAAGCAATGCATCAACATACCACTAATTATACCAATTGTAGATTGGGGCTTTGGGACAGAAACAACACAAAGCTCATTTTGGGAAGGACTGAATGGGGCGTTATAGGATAATACGCACTGGCAAATGAAGTAAACAAGAGTTACATACGATTCAGTAGGTCTGCTGTCTGCAGAATCAAAGAAAGCAGTAACACAACATGATAGTCATTGTTTCAGTACAACTAGTCCTGGAGGCAGCACCTTAATAATTTGTAGGTATTAACATTCTACATTTTTTATCCAGCATTTCAGAACACTACTGATTGATTTTTTTTATTGTTTTAGTACTCACTGCTGAGTTTCATTCAGCAGTGTTCACTCAGAGGATTGACATGAAGGAGGCAGTCTGCTGAATGGATATGTGTCTTAATTAATCCAAGCCTTGTCCGCTCCCGGTAATAACGGAAGGGAGGGAAAGGCCACCTCCCACAGAGTCAACCCTGAAACGGCACATGGTCAGAGAACTGACTCTTGAGCACCGTTTTAATTGCCAGCAGAGGAGAGTAACTGATAGACCTATAGCCAGCGCCGACAGTGAATGGCCGCCTGTGCACTGAAGCGGATACTAATGGTCTTCACACTATCAGTGAGGCATTACAATTTAGAGCCAAATCAATGGCTCTCTTTATCTCCGCCTCCTGCAGGGACCACATCAGTGGATTTCTAATGAGGTTCCCCGAACTGCTCTGCTGTCAAACTTCCTCTCAAGACGCGAAGTTTTGAGGACGAATCTGAATTTTACAGTGCAGAAAAGTTGTGTTCTAATTACTATGATAAAGGAAGGTAGCAATATCCAGGACAACAAACTAGGCTTAAACTTATTTGAGATATGTGGTGTTGCAAAAATGTCTTAAGGTTAGGAAACATCCGCACTGGTCTCAAACAAAGTAGAAGAATATCTCTTTAAAAAAATTAAATAATACAAACAGAGCTGTTTGTGGCCTGAGGTATTTTCATTAACAGCAGCTCCGTCTCCCTATACTCATATATAAGTCATGAAGAAGCCCTCTTAAGTGTCCTCTCAAATCCCCTCCTGTATTTATCATGACTCGTCCCCCCCCAGGGGTACCTGACGGTGACAGATTAGGGGGTCTCTTACTGCGTAGGAGAACAAAGAAGCACGAGAGACACCCGCCCTCAGGCGTCCAGCAATCTACCTCTACCACCCCCTCATGCAAACGTCCTCTGGAGGAGGTTGTGCAAAAAAGAAAGAAAGAAGAAGCACCGTCTGGAATTGCTTGTTAGGGCCTTTTCCCCTCCATATGTTTATAATATAAGATACATTTCAGCAGATCACACCTTTATGTGGAACGGAGTATCTAGCTTCCACCCAGGGATGGGTTTCCTCAACCATTAGACGCACGCCATGATGGATTCTCGTGTAGCGGCTCATTCGTCTCTTATGCCAGTAGTGATTTCACGCCTTAATCCAAGTTACGACATGGAAGCCACGGTAACTATGTGTTAGCATCCGCCGATGCATGGTGGGTGTAACATTCATTACAATAGCTCATCCCATCATCGTCTCTTCTCCATTATGACTGAGCTTTGTTCCTATAAACATTCACAACACTGGTAATTAAAATCCATACGGTCACGGCCGCCTCGTCGTCTCCACGGCCCGCAAATAGAAATGTCACGATCCCCCCGAGCCCGCAAAGGCCTTAATAAGGTGTCAGACACGCGCAGAACATCTGGTGTTTAAAACAGATATTTAAATCAAAAAGATGAACAGAAGGAGGGGGTCGCCAGATTATCCCGTTTAGTGCAGTGTCAGCAGAAAATGGATGGAGGGGAGGCAGAATGTGGTGGGGATGATTTGTTTCGTCCTCGACCCTCCACGGGTTCAAACCACCGAGAGCTTCAAAAGAATATAACCCTTAATCTTGCCAAAGTAAATTACATATGCATACGAGCCCCCCCCCTCCAGCACATTGGCACCAGCTCAATTTGTGGTCAACAGACACACTTCGAAATGGTTGATTAGTGAATCTGACATTTAAAACCCCATCAATCATCATAATAGAGAAAACGAGGCAATATTTGGCTTTTATTTATCCTCCTATGCACAACCCTGCTTTGCTTTTGCCCCCTCCAATGTAATATTAATTCACTCACGTCTTGAATATTGAACTCGCATTTTGAAATTCATGTTCATGTTAAGAGACACTAAAATTGGCATTGAAGTGTTTTCGGCAGCATCTGTGTTGTGGATAAAAAGAGAAAATGGGCCATTTAACCAATTTCATTCCCCAGTTTGGGCTCACCAACCACGAGCTACTATGCAGCCAAAAGTGGAAGTGCATAAAATTAATTGGAAACAACGGATCTAACCAGCCCCGCAAGGACTGTGTCGCCAAAAATGAATAAATAACTCCTTCTACTCCGTCACTGTCATCCTTGCAGTTCCGCCCAGCCAGCATCTCGTCACCAAAGCTCAAGATGTTTACGGTTACAAGATTCTCAAACACCATTACTGTGCCAACACGTGACTGACATACGGATGTTAATGCGACTACATGGCTGAACACCATCATACTGGTGTTCAGCCATTGAAGTCTCTGTTGGCGGTGGTACAATATATCCTTGACACTCAAGAGTTAAAACTACCTTTAAACCACATTACCGTTTAATACATAATCGCACGGCAGACTTTAGATGACGTTTTAGGTATTTAGTATTTGGATCATTTGAGAGATATTTTGAGAAAGGGTTAGAAAATGTGGGCTGACATTTTGCTATTTGAGGAACAGATTTTACAGCAAGCTGACAAGTAATATATGGCCCATTTTCAGTTTAATCCTCTTCACAAAATATATCTCTCAAATATCTAACTCAGCTGATCAATCGGCCATTGGCCTTTTTCCTGCTCCAAACTATCTTGATCATATCGGCCTTGAAAAGTCCACCATCAGTCGACCTCCAATGCAAATCATGTGACATCATGATCTCGAATGTAGGCTAAGGCATGAGGCAGACGCTCTATATTCAACATATTCAGAAGAGCAGACCAGGTTTGAAAGTCAGTTTCCAGACGACAGAGCCATTAATAGAACACACACACGGTCAATTAATCTAGAACAACAATGTCGGACCATTAGAATGTCTAGACGCTGTTACAGTGTTCCACAACCAGCCTCTACGAGTCACAGACAATGAATGCACATCTGGCAGAAGCAAGCACTCCAGTAATGAAAAGCCTTGGCGACCTTTCTTGACATTCAGCTGGTCACCAAAACGAGTCTCCCTTTCCTCCTGCGGGCAGAGAGCGTTTCCCCATTGTGAGGGGAGGAGGACGCAGGTAATCAAGGGATTAATCTCGCCAGCAGTCTGGGAGCGGGACCAAATGGTGCAGAAATGTCACAGGCAGCAGGAAGCCCTTGGTGGACGCCAAATGTGTAGCCGTCTGGATGGCGGCTCGCGAGAGAGCCCGACACCCTGTGTGTGATATTAGGCCTGAGTTTAAGCCTTTAAAGAGGCAAATGCGGCAGCTGAAAGAACAGGTGGACAAAAAAAATACCAACTGCTGACGACACAAACTGTCTCCCACCTTTAAAAATCCAAAGTACTTGTGTGCTATTGTTCTTGCAATGAATGAGGCGTCATAGTTTAGGTTTGTGAGAGTATTGGCAGGAGGTGTGGCGGTGACAGGGAAATGGGAAGTACACTCATGCTGTTTTGAGTGTGGCATATATTTCCATTTTAAGAATCTGTGCACCAGTGAGCAATAGTTAGTACAAGCCGACAGGTGAACAGAATGTATTCTGTCGGTCCCACATACAGGGCAGTGTGTGGAAGCGACCCCCCCCCCCCCCTCAGCCCCTTGCTTCACAACTGTGAGTGAATGTGACAGCGAACGCCACGCCTGACCCCTCGCTCCGTATAGAGGCTGCACCTCGCTGCAGCCAGACAGCAGACAGACAGACGGACAAGCGATGTTTGGGCTGGAGTAGTGTGAGACCAATACTCCAGAGATTTCCCTCTCACTGCTTCATCAATTATTCATTGATTCAGTCTGGCCAATAAAACACCCTCATGTGTGCACACAAACACAAACAAGTAGGACCTTGAGGCAAAAAAGGAGGTGTAGAGAGTCAGCAACAGGAATACATTTTACACACATGTTCATCTTATCTGCTTAAATTGACCCCCACAAAAGATACTGTGACATTACTGTAGTCACTGAATCAATACTGTGCCCAATGTTATTTAAGTACATGGATTTGCCAATAAATTGAATGATCCACAATACGCAATATTAAAGATTTCATGGAGGCAAACAAGGCGACCAGCGAGGCGAGGCCATACACATCACCAAGACTACATATCGTTTACAATAAGGCAACCACGCAGCAATGATGCCCTGAAACAGAACCCACAGGTGGACCACAAGTTAGAAACTTTAAGTTAAGTCCCTATTTTTTTAAAAGAGTGTGTCAAAGCGAAAATCCACTGATTTCCAGAGTGTACAGGGTTTTATAACAATAAAACATTTGCAGTGTGGACCATTTGCAGCGCTCACTGTGGAAGAAGGCAACAATATATTTCTGCAATCATCTTTGAAAATTAGCAGTTTCATAAATTAACACTGCTGGACATAGGGAGCTTCTTTTTTTTTTTTTTTTTTTAAAGACATTAAAACCTTTTAATCAACCAGATACGCTGCTAGGCTCATCACCACATACTTCATCAGAAGCAGAACAATGATGACTCACAATTCAAAAGACTCCGACCTCTTTGAGGTTAGCGATTCATTTCAGGGTAGAGGACAGGGAATGTGTTGGTTAAAATCAGGTCTTCTATACAGACACACCGCTCCACTGTCGGTTCTCCCCCAGGTGCAGACTAGGTCGGTGGTGACCTGTAGGGCTGCATGTCGTCAGCGCGTCACAGTCCAACACTCGACCCTCTGCCGTATTTTTTGCTGAGCATCGGTTATGTCATTGTATCCACAGCAGTTGGAATGACATGGTGACAAGGTAACACAGCTTACAGTATATTTACGGGCTATAGAACCACAGCTGACAACACATTGAGCACAAGTACTCTTACTTGATGATAACTGGACTAACTAAAGGTATTTATACACACTCTCCAGTCAAGTCAAACAGCCTGACCAGGTATTCCTAAAACACTAACCGAAAAAGTTAAAGTTAAGACTGTACCACTGTTGTGTTGAGAAATAGAAGTACATTGTTAAAAGACCACTTCAGCCTGGCTTTAGCTTCACAATCACAGGGAGGGATTATAGCTAAATAAAGGGTCTTCAGGGTTTTGTATACTTCATCTCTTGGTAGCTCCATTTGGAACAGTGTAAACCCGTCGGTCATCAGCGGGGCAGCCATATGGTATCCAGACAGGTGTGCAAGAGTTGAGATCACAGAGGACCACACAGACAACAAGCTCAATAGCCTTCAGAGGAATCATGCTTCTTTCCTCCAGGAAGTAGAGGGAGAGAGAGACTGACAAGTGTAATTTGCGCTCACTGACGAATATACAGTCGGCTTAGTCACATGAGCCACAGTAAAAGAAAGTGGACTGAATGAACAAGAATAAAGACAAGAGCAAATAAAAACAAAAAGGCTTGTAAATATTATCTCCAATATAACAGTAGGTACAAGCGTTATATGATTATCATTAGATGATACACCCGTTTAAATTCTAGACAAGTTCAACCACATACAGTAAGTAGCGACACACACCAGACCTGCTGCACCAAAACATGGCATGCTGGTTCCAGCTGAGTCTGACACACCAGTGCCCTCTTGTATTCTGGGTAACGTAACATAAATGTCTGCTTATGGAATACAAATGTATCCGTCTTTGCGGAAAACCCACGAACACAATCATCATAATTTAACAGTTCAATTCAATTCAGTTTATTTTATATAGCCCAACATCACAAATACAAGTTTGCCTCGGAGGGCTTTACAATCTGTACACATAACATCCTGTCCCGGGACCTCACATCGAATCAGGAAAAACTGTAAAAACAGTAAACAGTAAATTTACAGGAAAAACAGTAAATTATGAATCACTACTTCTTCCAACATCGACACATTTCCGCTCAATTTTTACTTTTGAAAGTTTCAGAATCAGAAGACAATCATTTAGGATATTTTCAGTAATTATTATTGGAAGATATGAGGATGAATGTTTTTCCCCATCAAACGTTTAGTCGATCCACTAAACCAAACCTTTAACAGCTTTATGTGGAATACAAGGCATGGATCAACGTTCTGCTCGGTGGGCTGAGCCACACTGGATCATGGAGACCTGATGATTAACATCAACCTACACTGTAAAAGCAGCCATCTTTCCATCGACTCCCTATATAAAGGGGGGTTGCTCAACATGATGCCAATTTCCAGCTGCAGTTTCACCCACTTTCCTTCTGCTGTAGAACACCTGCTCTGCGTCTTGCATCAATGTTTTACTTTCTAAGAACCACAGAGGTTCATTATGTTCTTATAAAAAGGCGTCCTGCCGTACACACACACACACACAGTCATACATTATGGGTGGAATATAAGACAAAAGGACGACAAAGGTACCCGAGCTGCAAATAATGGCGTGATTACGAACAATAATCTAAGAGTGACAGGCCCCGTCCAACCCCCACTGGTCTAAAATGGACAAATAATCTATTCCAATTCATCATTTGATGCTCCCTCTCAGCGTCTGTGGCCGAGGATCTTCTCCCATGTTGTGTGTTGACAGTTCATTAGGGGGTTTTACTACGCTGCCATTGTTTAATGATTGGGTAAGGAAGTGGTGGGGGTGGGGAAGACAGCAGACAATGTTGCACACAGGAAACTACCTTGGTTAAAGAATGAAACTCTGCCTCAACCAAGGATACATTCAATACATCGAACAAAGGAGAAAAAAAAGGACTGTGGAAAGCACTGTAGTGCTAGTATAGGGAAAATATGGCAGAAAAATAATGATAACCATTATCTAGCATTCCTTTCCGAACAAGAGTCTAACGTACTAATGAGCTAACCCTAAATTCAGCTGAGAATAAACATAATCTAATATTAAATATAATGGTGAGGAGAAACTGCGGGACGTTATACTAACCCAAAAATTGCAATAACGATACTGTCCTTTTTAAGACAATTTTATACCATTGATTTAATGATAATATGATATCATAATAACGCCAGTACAGATGAGGTGACAGAAGCAGCGCAACCACAAGTGACAACAAAACGTATCTCAGTGTTGTTTTTCCTGGACATTCGGTTACACACTGTGAAAAAGAGTCTGATAATGTTCGGTAAACCCTGCTGGTCTTTTGGCATCATGTTGGCTCGAACGTTGGTGATATACTTTAGTCTAACACAGCGGGCAAAAATTATGATAATCAAACATGATTGAGGTCATGTTCATTTATGTCGTACAATAAGTCGATAACGTAAAACGTATCGAGGTCATGTCCATATATATCGTACGATAAGTTGATGACGTAAATGTTATCGAGCCCAAATATTGTATGCTAAGTGGATAACGTAAAAAATAGAGGTCACGTCGATATATTTCATCCGATAAGTCGATACAAATTATTAATAAGTCCATATCGTAAAAATTATTAAGCTCATGCCTATACATCGTATGATAAGTCGATTATGTAATTACCGTGACAGGCCTACATAAAAGCATATGTACAGTGTATGTGGATGGTTACTGAGTGGCAGCTCAACATGGCACAAGTAGATTCAGTTGCCTTCATCTTCCCAGTGTGGGATGGAGACATTTTACACTTTTACTTTACTTGTATACTGTATCTACCAACTGTATTTAGTGCAGCTGAACCACTCGCAATCAAATATTCCAGATGTTAAAATCAATACTACTTTTTGTTTTTACTGGTACATTAAACATATCTATATTGGCTGGAGTATTGTAGGTATTCTAATAGTTCCTTGCAGTGACGTCTTTCATTGCACAGGCTATACTATAAGCAGCCATCAGATACATGGCAAATCTGGTGGGTGTCCTATTGATTTTCATTTGGCTACCATTAAGTGGATCTTCTGTGCTAACAGGATATGCAGAGGTGTGAAATTATGGACAAGATCACAACAGGTCAGCATAATGCCTGACAGCCCTCTGTTTCTACAACATCAGATACAGCACCGTCCCAGACTAAGTGATGCGAAAATGTGCTGCACACACAAGTTCAGCGTAGCATCCCTGTGATCCAACCACCTGTTCCAACATGTAACAGTGCAAGACATATTCTCTTTATAATCCTTTAATGTTACGATTATTCTGTTTCAACCAGACAAGATATTAAAGTCTGCAATATGATAACCAAAAGCCATGGTTTGAGTAATGGGTTGAACATATGCCATCAACATGTTTTCTACTCTAATATTAGTGGGGAGCCTCTCGCATGTCTCCGGGTCCCAAACCTTTTCATGCCAAGCATCAAGAAGACCCAAACTCACCTTGCGAATGCCTTCTGCTTCAAAACCATTGAGGTTTGCATAAAGCGAGTGGTGCCTTTTCCCCAACAGTGACGTCGAACTGATATTAGCCGTGGCTGGGACTGCCATGTCCAAGAGCCCGCGTTGCTTATCGTCCCGCTCTTCCGACCCCCTCGACTCCGGCTGCTGTCGCCCGAGAGCCTCGGACACCTCCCGGCTCTCCGTCCCCGCGTGTGCCGGTGCAGGCTCGGGCTGCTCAGGCCGGGTGCACAGGTCGTACATCACTCTCTGTCAAAGTCAAGCAGCGCAGGTGGGATCAATGTGACTAAACGAGGTGCCATCCGGCCATGACCGAGCCACGGCAAGCTTTTCCATTTGCTTGAGGGAGAATGATGTGGAATCAGCTGTGGCAGGTCGACTTAAAAAAAACGATAGAAGATGTCACCCTTTCTCCAGCGGTTCACGAGGAGGAGGGTTTCATTAACAGCTGGGGTGAAGTGTCCGAAACAGAGCGCAGGACTGTTTGGTTTTCAAGATTGCCATACTTGATGGGAGCTTAACACCAAGCCTTAAATTTGCAAACCCCTAAAAAAGTGGAAAGTTTAAGCAGACACAAACGACACTGGAGAAGTTCCTCACCTACAATCAGTTTGAGCAAGAGTCCGTGTAACATATCGGAGACAAAACCAGTCACAGTTAAATCTGGAGTTGTAAAGAACCTCCCCCCTCTCGGCGCTGTGACGTTTTCCAAAATGAGGACAACCAACTCCAAAGGGATCTTACATATTTTCGGCCTTGGCTCCAATGAGTGTCATCGTCCTGCTAGCATTCTTGAGCATCCCGTGGTTAGTATTCATCACCGTGTAGCATTCAGATCCAGAGTCCTGCTGGCTGCACTGACATAGCCCGCTTCTTCATGCCGTACCGCTCCGTCGTCTGTCTCTGTCGCTCTAAGTACTGGTCCCAAAAAAAAAAAGGGAAAAGACACACCAGCCCACTTAACCTATGTAACGCTGAAACAACGCATGGAGGCCCGACTGAGACAGCAAACAAGAAGAGACGTGAGATGAAGGGGGGGGGGGGGGGGGGGGGGGGGGGGACACACAAAAAACAAGAGAACGATCTAACTAACAGGTTTCCACTCCGGTCCCCGTTCTCTCAATGAGGCTGAGATGTGGGCGGCATGTTGACTCTCCAGCTGCGAGTCCGTCTCCATTGATGCCGCGGTGTCAAAAAAAGCATTTCATCCGGATGCAATGCGGCTCGACAGGCTGTTTAATCCCATCTTGGTTACAGCGGCGAATAGGTGAAGAAAGAGGACGAAAGGAAAAATGTGTGTGTGTGTGTGTGTGTGTGTGTGTAAGACGGCGAGTGTCGCCGAGAGGAGGGGGGTAGGGAGGACTGCTACCGCCGTCCTATCACAAAAAGGCAGGCTTTGAGACGGGGCCCAATCATTACCGCGACCGGAGCTCGTTTCCATGGAGATGACGCTGGAATGATGTTGGCTGCCCCTCGAACAATCAATAGGCAGCACACACTGCAACACAGGGAGGCTGCAGGAGGCAGGCCGGGGAACAAGTGCGTCCTGTCCAGACTACTTCCGATGTTTTACTGCAGTTGTTCACTAGAGAAATAAATAAGATGCCTTCGAGGTAATGAATGCTAGTCTTGTGTTAGTAATTTAGCCTCAGACGCGGACGTTAAAAAAAACATGTAAAGCAGTAGATCTAACGCAAAAGAAAAACTGTCACAACTCAAAGGCGGTTTAAGTATGATCTTGACATTTAGCCGTACTGCCCAACTCTCTTCTATTAAAAAGATTTAAATCAAGTACTCCACCTAATTGTCTATCAAATGGGCGAAGCGGCTTCATAAATCTCTTTAGCAAGCTGAACACGGGCTGGGAGGGGGTTTGTTAAGTTATTTGGGATGCCGTCTGGTTAATTCCTCATTCAACCGTGAGAAACTATACATTGTTTAAAAGCACAAAGCCTCACCATTCTATTTAGGGATACCACTTTAAGATCCCTATATCACTGTGGCAGTTATCTTACAACCAGGGTTGGGTACCAAAAACCGGTGCCAATATATATAAGACCGGTGCCTACCAGACCGCAACGCAGATTTCGGTGCTTCCTTTCGGTGCCTGAGCCGATTGAAATACTTTTTTTACACTACCCTGATGACTCCGTCCTGACAGCAGGTAACGATAGCCTATCGTTTACAATAAGTTTGTATAGCTACAGTAGCTAGCTAGCCATCAACCTTTTAACAGAGAAAATGCCAAAAGGTAAACGGCGTGGATGTATTTTGCAAAAAAAGATTCGAACAACACAACGTGCAGCAAATGCAACAAAACAATTGTAGAAGAAGAGCCGAACTCCGAGAGAGAAACACTCCGTTTTCTCCACCAAACCTCGTTCAGGAAACGTTTGTTTTAAACGCTGGAATCTGGACAAGAAAGCTGCAGAGTTTCTAGAAAGGGAAAAGACTCTCAAACTATAAACTGTAAACTTCCTGCTAGAAACGTCTGTTTCCCTGATGGAGGTCAACGTCAGAGCAGAGAGACCGCAGCTGACCAGCAAGAACATCGGCTGGGAGCTCTGCAGGAGAAATGCACCAAGAATTCAAGGGCAGCTCCGTCTGGTTCAGAGTTCTTCTACCTTCAGACACATACCCGTGTGTACAGGCCTCATCGACACCATCGGAGAGGGTTTTCTCCTGTGCAGGACATGCAAGTAGTCAGGAGAGGTGTCATATTTTGCCAGAGAAGGCAAATATGCTCATATTTCTGCAAAATAATTGCTGAAGTTTGAACAGAGTACAGAGTGTGTGTGTTTTGTATTTATGTATATTTATTTAAGTATACTGTTGTTAACAGTTAATATAATGTTCATAGTTTGAAGTTAAAAAGTTTGAAGCTGTAGTTTGAAGTCAAGTGTTTTGTATTTATTGATATTTATAGTATACTTTACTTTTTTTTTTTTAAGTATTGTTTTAGCACCGGTATCGGAAAAAACCCAAACGATACCCATCCCTACTTACAACAGGCCTGCAAGCAGAACAGTGAATGAAATAATAATAAAAAAGATTTTTTTTGAATAAATGCTGCTGCTATCAAAATACTCCAACCTCAACATTAAGAAGCTCAACAGAGCAGGTTGCAGCTGAAAGTAGAGGACATGCATCTGCCCACGTTTAGAATCTGTATTTCTCACCTGCAAACGACTGGAGGGCATCACTTTCATGCGAGGTCACATGAGGCCAGGCATTGCAGTGGCACTTAAAACTGCATCGCCCGCTGCTGTTCCATGACATTGACAAAGAAAGTGTTCTTTAATGTGGACCGTCGTGCTGTGGGCGGTAACCCAATCTTCTTAATAAGGTCAGTTTTGGTGCAGATACTGATCCGGCGTACTGGATCCGTGCTTCCCCGGTGACAAGTCGGACAAAAACATAATAACTCAACCATCAATCACCAAGTCGGGCGGAAAATAGCCATGTCATGTTGACAAGAGTGGCATAGCTGCTGTCGTGTGAGGAGGCGGCGGCAACCACTCGCTACCTTAAATTACCTTTGGGATTATTATTGTTTACACACAATACATAGTATCAGGCAATATTGTGCGATACTGTTTAAACTGGATGCTATATATCTGAGTTTATTAATTATATTTGTTTTTGCTGGAAATGTATGTGATAATGAAACTACTGCACTTTTAAAAATATGAAATCACATATAGTCCAAGATGTTAGTTTTATCGCAGATGGCTAATATTCTTAGTGTGTATATATATATATATATATAGATAGGCCTGTTCTCATCTCCTCTACAGCGGGTCAAAATGTACTTGAGCACTTTGTGCTGCTTTGTTGCAGACACAAGGCTTGCTGAAGCTGCTCTGATGAAAGGCAACGGTCTACCTTGTGTTCTGTTAAAGGTCAGTGTTAGAAAAACCCACGGCCGGGGTGCAGCCAAGTTAAAAATAGAAGTTGTGCCTTCATTTGTTTTGCAAGTGGCAGTTTTCTGGTACACTAACAGTGTTGTCAACACTACGATTGTTCACAATAACTCACTCTGAAAATTAAAGGGACATCCTATCATCCCCATACTGATACGCAAGCAGTGTGTGCACTCGGTGACACGAGGAAAAAGGGCGAGTTTCCACTGACGGAAAATGATTTAACAATGAAGAGCCTCGCCCAGACAGATCACGCCCGGGGAAATGAGCTTCTTACTTTGCCCTGACGCTGCATTTCACAGCTTCTGCCTATTCCCTTATTAATTACAGTGTGCTCACAAGACCATGACTTTAGTTGCCCAAAGACTGGAACTAACCCTGCTGACGTGACCTCCACTGAACACTACTTCTATTCTGCTTCAGCTCCTCTGACAACAACAACGAAAACAAAATAAATACTGTGTTGGTTGTTTTCCTGTCAGCACCTCTGTTCCCAATCAGAGAACCACATGTTTACCGTTGTGGACTGATCCCGTGTAGAATACAGCAGACATACAGTAAATCTAAAACAAAGGAAAGCATCCAGTCAGCATAACCCAATGCAAGTCAAACAGCACTATGCTCTTCACAGCAATGAGCTGCAGCCAGTCCCATCATGGCTCAGTGGTATTGACATCCCATCATCACACTGACATATTTTGACAATGTTTCCCCCGCCTGCCTGTCATGAGACCGAAGAGCCGGCTGCTGCAGACGGCAACACCATGATCTCCAGATGCACGGAGCCCTTCTTCTTTTCTTCCATCGCCTGACTGTGTTTCATATCAAACTAAATTAATACGTGCTTTTCTTTGTTCTTTGGATTTCATGCGGATGTTATTTCAGATTTAAGCAAATTAGCATTGTATCAAATAGTAGTTTAAAAAAAAAAAAATAATCACGTTATATTTTCCTTCATAAGCCGCACTTCCAATTGTTTTATGAAAATAATATTTCTTAGTGAATTGCATATGCAGAATTTTTCATATACAAAAACAGTATCCCATTTAACTTTAAAAAAAAAAAAATGTCATAACACAAACACAGGTTATTTAGAAAATTCCAAAAAAGGTGGCCGACTGGAATGAAAGAAATTCACGTTTGTGTTATAAACAAATACACGTAAGTGAATAACCGTTCACAGACAATTGAAAACATGACATGAATAATTAAGAGGCATGAGTCCATTCTTGTTTTAAAGGAGATTCCCATTTGAACATTTACAATATTGACTTGATGCCAGTCGCTGTGATAACAAGGGTGACGCCGAAGCGGGACCATGCAAAAAATATGAGGCTCTGCTGTTTAGACACAGTCGGGGAGCTTTGATTAATTATTCAATTTCCTCTCAATGAAAACACAAATCCAAAATTGAAGAGACGGAAACACACTGACCCACTTCTGCCACTCAAACCAGAGGCATAAACAGATGCACCCACGTGTGCCGACCCCTCCCCTCTGCTCACCCCCAGCACGGTTCTTCTTCTCCGACAGCCGCAGCACCGACAACATCAACATGCATTTCACACCAGCCGTATTCAAATGTTTTTGAACATTTCACAGTGGCAACTAAAAGGCTGCAACAGTAGCTCGTGTTTGGTTCTCCTCCGTTCGGTTGTACTAAAGTGCACTCTGATTGCTACAAAAATGGAAATGCTACCAGTTGTTGCTGCAGGCTACGCACCACTTGATGCCTTGACACATATTCTGGTGGCCGAGAATAAGACTGCACGCTAAATTGGTTCAAATAGGAGGGGATTATTTGACAGTTACACACCGCCTTCACTTTATTGAGGCTAACTAATATGCAAAAAAAAAACAAAGAAATTGTGAGACAACAAACAATGTTGTTGACTAAAACTGTTTCTCCATGAAGAATCATGCAAAGGCGCCACTTTAGATCTTGTGTTTACCAGAACTGTGCTCATATGTTTCTAGGAAATAAGTCATTCAGCACGAGAAAAGCCTCAAAAACGACTTAACTAAAGAAATCTTTGTCGACCAAAACAACCGATAAATTGAGAGGGAGCAGCCCCACAAAAACTGCTAAGAAGACAGAGAGTTGACTATGATAACCTATATGGTTCATGCCTCAGTTTTTTTTTTAAATATATAATGGGAACGACTCTTGGTACATGTCAGGATTTCACCTATTAGTATTAAGATCTATTGATTAAAAGTGGTCATTGATTTGTAATCAACATATTTAAATGATTTGTTCTGTGATGCAGCCTGTGGTGTGTGTACTACATCATTACTAATACGTTATAATTTAAATCGATGATCATGGCGTTGGTGATGTTACCTTGTACTGTGATGATCAGCTAATATTATATATATATGAATATGTAGAACTAGACTTATGAGGATCTAAATCTCATTAATAAAAAAAAATGGACGGGATTGTTTCAAAGAAAATGGACTAAAAACTATTTTTTAGCCGGAAATCCCTCTGGGAGTATGAAGCAAGACCACCACAGAGAAGACACGCATTACACGTCTGCATCCCAAGACTGCTGCCAACACACTGGTGTAGTTTTCTGAGTAAAAGTACAAGAGGGAATGCTAAATACATACAGGATACATTTAGGAACCATGTGTGGAATTTGGAAACGTGAACTGGCTCACCTCCATGTTCCCGTCCATGCATGTGGAGGGCGGTGACTCGTCTGACCCCGAGGACTCGCCGCAGTAGGGGGGCTGCCGGTCCCAGCCGGCATGGGGAGCGTCGTCACGGGGACAAATTCTCAGAGGGCCGCTCCGACAGGTGTCCGCGACTGCATCGGCGATGCAGGGGTCGGCTGCGCAGACGGCGGCCCTCCTCCCCAAAGGCTGCTCTTTCCGAGCTGGTTTGGGTTTCTTGTTCGGTGAGCGGGAGGCAGCCTGGGGTCCGTGTGGCACGGCCCCCGAGTAGGTTAGGAGAGGCCTCGTCCGGCAGGAGTTACCGCCGTCTCCCTGAGTGGGCTTTCTCGAGAGACTGTTAAAAACGTAGCCGGGGTGTCCTGCCCTCTGCCTCCGCTGCAACACTCTCCCATGGGCCTCGAGCAGGTGGCAGAGGAAGACAGCCTTTTCTAGCTCAGATTCCTGCCTGTGATGCGGCTTATAGACCGCCTGCTTGCCGTTTATCTTCTCGTAGAGCGTCAGCAGCAAATGCTCTAGCGTCCTGTACGTTTCTCCACCGCACAAGCAGAACACATCTTTCTCTGGAAACTTAGTATCTGTGCGTCGTCCACTGCCTTTAACGTCTGCCTCCTCACCCAGCAGACCCCGGTGTCCGCGAGAGGGCCCGTCCTTTTGGGCCCCTCGTCGGGCTGCCAGCTCCCTCACGGCCTTCTGCTGTTCCCTCTCCGCTGCTTCCCGCAGGCGCCGGAGCTCCACAGAGAGGTTTCCGCGGGCCCGCTGCGTTCTCCGCTTCTCCGCTTCCCAGTCAGCCCGCAGCCTCTCGAGCTCCCGTCCGCGGTCCGTCTGGCCCCGTGGTGTCTTGGAGGACAGCGCCAGAGGGTTATCCCGGCCCTCCCTCATAATGACACTTTCACGGGACAGCATGCAAGGAAACGGCGAGACTACGCATTTCTACAAAGAGGGGGCCCCATGCATCGAGGAAATGAGAGTGACGGCCGGTTATCAGACATGCAGCATGCAGTGATCACAGCAGGTCACTGGAGAGATGAGACAGTGGAGGGAGGCAGAGAATAGGAGACATGGTCAACTCTATAAAAAATGTTTAAGGTATATCTAGGAGCGAGAAATGCACTGTTTCCAGCATGGCGAAATAAGCAGGCGATGACTGCAGCATTGGTCATCTTTGTTAGAGGGAGGATTCAGATGGAACAAGGTTTTAGGAAAGCAGGCACATTGAAAACACAGATGAAAAACTCTCTCTATATGAGCAAAGAAATAGGTGTGACTAGCTGCTTGTTTTGTCTATGGGACATCCCACCATTACATAGTTTGTTTGGATACATAAATGACGCAATGCTTAATTACAGATGCCTTCCCCAGCAAAAAAATATCCGACATTGTTTTAATGTGTTATGTCTAAACCCTGACAGAACTGGAGACCTTTTTAAAAACAGACGAGAACACGAAAACAAAACGGCACGACATGCGATTAATCGAGATTACGCCTCGCTCCAGTTAGTGGAGGACGCAACAAGTGGACATGGGAGCTTCCTACGCGATGCACCGTTAGCTGTCGGCACCGTCCGGTCGGCCCGTTTTACCTGGAGCTCAGTTTAGCGGGTCTTATTACAGAGGAGGGGGGGTCTTTGGTCAATGGCTAATTAACTAGCAGAATAACGAGTTAGTACGCGTTCAAGCAGCGTTAGCTCCTGCTAATTTACGTAATCTTTTTTTAATAAAAAGGGTGCTAACAGCCTGGAGTGTGTTGAATTTGACCACGAGCTACTAACGGTTCTCCCCGTTAGCCCGCGTTAGCTTACCGTTATGTTAAGTTGACAACTTGTATCAAACTCACCTCTCAGCGGACTCCAACGGTCCTGTTTAAACTTTTTTATCAACGGAGTCGTCCTCCTTCGGCCAAGTTACTTCTTTTTTTCGGCATATAGAAACGAGGGCGGTCTGTCAACACTGTTTACTGTAGTTATTAAAGGTCCCTAGAGCCACGCAAGAAGGGGTTTGTTTATCTGTGAGGCACCCGTGTCACTGTGCTGGCCCATCCAGGCACAATGCTGCCTTCACGGCGCCTTCGTGTGCCCCGTTTCACCTATTTGATAACCGGCTGGATTTCCTTACATCTTGTAGCACGTTTAAATGACGATATTTCTCCTAAACTTCCCAGTTAATATAGAAAGTTACGCTTTTATTAACTGTATTCACAGATTTGTTGATTTGTTTGTGTGCAAGTTTTTCTTTTGTTTTTTAAAGACAAGTTGCAGTGTTTACAACACTCCCTGAAGGCAACACAATCATTGAGTCCAACCGACTTGTGTGAGATGGATGACCACTAGTGGCTGCAGGCCGCTAGTGCAGAGTAGTAAAGGTTTGTAGGTTTGCTAGATAATTATGGTGCCCTGTTCAAATGGATCATTGTATTAGATGGATTTTGATTCATGATTAAAAAAATAGGTAATTTATTATTATTATTATTTTGTTTTATAAAAAGTTCCCCCAATGCTCCTTTGGTACAAAAACACTTACGGATGAACAAACAGAGTGCCACAAAAAACCTGCATTAGTTTTCTTATTATGTCATAAAAAATATATGCTAGAGTTTGAGAGTTATTAGTTATGTGCACTGGTATCTTCTGAGAGAAACTCACAATCCTTGTGTGAATGTGTTTCATAGCACTGACAAAACGTCCCCTGTGTCACAGTTTGGACAACTGGCACCAGGAAGGATTGAGGAAAGGAGCAAACAGAACACTGCAGGCTGGGCTGATAATAATTGTACTAAATCAAAGTGCACTGAGACTACTAGCAGACCCACAGGATGTAAAAAAAAAAAAAAAGAAAGAAAAGAAAACAATATTCAGGCATGGATGAAAATGATGACAGTAAATATATTTGTTCAACAAGAGAGAGGAAACAAGCACAGGGTTTAAAAACACAAAGCAAAGCTAATAAAGAAACACAGAACAAGTGTTAAAAGTGGCTAATGAGGAAGCAGGGAAGGAAGGAAGGAAGGAAGGAAGGAGCTCTCAAGAGAGGCGACTAGTGGACAGGTAAGGGATGGCAGCATGATCCGTAAAGTTCCACCACAAGCAGGGACTGGAGAGAGGGAAAAACACTGCGTTTTAACACTTTTAGTACATACTGCAGCTTCCCTGACAAAGTACATACTTTCGCATGCAGTATGCATTCCATTGGGACACACAACTTCGTCACAACGTTGCACCGTGAACTTTGACCCTCTTGCTTATATATAGACGCAGCACAGAACAATGTAGCTGCAAACGTTTTCTTTTGACCTTTTAGTACATACTGCAGCTGTCCTTACAAACTGTGCGTTCCAATACCCATACTATACTTAGTATGTCAGAAAAAAATGTTGTATGTCCCCAATACATAGTATGTCAAATGCTGCATGCCAAAAATACTAGGATGTTCTATTACATCCGGTTGCATTTTTGCAGTTAGCAAGACAGCACACTTTTCTGGCTATTCTGACCCACAATCTTTGCGCAGCAGATATAAGCGCAAGAGAGTCAACTTTCAAGGTGCAATGTTATGAGGAAGTAGTGTGTCCCAACTGAATGCATGCAACAGTACATCATTTGTACGGGAAGCTGCAGTATGTACTAAAAGTTAAAAAAGAAAAGGCATGTGATTTGGAACGCAGCTAAAGTACGTACTTTTGCATGCAGTATGCGTTCCTTCGGTTCATACTACTTCCTCATAACGGTGCCCTTGAACTTGAAAAGCAGGCTGGCTTGCATACTGCAAAATGCAACCCGATGCATCAGGACATCCTGG
Source organism: Myoxocephalus aenaeus (assembly GCA_038501785.1). NCBI lineage: Eukaryota > Metazoa > Chordata > Actinopteri > Perciformes > Cottidae > Myoxocephalus > Myoxocephalus aenaeus. The sequence goes on from JBAMJR010000195.1 coordinate 6,475,315, forward strand.
TATTTTTGGCATACTGCATTTGACATACCATGCATTGGGACATGCATAATCCTTTTTTGGCATACTAAATAGTGTAGAATGGGTATTGGAACGCACAGAAAGTTTGTAGGTGGTGAGGGAGATACCACCATGACACCTTGTGTGTCTCTCATCACCTTATGTTACCGCCTGACCAGATGGCTGTGGTCTAGGTACCACCTTTCCTTTCCTTTAACCAGGAATCAGATCCTTTATGCTGTGATGCTTACACTCTGGTCGCAGCAATATTTTATTACAGCGGCTTACTAGTCAGGTCGAGATATGCGCTGAGTGTCACAGTATGCATTTCATCTAATGTAAAGTGTTTTTGCTGCCATTACTTCTGCATGTGAGGATATGATCAACAGGAATGCACTGTTTCATATGATCCCTGGGTCCTTGATAAAATGCTTCCTGAGATTTCATTATTTGGCAAAGGCAGTGATATTGAAATGCATAAATCCTCAAAGGTATGTACATACCTTTTCAATATCATGTTGCCAAAATCCATCAAAGAGGCAACGCATACCACGTCCGACCGCTGGGTGGCATTGGTATACACAGAGAGTTGGGCCTTCAGTCTACATTGCTGTCGTACTTCTAGTCTATATTTGTGTAGCAAGCCGATGAACTAATGCACTTGCATTAGTCGAGAGCATCGCTAATGGTTTGCGTTCAGAGAGTGAAAGAGAGCGAGACAGACAGAAAGAGAGAGATCCAGCATACCACTCTCTGTGTTATCAGAGTGTCCTTGGGCCGCTCCCTCTCTCGTTTCCATCTGCGGCTGCTCACGTGTGGCCGACTGTTGGCAGAAACAGAGAGAGAGGGAGAGCAAATCAGCAAAAATCCAGATCCAGATCATCATCATCATCATCATCCTTTACGTCTACAGTAATGATGCTCCAGGTCACACTAAAAAAGTCAGATCAAGTTAATTTATTGAGCTCATATTGTAATACACATACAACTCACTGTTATCATTTATTTGTTATTAAGGAACGTAGAAATTACAGTCAGTGGAGGACTTAAATCAAAGGCTTGACGTGTCTTTTTCATGTTTTCAGCCCCTGCGACATGGAACACTACCTGTCTTCGTGACCCACTTAACATGAGTGTCCAAGACAAAAGGTAACAGGATGTCAGGCTGCACTATTCAAATTCAAGGCCCCGTATACAGTATATTGGGAAGAGGAAGTGTTTTGTTAACACATGAACTTTCATTCCAGTCTGCCCCATCGGCTAAGCACAGCTCAAGGTAAAACTTCAGCCCAAGTGGGAGAGAGCCATCACCCATGGATTTCACATAATTTGTGACGGCATATATGCTTCTTCTTTTTTTCATCTACTAGGAAACAGAGAAGACAAAAGCCTATTAAAAGGGTTTTACTGTAGATAGTAATTCTCTGGAAGTATCATCATGGTGAGGGAGGAGGCCGTGTGGCTCCGGCTCTTTACTGTAATTTTGTTATTTATTCCGTAGCCACGACATCTATTTCCTGTCTGTCCGTCCAGGGAGAGTAGCTCTCTCTTTTCCACCAGTAAGGTTTCTTTTGGGAGAGTTGAAACATATCTGAAGCGAGGGTCAAAGGACAGTAGGTGCCGTACGGATTATGAAGCGCCCTTAAAGCAAATTTGTCATTTGCGATATTGGGCTATATAAATGACTTGTGAATCGTTACCATGGTTACTGTGAGTCTAATACACCAGCAATGTTTTTGTGTTATACAGTAGTAGTAAAGTTATAAAGAACAAGAACTACCATCTCTGGTGTAAAATAAATGAACATTTGTTGGCGCCTTGGGGGCAGATATAAACTTTATATATATATATATATAATTTCTTCACATTTAGTGTTGATACGAATCCGGTAGCTGCTTCTTTTTCTTCACTGTAAACGGATGACGAGTGAGGTACAGTCTGCAATCCTAATGTATAACTTTTACTAATGAAGTATTAGATTTATGATGTGTATTTCCTAAAATGACCCATCTTAAAAAAAAAAAAAATCCTATCATAGCTTATGACCATAAACAGAACTAAAGGAGAGTGAATATTGGATCTACATTCATGAGACCCACAAACAACTTGTAACCGCTGGAAGTGTCAGTAAGCAACTGTTTAACAGTTATTGCAGGTTTAATGATATTTGCTGTAAGTTACTGCGATGCACAGTTTTCTCACATTGTGCATGAAGGCCTCTATTCTCCAGGTTTATAATGAATCATAAGGTTTACTGCAGCAGGCATCTAGCAGATATCGATTAATTGGGTCAACTATTTGGTTAATGGTGGATTTTATGTAACTTTAAAGCTGCTAGTGCCAATATTTTTTTCTATTAAAGGAGCCATATATGTTCCCCATGAGGTAGTAGAGACCAAAAACAGAGATAAAAGAAAGTGAATATTGTTGTCACATTCACCAGAAACACGACTCCCAATGAACCCTAACATTGCTCCCTAGATGTGTAAAAGAGAAGCCGTTTGCTAACAAGTTTGCTAAATAATAAGCTAATAATATGTCAGTGTTGTGTTACTGCTCGTTTCTGCTGCCCCCTAGTGGTCAAATAAAATAGTTGCTGTTAAATTAAAGTAACAACTTGAGTAAATAAATTAAAGGAATGGGTTGATACAGACAGCTCAGTGAGTAAGTAATGTAATTACTGGCGGGTATATTTACTGTCACTATACTCATATTTATATTTGTTAGCTACACAGCTCAAAACTAAGCGTGTTTAGTTGACTGTTGTAGAAATGTATTGTTCTTTTAGAAATAACTTGTATTGCTTAACTCTGAATACTGTGTGCATGCAGACGTTGCAAGCAGCAGAACTCGCCACCAAACAAAGGTAGCCTATGCCGACTTGCTGTTATCTCAACCGGATTTCTATCAGAGCTCTCAACCTACGCCTCTCTCTTCTTAGCTCCTTCCGAAAAGAGACACACGGAAAAGCAAAACCCATTTCAAAGGCCAGACAAGGCGGGTAGTAAATCTGTAACTTTGGCTGCGTGGGGCTTTGTTTTCTCAATCCTATCCTGGAAGTTCAGAAAATGAGCGTATTATAACGGAATACCCGTATTTTGGCTCAACAACTGATTCGGGGCGACGCCCCAGGGAGGAGCAAAGAATTGGGTCTTGAAAAGCCCGTCAGTGGCCGTGGACAGCCGGCACGGTTCTCCGCGGCTCAGGAAGGATTAGTGTTTGGAAGCAATTGCCATTAGTCTGCTGCAGAATGCTGCACAATGAGAGGCCTCCGGCTTTTACTTGTAAGGAGACATGCAATTGAAAGGACAACAGAATATATATATATATATATATATATATATATATATATATATATATATATATATATATATATATATTGTGTGTATGTGTGTGTGTGTGTGTGTGTGTGTGTGTGTGTGTATGTGTGTGCATGCGTGTGTAAATAACCACATTGAGACACATTAAGCCTCTTTGGGCTCAAAAAAGCGACTTTTCGGGAAACAAATACACAAGACGTTGTGCAAGGAATTTATGGAAATAAAGAGTTTGTGGGGTAATATGTCTTTCTGGGGGCGTGCACGCTGAGGTGGAGATCATGTTGGTAACGCATGAAAATTACAACAATCTTTAGGACAGCGTGTCGCTCTATAAAAAAGGTCAAATGCAGCTTACTGACCCCCACAACGAGCATGTCGTCATGACAAAGCTTCACACTAAAAGCGGCATTATTAAGAACTCTGCCTCGTCTTCTCATTCCACTGTGTGTGGACTCAGCACTGTTTGTCAGCCATCACTTTTCTGCAGGACTAAATGAGGACTGGAGGATTTTTTTTCAAAACTCTCGAAGGGCAACTTTCTGATTTCCACTGCCTCAATGTGGGAGAGTCCACACACACACACACACACACACACACACACACACACACACACACACACACACACACACACACACACACAGACACAGGACCTGAGCCCCAGCCTCGTCTCCCTCTGCGAGTGTGTGCAGAGATGAGCAGGACCGCACCTTCTGTGAGCGCTACCTGACACTGGAGATGCAGGGGTACCAGTGAAGGCTTAGCTTTCATTGCATTGTCTTTTTTTTGTTTTGTTTTTTCTCCTCCTGCTTCTTTTGAACACCTACTGGTACGGGGCGTTAAGAATATTAGCATACAATGCTCTGGTATTTATTGTTCTTTACGTAATCTCTGTCACCGAAGCCAGGTACTTATAGTCAAGCAGGGTCAAGGAGATGAAAGACCTGGAACACGTAGCGCTGGATGTTCTGGAGTTCCCTGCTTCCATCGCGACACAAACCCTGTGGAATTAAGCTGCCACCTGTGTGAGCTCTGAGGACATCTTTTAGTACTTCTTTTTGGGGGGTGGAGGAATCCTGTTTTTTTATAAAATATTTTTATTATCAAGATAATTACTTTCACAACAGGTATGTATTTTTTTCTTAATGAAATACTAAGTGGTTTCTTGCTTTATCTGATGTTAATGAACATGTTGAACCTGATTGTGACATAACAATGGACTGAATCTTGCTATCCTCTGTCATTCGAGTTGTTTTTGCTATAACTGGAAGTCCGTTATAACGTGAGGGGACAGAGGTCGATGTTATTAGTATGTTATATGGTGGTGTTGCAAGGCCGATATTTAAATTAAGATCATATAATGTCAAACATCTTCAAATTCTATGAATTATTACCTTGAAATGTATCTATTATTGAACAAGGACTTTTCCATATTTCTTTTAAAAGTGCATTTTTTTGTGTTCATTCTACCAAAACCTAAATAGACTTGATGGGGGGGATATTGCTCATAAAAGGCAATGGTCAGACACGCCCGCTGATAAAAGCATTGATTCTCTGTTTAACTGTCGTAAAAGTCTCCAAGTTCAAAGAGACTGCGAGCGTTGTTCTGCGGTTCATCTCAGACATTATGGGGTATTTCTGTGGGGCCCGAGATCTTTCAGCCGTTTCTCAGCACGGTGAAGTGAGAAGGGAGGGGAAGCGGAGCCGACACAAAAGGCAACATTATTCCCCAGCGGATCTGCGCTACATCCCACTATGAATGGAGTATTGAAAAACATAACATTGGGGACTAGATTATTTTTCATCTCTCATAACTGAGGCATTTGTCCCAGAGTTTCGAGTGGTTTGTTGGTACGGTCTACAAATGAGAAGCCGTGGTTCTCGGGCGCTGTGCTGGTGTTAAGCTCCCCACCTCCCAATTGGGCGCACAATGGCCTCTCTGTGGGCCGCTGGCCTTCTGCGCTGCGCCTTTTCAGACGCTACGACGGCACAGTGAAAACGGACTGGACCTGGATGAGTGCTTTTTTTTGTGGCCCTGCAAAAACATGTGTTAAATTTACCCTACGTATGCTGAAGATAACTGTGTACATACAGCAGAGAAGCTAAAATGTTTAACACCCCTCCCCCCTCCACCGTTCTACCCCTGCCTCCTGCTCTCCGAGGAGACGAGAGGCGCCCCTGCAGTGTCATCGGGTGCCTAAGCGTTCTGGAGGCTTCTAGTGACAGATTGCAGGAAGCAGCGTTTATGCCTGACGATGGGGACCACAGAAAGCAGAAATGTCTTTTTGTGCCCCCTGGGCCCGGAATGTCCACTATCTCGAGGGGCCAATATCAAATTCTCCCCTCATCATCCCCTAATACGCATTCCTGTGTAAGGTCAGGGGGAATTCTGCATGAGCGAAGAGACAAACAACCCAAGGCCGAGCCGCACACTGTGTGTCCGCTAATGACAACACGCTCCTAATAACAGTGTTCATTGATTCCTTGGATGTTTAATCGAAACACTTTGAGTCACTGACGCCCCCCGTTCCCTTAAATATGGTTTTGTTTGTTTTGATCTTTTGGCAGCGTTTGAAATGTAACATTTTACGTCCCCCCCCCCCCCCCCCACGCTACAGCTCACAGCATGTTGTTGAAGCGTTTGAATCCCGCAGCACACTACATGTATATGAAGCGTCCCAGTTTCTCCCTTCGAGAAGAATGCAGGCTATTCAGCGTCTGACCGCAGTCCTATCGCAGCCCGATTATTGAGTGATTTGTCGGCGAATCCCAATATTCTTCGTCTGAGGGAAAATCCCTGCGCTTATCGAAGACCACGACGCGACACGGGAGACGCAGCTCGTGTTACAGACACGGCCGTCTGTAACACGAGCCCTCCCCAGCTGTTGACGATGCGGGGAAGATTGGAACTGAAGCGTCCTCGGCTCTAACAAGACCTCGCCCAGAGTCTCTTGCCGCCGCCGCCCCCCCGTTATCCGCTGCCAGCACAGGTGTGCGGCGGCCATTTTGTACCGACTGTACAAAAACAGCAGCGCACCTGTTGTTCCTGGTGTTTTATTGGCAACGGCGGCACTTTTCGATGTGTAGGGGAACCGGGGTTCCTGCTTTGCTCTGAGAAGTACCGGTGCGCCACAACGACTTCCTGACAGCTCCCTAATGTCCACGGGGAGTGACATGCGTAACGTGGAAACAAGTTATTTTTTAGCTACACATTTCCCAACCCTGACCCTCAGCCAGACTACCATCAATACCTACTACAGCAACAGCTGCAGGCTCCACCAGAGAAAACAATCCAATACCATAATTAGGCTGCTCTGAACCAGGACAAAACTGGTCGTGTCAGCCATGTGTTCACATGCAACGCAGGGCTTTTGGGAAGCCTGAGGAGAGAGACTGACTAGTGCGTGAATGCGTGTGTTGCAGGCGGACGGTCAGTCAGGCAGCCATGCGAGGCCAGCGTGTGGTGGAGAGCGAGTGCAGGTGCTGGAACCCGGCCGTCTGGCTCCTGGTGTCCCTGCTGGGGTCCCTCGTCTTGGTGGCCGTCAGTGTGCTGCTGCGACTCGGTGAGTGTGTGTGTGTGTGTGTGTTGGGGGTCAGGGTCGGGGTCAAGGTCACTTGGTCCAAGCTGTCTGACTGTAGGAGTTCACCTTCTGTCGTACAGAAATGCTGCATGTGATCAGGGGAAACGGCTCCATTTCTCTCCATTTTGTAGCTGTGTTGAGTGTATTCTTTTTATTACGGTCTGTGAAACCTATTTTTTGTATTCATGCATAAACGTTAATACATTTAAATGAATACAAATTGAAATCACAAAAAAAACCTGTGAAATCACAAAAAAAACTGTAATCCAGTTTAAACTAAATGCTTTATTTTTTTTGTTTCACTTTTTTTTTTACTTTCAAGTAACAACATCCCGTGACATGTTTTTAAAAGGGACGTTCTTTAATTACAAGTGTGGTGCATTGTCATTGTTAAAGGGGAACAATGTGAAATATAGATGGAAAAGTAAGAGGCCTTAAAGTTTGGTGCACTTGTTTCAAGTTCTCAACGGCAAGTGTCGTATTATAAAAGTATATAATTTCCCTAAAGGGTCATTTTTCATACACTGGCTCAGGATCAGACTTTGGTTGCATAAAGATTGAAACTGATTCCCAAGCTGTATCTATAGCTATTGTTTGCTAATGTATCATGAAACAACTCTTAAACATGATGGCAGTTTGGATCTGTAATCTACATGAGTTGGTTTCTCGTGTGTCGGAGCTGAACCACACGTTCATAATGCTCAGGGAGCGGCGAGTGTGAGCTCCCTGTAGAGGAGTGCTTTTGTGTCCACAGTTTCTGTCTGCCCTGTGTTTACCAGTGATAGCTGACTAAAGGCCCCAAACTTATTTTGGAGGATCAATTCCGCTCGCTGGACGTTTATAGATCAACAAATATCCTGAGAGAACAATTTATTCAAATGTGCGTGTTTATTTTGTCTCTTGGTGGAGACAAATTAAATCCTGAGTGCCTTACTAACATTTTTTTGTATGTGTGTTCAAACTTCAGGAGACTTGAAAATAAACAGACGGGCTGTATACAGTAAGTAATATTTAAGTTATTTAAGTTTTTCTTTTCTGATCTTCCATAGCATAAGAACTCCCTGGAATATAAACCATAACGTGTCACCAGCCACTGAAGATAAAATAGGCAGTTTTATTGCATACATTGTACATGTTTCACTACCACAAACAAATGGGAGAGGCCTGTGAATTGGCCTACATTGGGTGTGATAGATTGGGTAGAAAAGTCCCTCTGGTGTCATTGTGAGTTGTTGAAACCGGAGATATTAGTCTTCTGGAGCGAGAGTGTCCTCAATACAGGTCCAGAAACTTCTTCCAGCGAGACTCTTGGGTAAATCTGTGTTGTGTCAAAACACACACATCTCAGAAATACATATCTCACACACACACACACACACACACACACACACACACACACACACACACACACACACACACACACACACACACACACACACACACACACACACACACACAGGGCCGGCGATTGCTATAGGCGAACTAGGCGACTGCCTAGGGCGACAAATGGGTTGGGGGCGCCCTCACAGCGCACATTTCAGCACTGTGAGCAATTCGCGACCACAGGCGCTGGCTCCCGCGAGCAGGGACCAAGACACGTCACATCAAAGATGTTCTATTACGGAGAAGACAACAACTCGGCCAAAAACTTGAATTTTTTGTCGAGAAAACGGGACGCTGATTGGCCAAGACTCGACACGTCACATCAAAGATCTTCTATTGTAAAGATGATTCACTCCAAAAAAATAAATCGTTTGTGCGGTCTGAAAAATGTGCGCGATCTGAAAAATCTATTGCGCGGCCACTTTGACTGGTCGAAACCATCTGGAGCACAGGGACGAAAACGAAAAAAGGGAGAAGAGGAAAAGAAAGTCAAGTATAGGTTTGTTCAATAAACATTTGAACAAAAAAGAGTGTTTTGCACAGTTTATGGAGTTAATTTAATCCTAACTTTGAGTGTGTAATAAATTATTTAAAATAATAAAAAAGAAAATGTTCTGAAACTATTCTGGTGTTTGTTGTCCATGCACCATTTATTGTTGAACAGCAATGTAGAATAGTAGAATTATAAGTGGGTGAAAAACTGCTATGCAAAGTAAAGCAGTTAAGTTAATATATGTCTCTTCAGTGATGTAAAGTATTGTGTGTCTGTGTGGGGGGCGCAAAACTCAATCTCGCCTAGGGCAACCAAAGGGCTAGAGCCGGCCCTGCACACACACACACACACACACACAGATCTTCATGAGCCCTCTGTGTTTTGCCTATACAATATCTATTGACTGTTTTAATTTATTTGTTTGGCTAACATCAAAAGGCAAACATTAAATAAATGCGCGATCATAGTGAGAGCTATTTGATTCAATGTTGCGTTATGATAAACTCTTATCTGTGAGTGGGGGGCACTCACAGATAAGAGTTTATCATAATTGTCCCTCACTCAGGAAAATATGAGTTGGCAGCTATGTTAGTAGCTAAATGCTAACGTCAACGTGCCGATATGCTCACAATGAAAATGCCAACATGCCGATGTTTGAAATGTTCACCATCTTGATTTAGCATGGTAGAATGCTAACATTTGCTAATTAGCACACACCACAGCACAAAATACAGACAACATGAATGCGTGTATCAAATTGCATCCAATCCATTCACTCAACTCACCTTAATGGGGACAACTTCCAGGTCTGAAAAGTGAAGTCAATGCAGAATTGCCTTTAACTTGCATTCCTTCTATTGACCAGCAGGGGGCGACTCCTCTGGCTGCAAAAAGATGTCCGATTTTACAAACGTCTATGAGAAAATTACCTTGCTTCACACAAGTTTATGCCCCTAATTGCTAGTTTAAAGTCGTGTTTAATACAGCATGATGTTCATTTAGTAAATTATGGTCCCACCTAAGAGGAAAACAGATGATAAAGCATAGCACGATTTAGGACGGGGCTACCTTGTGATTGACAGGCTGCTATGGCGACGCAGTGAGTCGTCCATGTTTTCGTCTTACGAATGTAACCCTTTCAAAAGGGTGTTTTCAGCTCATGAATGTTAACTGCAACATTTTGGTCACCTAGCAATGTCAGGTTGCACATGCCGAACACAAGGCTTCAAAACAACAGTCCACAAAAAAGTCACGCCGACTACGTCCATCTCTAAGTCACTCTCTGTGGGTGGCGGTAGATGAAAAGTCAGGGGATCGCCAATTTTCATAGAATGCACCCAGTGAGGACAATCAATGTCTGTATAAAATCTAATGACAAACCATCCCATAGTTGTTGACTTTCCCCTCCCTTTCCATGGCGCTAGTGTGGCTAAAACCCCAAATTAAAGGAATAGGCTAACATATTTCTGTTGTGGCTGGTGCCCTATGTGGTCTGAACAGGCCTCCTGTTGTGGTTCCAGTCTGTGTCTAGTGTTACAGGAAAATAGATATAGTAGATATAGAGTAACTATGGAAGGCCAAGAGCCTCCTTTCAACAAATAATTTGACCATACCTATCCTCTGTCTCTCTCCATATCCCCTCCTCCCTCCCGTTTCAGCCAATGGCTCTCAAACCCCCGTGAGGACGCAGTACCAAGGTAAGCATGAGCGGGACAGCCACCTCCACCTCCACACCTGCCCAGACATTCATGTTGAGGAAAAGCATGTCTGCATCCAGGCCACGATATGAGAACATATCAGTGGCTGGCTGTGTGTCAGTGAAAGAGAGTACAGATCAGTGCCTGGGGCTTTTTAAACAAGGTCACTTTCCCAGCTCTCCATTTCCCTAATCCCCATTTATGTGCTATGTAACCTCCCACCCTCCTGCATCCACCTCACTCTCTTCCAAGGAGTCATGTGGCTTATTGTGTGCCTTAACTTGGTAGGATTAGACTTTTTGCTATTAACTGTCATTACATTAGAGGCATGCTGGTCTGTCTTCTGATGTTTTTTTTCTCCACCCCCCCCCCCCCCCCCCCCCCCCCCCCCCCCCAAACAGAATCATGTTGTTAAATTGTCGCTGAAACAGTAGAGTTTCAGTAGAGCCTCAATCTGAAGGTCCTCATCTCACTCAAAGGCAGGGGAGGGAGTTGTGTTGAAACATTCACGCAAAAATGCATCTGTCAAGTATTGTCCGCCTATCTCTCCAAAGTACAACTGGTGAATGGACGTAGCCGGTGTGAGGGCAGAGTGGAGGTGTTCTACAATAACTCGTGGGGCACGGTGTGCGACGACGACTGGGACATGGTGGACGCCAACGTGGTGTGCCGGCAGCTGAGCTGCGGCGTGGCGGCGGCGGTGGGCAGCAGCTCTCAGTTCGGACAAGGCTCGGGGCCCGTCCTGCTGGATAACGTGGACTGCAGAGGGAGTGAAGCAGACCTCAGCCAGTGCCTTAGTCTGGGCTGGGGCGTCCACAACTGTTACCACTACGAGGACGTGGGTGTTACCTGCAGAGGTAAAGTCTTTACGCAACTTCTAAAGCCTAGTGTAGCATCCATGCCGGCGGTAACCCCTGCCATCAGTGTGTGAATGTGTGAACTATAAAAACTATAAAAAAGGAAAATAACCAATTTTACAACCTTTAGAACCTAATGATTCAAGTGTTCGTACTGGGGAAGTTGAGCTACCCAAACAAGTAAAAAACTATCCGCCGAGTTACAGACATCACTTTCCCAATGTAAGTCTATGGGAAAAAGTCTTTTTTGGCCACATGGCATCACGTGATGGACCAGGAAATCGTAATTACATCGTCTGGCCACTACGTAAAGTTAACCTCAAAGCCTGACGCTGTTCCTGGAGGCTTGGGCTGGCCCAGGACAGTATCCAATAAATGGCTGGATCCCACTGAGTAAAAAGGTGCATTTTCCCAAATTTGCCATGGAGCTCCAAACCTCCTTATTACACATTTTATGTTAAATATAGTATGCTCGCACAAAAGTAATGCATGATGACTTTACACTGCTCCAGAAAGAAGGGGCGGGTTGGGTTCCCTTGAATTATGATGTACTACACTTACCGACTGAACGAATGAGCTCAGAAGGCAAACATATTAAACTGTGTGCTGAGGTAGTGGAGAATCATCTCTTCATGTATGACCCTTGAAAGAGACGAGGACAACGTGACTAAAATCCCTGCCTTCTTTTTTTTGTTGCCGCTAGAACCAGCCGTGGTGGGGGAAAATGGTTTTGAGGATCGCACCACACCGCCTCAGGGGAACTCCGGTTTACGTAAGTGCTGCCTGCTTTTATCTAAATGAGACTGGTCGTCTGCCAACCTGAAACATCAGAGGGACGAATGTCTTTTTTTTTTATTTAGTTTTTTTAAGCATAAAGACAAATGGCCAAAATCCAGTAACAAATACGGTTATCTTGAGATAATATACCAAACAAGATTATTTGAAAAATGAATACTTGTAAACCAGATGTGTGTATAACTAACCCCAGATAGTGAAACAACAGTAGAACTTGGAAATGACTATAACAAACGTTACAACTGAAACCTTTTTGTGTATGAATTTGAAGCTGCACTCATCAGTATTTTTCCAGAACAGTTGATCACACAAGTACTTGTGCAGTACGAAAAATGGGTCGCTTGTACATTAATGATGAACCTCGGCATCACACGGGAGGCATGCAAAGTTAGCGGCAACTTCGAGCATTGAGCAGTTGAGCAGTCGAGACAAAAACAAAAAAGACAAAAAAGTGGCCAGAAATATGCTTAAAAATTAATGCCAATGTTGCTCCATGTCTGCTTGATTTGTAAATAGGCAAGTGTTTTCCAACATGTCAGCCACTACAACTTAAAAATGTGATACAATGTCAGTGTTTCCACCCACAGCTGGTTTCCACTACTCCCAAGTTGCCAAACAAATCCCGGGTCTAAGCATTTGACCTTGAACGACACAAACCACACCTGTATGTGGCGTTAATCTTCAGAGAACACGGCTGATGAAATGACTCGTCCGCCTCTAAAAAGGGAATCATGCCAGGCAGATTTGTGTAAAGGTTTAAGGACAGATGTTGCATTGTCTGTTGAAATAAGTAGATCAGACCATTATTCATGTGCTCATTCCAATGTAGCTCGAAAAAAAAGAAGTGATGCGCTGTTGGGAATACCTTTTATGTCATATATTCAGAGGAATTTAACTTCAGACCAGCTATTCTCTGTGTTTGTTTAGATGTTTTTTTTTATGCACTAGGATCAAATTCAGAAACACAGACAGACAGACAGACAGACAGACAGACAGACAGACAGACAGACAGGTGGCATGCCAGATGTTACTATGAAATGCAAGGGCAGGTTTCATTAAATAATGAACGATGACTTATTTTGTCATTGTGTGGGTCCAAAATGCAGGAATCCTACAGCCAGGCGTATTTAGAAAACAGGTTAATAACTAAATAAATCAACATAAATTGAATGGAGGGATACATCATATCAGTTTTGCGAAACTGTTATCACATTTTACACAAGATCAAAAGCTTTTCAGCTCAGTGGAAAGTATCTTTTGGGAAACAATACACCTCAAAAGGCCTCTTGAATTCCAGGCCGTCCTTATTGTTTGCCGGGTTGGCCTTTGTTGTGGTTGTTTTTTACCCTTAATTCCCAAGAGGATCCCAACCTAATTTTGTTCACAAGTGACGTATCTAGCGAACTCTCCGGTGGCCTTCATGAAACCCACCGGGAAATGTAGTGAAGCCAAACAGATCCACGGAAGCACATTTAACACATGAGAATGTCTATTGTCTCGGTTAGACGGTGTGTTTTTGTCTAGGCCGCAGCATAATGACAACACCTGTGCTTTGTGCTATATCAGATGTTCACCATAACTTTCACACTTCAGGAACCACAGAGGGCCACACCCTTCTCCTTACCCTATATCAATGTCCATTTGTCTTCATCACACGCACACCAATACTAGCAGTTATCCGAGCACATATTCAATTGGACATTAATGAAGATTCTAATAAAAGCAAGTCTTAAAATATGTTGCAAAGAAACACCAGTCCCTGTAAATCCCTCCCTCTCCATCTGGGTTTAGGTGATGGCACCATCTGGCTGGTGAATGGACCCAACGCCTGCCAGGGCCGGGTAGAGGTCTACTACCAGGGAGCCTGGGGGACAGTGTGTGATGATGACTGGTCCCTCAACAATGCCCGGGTGGTGTGCCAACAAATCGGCTGCGGCAGTGCCGTCTCTGCACACACCAACTCCTTCTTTGGCTACGGAACCGGCCGAATTATCCTGGACAATGTCAACTGCCAAGGCACCGAGCAGGAGCTGTCGAAATGCAAAAGCCTGGACTGGGGCAAACACAACTGTGGCCACCATGAGGACGCTGGGGTCACCTGCAGCGGTACACTGCTCTCAGTCCTGGAATATGCATCAACACAAGTCCTACGGATAGGAACTAGGAATCCTTCTCATTATTAAAACAAAACAATACTAAAAGGTCTACAGCCATGCTAGCAGCTCTGTCGAGCTAAATGCTAATGTCAACGTGCTAAACATGCTCACATTAATGATCCTAAGATGTGGATGTTAAGCTGGCCTGTATGGTTTACAAGAATCGCACAATCAATAGGATTCATCCTCTGAGGACCATGAATCTTGACCAAATTTTAAGGCAACCCATCCAATATAGCTGCTAGAAACGGCATAATAACCATTTCTTTATTGTGACCATTTACCGTGACATTTCTTCTGTCTATATTCAGTACTACAGACAATGACAACGTCAGTAGTTGTGGTAATAGTAGTGGTTGTGCCAAATATATGTGGCATTAGAAACAGAGGTGGAGATGATTAGCTTGACAGGTAGAGAATAAGTCAGTTAGTAATGTTGAGGTATAATTATGATAAGCTAAGGTAATTTATTGATTCTCAGAAATATGGAATAAGGAGGAGGAGATGGGTTTATATTAACAGTACTATAGTAGTGGTTTCTGTGTTAGTAACAAGCAGTAGTAGTATTAGATACAGTCATTTTAGAAGTACTGTACAAACAAAAATAAAAGAATATTTCATTTCCATTTATCCCCTCTTCAGGATCCACCACTATACCTCCTTTGGCAACGGAAAACCAGAGAGGGCTCTGGGTAACATATACCACTGAAGGTATACATCCGTAGTACACAGATGTGTATCTGCACACACACACACACACACACACACACACAAAATTTGCTTTTGCTAGATAATTTTTTGCCCCTGAAAATGAATTGTGTATTTTGGCCAAATGTCCAACAGGGAGAGCTATTTCTCTCCCATTGGCTTCAGATGTGTTACGCCACAGTGCCACGAATCATGGTGGTGAAAGTGTGTAACAGACCAACCTCATCAGGGACAGACAGGTCTGTCACTCTGGGGAATGGAGCCACCACGTTAACTAATCATGCATCTCATCTTCCCTCCAGCAACAGAACACATCCCAGTCACCACAAGACCAACTACAACAACTGTTACCACAATTGCCCAGACAAAAGGTAACAATGTTTAACTTTTAAACTCAATTACAGGACTAGTCAGAGAATACTATAGCACTTTGATGCAATTTTGGGCAAAAGACACTGCGGTGATGTATCCGTCTATATATTCCTGTGCAGGCAGACCAGCCATTCGCGTGATGAACGGTAACAGTAGCTGCCAGGGGCGTGTAGAGGTCCTCTACAAAAATATTTGGGGGACGGTGTGCGACGACAACTGGGACCTCATCAACGCCAACGTGGTGTGCCGGCAGCTGGGCTGTGGCCAAGCCATCATGGTCAAGAACCAGGCCTACTTCGGCTACGGTTCGGGTCCGATCCTGCTGGACAACGTGGAGTGTAAAGGCTTTGAACCGCAGCTGTCCGACTGCGGCAACCTGGGCTGGGGTCAGCACAACTGTGGCCACCATGAGGACGCCGGAGTTATCTGTGCACGTAAGGGCTGCCTGGACCTCTCCCATCTCCATGTGGGGCCACAGAGGGCCCCATCAAGTCGTGACGGAGCACATATACCGTGCTTGAACGTTGGGAAATGTCTGTGTCGCAAATCGCTATCTTAAGTCATCGATTCCACTGAAAGTTCATACATCCTCTTTATCCGCTCGTCTGTGCTCGCCCTGCTGAGCTGTCCGGTTGCAATGCATGACTGTAGTACTCTGAGGAGGAGACGGCACAGAGAGCATAAAAAATACAGCGGATGAGTCAACGCACATCAGCGTCACTGCCTGCCTGCAGGCCAAATTCCACTTCAAGGCTAAATCAAAAGCACACACAGACTCCTCTTTACTGAGATCCTTGTTTGAAGTCCATCAGAAAATATGATCATACATCATTTCTAAAAACGTTTTTAAAATCAGTTCTCTTTCGCTATTATTGCCAAAGGGGACATTATTATAACAGTTGCTGTTGAAATTGTGAAACAATGTTGCAAAGTGTCTCTAACTTGTGGAATTGTTCTTCTTCCCTCAGCTTTTGAATTCTCAAATGAAAATGGACGTGGCTTTCAAGTAACAGAGAGCATACCTGACGCTACCACCACGCAGCCCTCTGAAGGTTGGTGAAATATTAGCTCCAAACGGCACACAAATCCTCCTGTTTCCTCAGGGCCGGGTCTCACCTGAGTCTTCTTTGCTTTCGCAGGAACGGTGAGACTGGTTGATGGCCAGCACGAATGCGAGGGTCGGGTGGAGATGTACTCAAGTTCTGGATGGGGCACGGTGTGCGATGATGCTTGGGACCTCCCCGACGCTCGGGTCGTGTGTCGCCAGCTGGGCTGTGGAGAGGCATCGGTGGCTCGGGGAGAGGCGTTCTTCGGGCCCGGCTCAGGGACAATCCTGCTGGACAATCTCAAGTGCAGCGGCGCGGAGGCCTCCCTGCAGGAGTGCTCCCATATATCCTGGAATGTGCACAACTGTGACCACTCTGAAGATGCTGGCGTCACCTGCTCGCTGTCGTGATTTCAGCCGAACCACTCGCCCATCTCCACCATGGGCAGGAGGTGGGCGTGCCAACCTGGGACTTGTATATTATTATGTAAATAACAGCTTCCACATTGCTGAAGGAGTACTCCACCAACAACAACATGCAAAATAACTAATGTGACAATATATAATGACATACTATAAACTATCTATGCCTATTAAGCACTTTATAAATAAATATGATATAAAATACAATGTACATCGTTTTTCTGACCTCTTATTTGCCCCAAAATATTTAAATGTGTACGACACTAGAGGAAGCTCCTCAGTTATTAATTGTGTGGATGAAAGGAGACAAGTTTGTAAACTTCAGGTCCAAAATTTTGCAAATATGTATGATAAAGAAAACTAAGAACTACAAATAAACAAGTGATATACTACAAACCACAAGAATGTGAGATAACATGAACATCCCCAAATAAACTAGTTATATTTGGTTAATATACAGCAACTCTCCATCTACATATGTATAACGTGCTATTTAGGTTCTGTAAACCACCATATAAATAAATGTTACTAATAACCATTGACAAAATAAATGCAAATATAATTTTGGCATAAAAACAGATGTTTGAATTAGTATCTGTCATTGTCCTAAAGATGTGCTTTAATTTTGGATTCTTCTTCGATGGCACATGCAAATATGGTGACTCCACCATTTGTATTGGGGATACAACTCAAAATGTCTTCAGTTACATGGGGAGAGTATGAGATTTAAAGTTGGGCATGTTTAAACCTTTAGTTTTTTTTAATCCAGCCCACTTCCTTCCTGGTCATTTACCATTTGTAGCCAATATAAGATGCTAATGGTTGAGCTAATACATGTTCGGCTATTCAGCCAACGTAACCAAGAAAAAGACATAAGAGATAATTAGAGAATTCATATTGCAAAAGTAACTTTTGCCTCATTAGTCAAAATGTACTTTGAGATTAATTTAGCATTCTAAACTTGTATTTAGAAAAGTAAAACACAATTCAAGTTGGAATATGACTGGGTTAGTATGAATGTAGTTCAACAAAGAAAACATCTTGAATGGCTTTCAATAGTTTGATCGGCTCAAGAGCAAAGTTGGAGCTGAAACATCCAGCGTCTCCGCGGACCGGGAGACAGAGTGGACTGTAAAAGAGGGCGCGTTTGATGACTCATGATAAAATGACTCAGCAGGTCAGCGTTATGAGCTTGCTTCATACGTACAATCACAACAAATCACCAGAAATGGCATATCCATGGTAACAAAGACGGTTTCACAAACAACTTTTATTGCCTGAGAACAAATGCTTTAAAAAAAGTTGTTTTATATTAATAATAACATTTCTGATTCTCCATGATTTAAAAGATAAAGAAGTGAGACTGTTGAATTCTAAAATCTTTAACTTTTCAATGTTATCTGGCTCGTTGTTATGCTTCTCCTCTGCCAAGCAACACGATTGCAGTCAAACAAGATACGAGTGGCTCCGTGGTCACGGGTGTGTCTTTCCTTTATCAGCTTGGGAGGTGACTCAGACCATCAGACCTGAGGGCAACTCAACTATAATCATTATCATAGAAATACAATGTGAAACAGGATTGAAATATTACCAGTTACTACTTACATTTTAACCAAAAAAAGCTATGGGACTTGCAACTTGAGGCTCACGTTTCACATTCTATAAAGTGACGCGTAAAACAATAATAAATACATTTGTGTATCTCCATGGAGTAACATATTGTGAGAATATGATCTTGTGACATACTGTATGTGTGTTTCGGTGGGGGGGCCCTTGGGTAGAAATAAGCTGCTGGGCTACTTGCCTTAATGATCGAGGAATATCAACAATGTTGACATTGTTAGCAGCTGAAATAAAGGGGGCCATATTCTGGACATGAGGCCCCTCTATAAGACACGCCCATTACCACAGTGGTGGGTGCTTTAGCAGTGCAGACTCCTGAAGTCAGAGCCAGGCCTTTGGAGCAGACTCCATCTCCTGGGTCTGGGGCCCAGGAGATGGAGTCTGCACAGATTCACTGTTTATATACACTTCATACACACTGTATATACACTTTGCATTTTTGCACTTTCTCTATTGTTTAAATGTAACTTCCTAAATTAATACTCTCTGCGCTGTACATATCTTTCATCCCTGTTATTTTCATTTTTGTATCTGAAAGCTGCTACTTGGGGATGAATAAAGTATATATCCATCCATCCACTCGTTTGGCTGTGGGGGTGATCGAACACTCGACTACAATAAACAACATTTTATTTAATTAAATTAATTAAAAAACGACCCCCTTTCCCTCCGCGTGTACAATGCCGGACTGTGGGGCAATAGGCTGCGCTGTCATCTCTCCGGACTGCCGGGGTCGTTACATCACTCCGGTGAGGACACGCCTTTTTTCGGGGTGGTGACACACACCGAGGGAAAGTGCTCGGAGGGGGAGGGGTGTCCCGTCGGCAAGGCGCACAGACAGCAGGCAGCAGCTGCAGCGAGAAGGACCCCGGCGCCGGAACTCTGCATTAAAACATTTTAAAAAAAAAAGCAGCACACAATACGACTTATTTAGCTCCGACACGCAGAAGACGAGCGAAACTCACACACCACATCCAAAATGGTAGACCGCGAGCAACTGGTGCAGAAAGCCCGGCTGGCCGAGCAGGCGGAGAGGTATGATGATATGGCAGCAGCCATGAAATCGGTAAGTAGGTTTCCTCCGTTAGGACCACTTCTCTCGGAGCATTAAACAAGTAAAATAAAGCATATATGTATGTGTATATATAAATATCTTGGTGTGTGCTTGTGACAGCCAGCTAACCCTGCGTTAGGGCAGCAATACGCAGCCGAGGGACCGTGCCTCTGTGTCCGAGCACATTTTCTGACTGAAGCGAAGAAGCCACGCGAAATTGGTGTATGAAAGTTATGATTAAAGAGCGCGTTGAGGGGAAAGACGTGTTTGCGAGCGGCATTGAGCACTGCCATAGTAAGGTTTGGGAAGCATCATTTTTGAACGGCACCGCGAGGCCCGTGAAGCCCTCGCTGCTCACGTTAGGTCCCCGTGTCATCGTCAGAGGCGTCGGGGGAAACAGTCTGGAGGCGACGCGGCTCCGCTGGGAGCCACTCGGTCCAGAGCAGTGAACCAATGT
Organism: Myoxocephalus aenaeus; assembly: GCA_038501785.1. NCBI lineage: Eukaryota > Metazoa > Chordata > Actinopteri > Perciformes > Cottidae > Myoxocephalus > Myoxocephalus aenaeus. Next base: position 6,495,273 of record JBAMJR010000195.1, read on the forward strand.
CTGCTGTGTTGGGTTATTATTTTTTGGGGGTGGGGGGTATCGGCGGTGTGCTGCGGTGGATTGTGGTTGAAATGCGGACTGTTTGATCTTGGGGCGGTGCCTTTCACCAGGCTGCTTTAAAAAAAAAAAACGACGAGGCTGCTCCGTTGTAAAAAAAAAAAAAAAAAAAGAAGAAGCACATTATTGACTGAGATGTGATTTAAACCGTCTGTCTGGGTCAAATGTGGGCTTGGTAGCGAAATGAGCCCGTCGAAAGATGCGCATACCGGCGGGGCAGAGGGTGGTACCGCGGGGGGATGAGAGGCGACGCGGCCGGCTGGGCTCGGGGCTCCGGTGCGCGTAATGCTGAGAAATAACGAGGCATCGACTGAGTGTGATACACCACTTTTCTTTAAACTCGACGTGAAGCGGCAACGGGCAGGCAGGCGTGTGTGTGTGTGTGTGTGTGTGTGTGTGTGTGTGTGTGTGTGTCTCTGTCTCCCCCCCCCACCCCTCGTCCTATTGGCACTGGGTTTGGCGCATTGGGAAGCGCAATGTTGGCTGAAGGTTGATCGCAATCGATTTGCGCAGAAGCGGGCGCACACAAAAAATAATAAGAAAAAAAAAAGAAACGCGAAGAGTCCACCTTTACGGACGTGGGTGTCGGTGGACAGGCGGCGTCTCCAGAACCTCATCCGTGGATGTCATATTGCAGCAAACTGTCGTGTGTGTGTGTGTGTGTGTGTGTGTGTGTGTGTGTGTGTGTGTGTGTGTGGGCTTGCCCGTACCAATCGGTGCCGTGTAGCAACCGCATCTCCTGCGTCCTCGACCTCTTTCACGGCAGGTTTCCCTCCACACAGAGGCGTGTGCCGCAGCATCTGGCAGAGATGCAGCACAGGCCCACCCGTAGTGCACCATTTCATATAGGCTGCATCTCTCTTTTTTTCCTTCTCTCTTCTTTCTTTCTTTACATCACAGCTTCACAAAGGCTGCATCTCTCTGTCAGTAACTGTCCGGACAATGAGATCATGGAGGAAGGGACACATTAGCAGGGAAAGTTGAGTAATGTTGTGCTGCGGTTAGAATAATGGGCACAATATCTGTGCAGGACTTCATATTGTGTCTGTGGTTACTAATAGTGACTCAGTGATAATACTTTATTGTAGCAGTTACTATGCCTTTCAGAGGCTAGTACTTTTGGTGTCATATTTCCATAATGATCATAGAATTCAATTTTTTTTTGAGAGTTGCATCAGTTTGCAAGGCCAGTCCTGCTAGCAGCAGCCTCAGCATGGGAGCCCACAGCTAGACAGGCCAGTGGAGGCAAGACTAGTGGAACTTTTTAAAACCACATCAGCTTCAACTCCCAAGAGTCAACAAGTTAGCTGCTGGCGTGGTTAAAAAGGCCTCCCACCACCCTGCTCCCGATTTATGCTGAGTCAGAGAGAGAGAGGGAGAGAGCTGCCCCTCACACAGCCAGTCTCTCTGCAGCACCCAGGCAGCGGGGTGTGTCTGCTGCCTCGCCCATCTTTCGATGGGGAATCCCTCGCCACTGCAGACATGGCAACCCGCCCCCGGGCGGTAACGGAGCCAAATAGCCCAGGCTTTACAGAACAGGATGCTGTAGACTCAGGAAGCAGGCCCGACCGAAATGAACGATTGTGTCGATGAAATGCTGCTAGCACTGCATTTGTTTTAAAAGAGAAAAAAAAAGTCTGGATTTTTACAACCGACAAACGTCCCAGCAGAGTCTCGTTATCAGGCCTCCCGTGTCTTTCCAGCCTCATCTTTTAGAAGCTATGTCACAGGTTTTGGAGCCTTAAATCTGTCTGTGTGTGTCTGTGTGTGTGTCTGTGGCGGCTGCGAGCGACCGGTAACGGATCAGAAAGGCAGACCTAGTGTTGTTCTTTTGTGAATTGTCCTTAAATCTAAAGAGCACAGAATTGGCAAGGCGTGTGTCTCCAGCGGGCCTATTAGCCTTGGATCAAGAGTCAGGAAATGAAGTTAGGAGCCTGGACTTCTTGACAAAAAAAGCCACATGAATAGAAACAATTAATTATTGTGGAATTTATATTCTTGGGGAATTTTTTTCGAGAACGGGAGCTAATGGTTTGCTTGCTGCCATTTCATTGCTTCAGATATCAAATTGATCGCAAATAAATCTCTAAATATCAAGTTGCAGTATTCTTTCAAGCCTCACCACGCGGAACCTCCTTTCCATACAAACACGGGTAAAAATGTGCTTCATTGAACGTTTGACCCGACTCACTCGAGACCCCTTTCCCAAGTTAACCCCGAGAGCCACTGTTCACAGAGACAATCCAAATGACAGCCTTTGATTACGTCATGTAACTACACAACGGGGGATGAGTTCAAAGTTCATTTTATCTTGGTCTCTTTTTTTTTTTTTACACTCGGCTTCATACATATATATTCAATATAACTTTATATGTATGCACAGTCACTCACATGTCCCATTAGAGAGCGTCTTAGGAAGTGCCAGGCACAGAGAGCCAAGGCTTCCGTCCCACTTAATGAACTGGAGGCATTATTCTCTCATGGAAGTCTGTGCGATGCATTAACGGATGTATTGTGCTGCAGCTGCTGAATGTAGGTCTCATGTGTACTGAGTAGTATTTGCTGCATTGGATATAGAAAAAGAAAGGGCAGACACACGTGGCTGTACATCGAAGGGGTGCAACAGAATGGCTGATTAACTGCCTCCATTATGATTATTTTAAAGCTGTAAAAACGTTTGTATTTATTCGATACCTTTCTTTGTTGAAGTGTTGGGTTTTCAGATACAGTGTAGGCCGTACGCTCTGCATCTGTACCAGAAGGGAGTGACCCAGCCCAAATGTAGCGGCTGCATAATACAACTGCTCCGTTGCAGGTGGGACCGAGTGGGAGTGCAAACGTCTAATATATGAAAATATGATCGTTCTTGGACTTCACTGTCTGTGAATGCAGTGACCGTGTGCTACCAAATAATGAAATAAACCAAACTGACATTTCAGTGTCTCGTGTAGGCCGTTACACTTGACTGAACGCCATCACTGCCACTCTGAAGTCTGACACTTCAGCATCTGATTTGTCTGTCACTATGGGAAACAACATAAGCTGGAAGGGAAACAGGGACTTGATCCAGAAAATAAATAAAATATATATATATATATATATTATATGTATGTTATCCACTTTTAATCCTCGCTGCCTAAAACTCTACAGACTAGTGTCTTAGTTTTTGCCGGCGGACACATTTTCAGCAGAAAACAGTGCTGCGGGATGCAGGAGTGATCTGAATCTGAGGAGTGGGTGTGAGTGGGATGGTGCATCTTGTGGGAGATATCTTCAATGCAAAAGCAGATTTATTGGCTAAAAATGTGCCCCTGGTGAGAGTGGAAGAGTGTTTTTTAAAATGTATTATAAATTAGACACCTATGATTAGCATAATTTTAGATCCAGATTGCAACAATTAGTGCAATTATTAAAATATCTGCCTTCTCTCAGTCATTTTTGGAGTTTTTCTCAGTCCAAATATGAATGCAGCCAATGTCATCTCGGGACACTTCAAGATGTGCCGAAGTGAGTCTCGAGTCAGTGGTGAGTCACAAAAGGCACTACGAGAGAGAGAGAGAGAGAGACCCACCTACATACGCTATAATCACGTCCGCTTTACAACATCTTTCTTACTTACATTTCCAGCGGAATTGAACGGAGCGATATTCCCCACAGCAGTACTTTATTACCTCGCGGCATCATGATGTCTAGTTTTTCCTTTTGCTTAGTCACTGTCATGAGTGCAGGGAGGGATGGAAATACTGGCGGCATCGGAAGGCATCACATTGACACATCTACCCTGAGTTGTAGTTGTGATACAGTTCATACAAAAAAAAGGAGTAAGTAGAGAGTATGCATACTCCCTACTCCTCAGTGTGGAGTGTGAGAACATGTACAGATGAATGTCTGTGTTCAGGATGTTCACATAGTCTTGTATGGAGACAAGTACTGTACAGTATCCCATTCCTTCATTAACACTGGAGTGGTGAATAACTAGTTAGTAGTATCACTTTAAGTGACAATTACCAGAGCACAGATAGGAATGACTTCGGTTTTAAGAGTTTAAGGTTTTACTAAACACCAGATCTGTGGAATTTTCTAGCTTGCAAAAAATAAAACGTTTTTTTTAAATGCCTCCCGATTTAATTTTGGTTAGGTTCTTTATTGTGTTTCGTCTTCTTGGGTCAAGGAGTGAAATGCCACTCGGCACCATATTTCATGTTCGTAGTAGAATGCATGGAAGTCGTTGCCTTATTGCTTTGGCACCACGATGCGGGGTTATTTGTTTGGGATTTCATGCCCCTGAACGAGTTAACAGGATTATTACAGACCCAGAAAGTGCAAAAAAAAAAGAGTGATTTTGACAGGATGGGACTGGCTAGGAGATGGCCCAACCCTAAAAGCACAAGTGTGACACGTCATCCTCTGCCCCTGAGCCAGTCCATGACCAAGTATTAGTAATGCAATTACACAATAATCTCAGTGCTGTCATCGTTCGCAACACTACCAGCCAATAGGTGATGAGTCTGCAGTGCCTCTGGACTGCGTTACCATTCATTAATGGGACCTAGTGGTTATTGCATGACAGGTAAACATTAATAATGTTTGTGCCGTCACAGAAGTGAAATAGGAGGTTCCATCTTAACCCTCATCTGACCCCGAAGGCAGAGCCTTTGACAGCTAAGCAAGAAGAAATGTGGGCTGAACACAATTTACTGTCTGTTTTTTGTTGAAGCAGTTACTTTAGTCCCAGTCATATTTGAGACATGTACCAGCATGCGATAGGGGACATTTTTTAAACTTTTGGCCACATTGTATATGGCCTGTTTTAATGACAGCAGAGTACTAACAGAGAGACTTGCATTAACTAGTGTTTGACCTCTCACAGGTCTGCATATCTTAATCATTCCTTTTGAGTGATCAACCCTTCATCCGTTTTATTGTCGAACACGCATCAAAAGCTACGGCCATACATGGTAGCGTAGCAACGACGTGCTACTTGAAGTGCCCGCTCCACCACGACTGAGGAAAAAATGCATACACGGCTTTGCATCCCCCCTTTTCTCAGCACCGAGGCTTCCAGCCCTATTCACACCGCCACTGACGACAGGTGGTCCTCGGCGCCTTTGTGCTCTGCCGCCTGAGAGAGGGTCGGCAGGGGGGTTGTCACATCAGGTTAGGAGAGCAAGGGCAAATGAGCAAGGAAAAGACAGAAGGAAAGCGTGGAACGGGGAGCTGTGGGACTGTGGCAAGCCTTCATTATGGGAATTGTAATCCATTAAATGGAAATGTAAGGCGGCGGGCGTTGAGGTCTAACCCAGCCTCTACTTAGGCCCGACGCATCCCCTTACTCTCGCAGCCCTGCAGCTCTTACAGTGTCTCTCCTGTGGATATTAATGGTCATGCAGAGATCTGTCAGAGGAAGTTATTGATTGTCCTGCCTGGCCCTTTTGTTTGCATTAACACTCAGCTGTTTGGAAGTTTGACTGCCTTGTTCAACGATGAGTCACGAGAGAGTTGACGCGATTGATGAGCTTTATGGGCAGACAGAGCTCCATTGTCATCGGCCGCACCGCAGCTTCCGTCGGGGCTTTCTGCTCGCCCCGCAGCCTGAAACAAAAGGCATACATGTTTTTACAGACGTGTTAGGGCCTTGTTTTTCTGACCTCGCCGTTGCTCCAGCGCCGATCTACTCTGCTGGTTGCATTTGCTGTCGGTCAGATACTTGTTTATGCTAGTTGTAATTTTAATGGGCTATGGTTGTGCTTCAGCAATGAGTAATGGCGGCAGGGTGAATTTCTACTGTGCTTTTAAGTGGGATCATTACGCAACGGATTCCATTTAGTGTTTGCCTGTCTTCTACTCGTTCAGTACAGAGGTCATTTTATTTATGACTGTTGTTCATTTTTTACAATGTCTTGTAAAGGAAGAGGAAACACTCCTTAGTGAGCGAGCACAACAGTCAACAGCCCCCTAGAGGCTGCACCGCATGTCTGTTGTTGCTCACAGTGACCATGCCAACATTTTGATGTTTTCGAAGGTAACATTTACTAGGTTCACAATCTTGGTTCAGTATGCCAACGCTTGCCAATTAGCACCTAACAAAGTGCAGTTTATTTCACCAAAAGCGGTGCAAATTTTCCGCGCGAGTAGATTACGTGCAAAGACGATGCACAGACGCGAATGGATGCGAACAACCCGAATTTCGCGAAGCACTCTGTGTTGCGAAAGCCAATCAGCGTCGAGTTGCTCCGCCCGTCATCAGACGTCCTGCTGTTGTTTAATCAAATTGGCTACTGGTCAGCCTGAAGTAGCGCTGGAAGCGGCAGTCATTCAGACGAAGTCAGTGAAATTCACCGAGCTGTGTGCGGCTACAGATGATGTTATGAACCCAAACACGGGGGCATTTAATGTTCCGACGTTTGTGGAATTTCCACAAATAAGTATAAAGCAGAAATAGGTCATTTCCATGGCGGCAATGATAACTGTTTTTAAAAACGGAGATAAGCCACGCCCCCTTTCCGGCGCGAATGAAGCGAATAAACCACAAATAGTCCAGCAAGTAAACTCGCGTGAATTCGCAATGCTTTTGGTGTGAACGCAGCATAAGGCTGATGGAATGTCGTGCTACAGGTATTTGGTCAAAAACCATTGAACAAATTGAAATTTTGACCCGATGATTGAGCTAGATTAAAATTCGAGGGCTCACCAAAGCCAGTAGAATAGTTGTCAGGATAGTTCACTCAAAACCAAACATGTGGATGCGCCAGAGAAAAGGTTGAGATCACCAACGTCATTTGTGGGAACCATGAATGTCCGTCCCAAAGTTAATGACAATTTACCAAATAGTTAAGATGTGATGGTGGCACTGAAAGGTACTTGAACATGTGTACCAAGTCTTACGGCGTGTTCACACCGGACGCGGCGCGAATTTGCGGCGCGGCCAGATTACATGCAAAGTCAATCCACAGACGCGCCGCGAATAGCCGTTTTTTCCCGCGGGGCGGCGCGATAGACGCGTTTGAGGCGGCGCGAACACAACGTTTGACGAGGGGCGAACAGAGCGAAGGACGCGGCGCGAAGGACGCGGCGCGAATTCGCGCGAGTTGAATTATCGCGTGACGCAAAGTTGCATCAGCCAATCAGCGTTGAGAAGCTCCGCCCGTCATCACCGCCGTCTTGCCGGTCCTGAGTGAAACTGTTGCTGTCATTCAGACACTGTTGTGGGACCCAGACACCATGGAGTTTGATGTTCCGACGTATGTGGAGTTTACACAAGTATAAAGCAGAACTAGTGGTTAATTCAATGGTGGATGGCAGAATCGGTATCCGTTTTACGGAGATAAGCCAGACACAGTTCCTGGAGGAACCGAGCTGTTTGCGGCTACGGATGGTGTTATGAACCCAAACACGAGGGCGTTTCATGTTCCGACATGTTTGGGACTTCCACAACAAGTATAAAGCAGAACTAGTGGTTATTTATTCCATGGTCGATAGCGGAAATGAAAGCTCCTTTCACAGAGACAAGCGACTGAGATAAGCCACGCCCCTTTCGCGGCGCGACGTTTCGAGTTTGGTGTGAACACCCTCGTTTCACTCGCGCGAGTAAACGTCCGCGGTGAACGCGGCGCGAATTATCGCGCCGCATCCGGTGTGAACACGGCATTAGTGAAATCCATCCAGTAGAAGATAAGATGGCGATAAGAGAAAAGGTCCAGGCAACCCCCAAGCTCAAAAGGGTTCACCCTCTGGGGACCATACGTCTGTACAGAACTGCTTTTTGTATTTTAAGCTACGGAGTGGACATTTTGACCCAATGGAGGTGAAGAAAGCTCATGGAAGTGGCTCATCCTCTGGGCAGCATGAATGCGTTTGGCGGGACATACCACCTAACTGGCATCACCATCCTCAGGCCCTGCATGCCATTTTCATGCGCAGGCTGCAAGCTTTTGAATAATTTGTCTGGAGCCATGAAAATGACATTGCTGTGGCTGACTACCAGTGTTAGAGTTGGCTGAAAGGTGCGAGATATGAAATGGCTCGTTTGCACTTATCCCCACCCACAGTGCTGCAGCATTCTCCATACCATCAGCCATGTCAGCATCCTCGCCATTAGCAGCTTGTGGCCAGCGTCTCCAGCAGAGATAGAAATGGCTCTCCCAAACAAAGCAGATTTTGCAGTCGCCATGGAAACAGGAGATTGCATCAATGATTCGTCTTTGGCCTCCCCTCCCTCCCTCCCCCCTTTACAGTAATCTCATTAAAGATGGTCCGTTATGTAGAAGAGAACTGCGGCTCTGATCGCATTCATGTCTGCTGAGAATGAGTTAATCAGAGAGAGACATGAGCAGTCGTACGTTTCGTGTCGATAGACTGGAGTAGCAACTGGAGCAGGGATTAACAGCTACTGTGTGTTATTGGAGTCTAACCAAAGCAGAGTGACACAGCTGTCGGATCATCAGGACTAGGATGCACCCCAAAAGGTCACAGGTTTAAGCTATCCTGTCCTTGAGCGAGACGTACCCTGAGGCTCTGCCATGTGTCGAGGATGCTGCACACACACACACACACACACACACACACACACACCATCATGCAGCATAACCTCTGGGGAATAATTGTTTTACAGTGTGATTAAAGAGTTCCAAGTGACCCGTTGTCCTCTTTCTAACACTGCAGCAGCAGAGTGATACCCACCTGGGTGGTTTGGAGAAGTCGCATGAAATGCCAAAAACTAATTCATTTGAAAAATCATGTTATTCTCAGCCACGCTACCACGCCTCTGTGGATGATTACCAGTCTCTGAAACAGTCCACTTTGGTCCAGACAGAACTATCTATTGAATGGATTGCTATAAAGATCAGACATGTCATGTTCCCCAGAGGGAGAATCCTAATAACCTGGGTTTTCCCATGACTTTTCATTTACTTAACCCTAAAATGGAAGTATTAATTTTGCTGTTAAGGCACAGTGCTCCAATTTATTTAAATGCTGAATGAATGTACCAGTGTTACCGACAAAGTATGATTTTTAGCCTTTTCCTATTTAAATACATAAGGAAGATCAGCACAATCCCCTCAGTTTTACATGCAGTTTTATGGTGACCGATACAGCGTTCAGTATGGCCCATGGCCAAGCTATGGCGTGATGAGCCGTTCCACGTGACCGGCCGGGGCCCCCTGTTCTGCTATGCTCATGGAACTGAGAAAGAAAGTAACAGGCTTTACACTCAGAAAAGGTTTGTAAAGATGCCTCTGCTGCACAGTCCCAGTGGGGTATAAAGGCTTAAATCCTCCAGCCAGACACAGGCCTGTCCAAACAAAACAAAACCAGCTTTCAGAGCTGCGGCCAGCCAATCAGGAGTCACCTCAGAGGATGGAGGCGTGGCTCACCCTGCAGAGGCAGTTGCCTTGAGAGTTGTAAAGTTGGTCTGGAAGCATTCGTGACAAGTTTGGGATGGCTTTAGTTTGACATGTACAGAGGATTAGTCATACATTGTAGCATGTTAGAGGTTATAACTTCCCACTTGTCAACTGTTACATAACTCTTCACATAGATAAGATAACTGAGATAACAAAAAGACATGAACGCCTGTACATTTTTCCTCTCTCTCTCTAGGTGACAGAGCTGAACGAAGCGCTATCCAACGAGGAGAGGAACCTGCTCTCCGTGGCCTACAAGAATGTGGTCGGGGCGAGGCGTTCATCCTGGCGCGTCATCTCCAGCATTGAGCAGAAGACGTCCGCCGACGGCAACGAGAAGAAGATCGAGATGGTGCGCGCCTACCGGGAAAAGATCGAGAAGGAGCTGGAGGCCGTCTGCCAGGACGTGCTCAACCTCCTCGACAACTTCCTGATCAAGAACTGCAACGAGACGCAGCACGAGAGCAAAGTGTTCTACCTGAAGATGAAGGGTGACTACTACCGCTACCTGGCCGAGGTGGCCACGGGGGAGAAGAAAGCCGCGGTGGTGGAGTCCTCCGAGAAGTCCTACAGCGAGGCCCACGAGATCAGCAAGGAGCACATGCAGCCCACCCACCCCATCCGCCTGGGCCTGGCTCTCAACTACTCCGTCTTCTACTACGAGATCCAGAACGCCCCGGAGCAGGCGTGCCACCTGGCCAAGACCGCCTTCGACGACGCCATCGCCGAGCTGGACACCCTGAACGAGGACTCCTACAAAGACTCCACTCTGATCATGCAGCTGCTACGAGACAACTTGACGCTGTGGACGAGCGACCAGCAGGACGACGAGGGAGGAGAGGCCAACAATTAAAGAGTCCAAAACCTCATTCTGCCAAAAAACAAAAAAAACACGCGCGCTCACAAAATAATACTAGTTAAAAAGTTCTTAGAAATAAAAAAAAAATTAAGAGGGTGGGGGAGGGGGGAGGAACGTCGGCAGCCAATTCCGCCGATGGTACTAACTTGGCTGCTGTTCTTTATTTTTCAACAAATTAAAAGTGAAAGAAAAAGAAGAAAAAAAAAGGTTGACGGAGGGCAGACAATTTTAGTTTGAGAAATAACCTAGGATTAAAAAAATATATATAATAAAAAGAATGAAACCCCCTTCCTTGGTAGCCTCTGCAGCGTTTGCCAAAATACCACTTTAGAAGCAAGAGGTATGTCGTTCATCACAGTGTGACGATTGGGTAGCCACGCCTTCTCACTGGCACAGACCGGTCTTATGCGCAAATGAAGCTGAGCTGTCTTATTGTATTTGGTGAGGGGAGGAGCATTCGGAAATTGAGTTTTCGATGCTCGAGCATCCAGAAAGATCGGAGTAACCTTGAATGTCGCGGCCTTGCCTAGAGAGCAAGAGAGAGAGAGAGAAAGACGAGAGAGAGAGCGAGAGAGGACGGGTTGCAGAGGTGGAGAAGGGCTTTTATAGGGGCGTCATCGTTGACACCTTTAGTTGCACCACACAATGATCGTCTGGTGACAAGCACGTTGTCTCTGTTATTGAGGATGACAAAAAATAAATTGTTTTTGTTTTTGCTTTGTGTCAGGTATGTGTCCAGCTCAGTCACACTGTAACTAAAAATACAAATTCATGACGTAAACTTAGTGCGGCTTGTCCCTCTCATGTGCTGATGTGCTTTATTAAATAAATTAACTGTTTTTGGACACCTAATTCTTATTGTCAGTATTGTCGTTACTATAACAACTACTATTGGCTCCTTGTAGGAAAAACTAAAACTATTTGATTCACAGAAATCCAGATTGCAAAATTAAATGAATGGAAATAAAATTAAAAAAAAAAGGTAATTGAACACGCTATCACGAGTCGACCCTTAGTCTCCAGTTATACGATCACCATAACAAGCAGCAGGACCTCGGAAACGGCCGCTGGAACCACAGACTCCATTCGTGAACTCGGTACAGTTTGTGGACAGAGCACATGCAACGTTAAGTGGAAGCTCTAAAAGCAGATCTGAGGTTTGTGGATTTACTTTGTCTTCAGTTTCTTCTTGGTCAAGAGATGCACTTGCCTATTATACTGTTTCTTCAGTGTAAGATGATAACTGCTCCAATATTCTCCATAATACAATATTGTGCATGCTGGTGATGTATTTATACAGTAGCTTCGATTTATTAACTTATACTGTAGATGTTATGTATTCATATGAACATGGAATTACTAGACCTTAATCGGATTATTTTCTATTTATTTCTTTTTATTGCGATTGTTAGCTAGACCTTTCTTTTAATCTGTGTTTTCTTTACTCCATTTGCTGAAGTACGCTATACCAAAACAGTGATTGTTGACAATAAATTGATCTGTTACGGACATCGCTATGGTCCCATGCAATTCTTGGTAAGGGTGACAAAAAAAGATAATTGTCTTGGCTTGTTGTATTGGACAGCTTTAGTCCATTGACCGTGACTTAATGGGAATTACAATAGATACAATCAAATGGTAATACACCGCTACATTTTCATCCCTACTTTTGGTGCGCAACAAAGTGAGTGAAATACAGACTTTTGGGATGGGTAGCAATAGCAATGTAAAATAAATACTGTTATAAATTTAGCATTAAAAATTAGATGCTCTGAAGTGTCATCAGCTAAATTGAAAGCAAGTATTGAAAGTAAAAATCGGCTGTTCGTGATGCGGAACGGCTCTCGAAGGAAACCATGACATTTTTTAATCAGGAGAAAGGAATCATATTTTATGAGCTGGTCAAACCAAACAGAGCTGTCAAATAAATGTAGTATAAAAGTATTTTTTTTTTCCTCAAATGTAGAGGGGGGAATTTGTGGGGTACGTAGATACAGTAGGCTACTAGGTTTCCATCACTGTTGCTGGACACCCTGCCGGCCGGGAAGTAACAGCACACACTGAGGACAATCCAACAACACTGGAAGGAAGCAGTCGTAGTTCATTACCCCCTCGAGGACGAGTGCATTCAAGAGTCACTTGGCTCTGGCAACAAACAGCAGAGAACAGCTGGAAGTTCAAGAATTTTCCTGAAAAGAAAAATATAACCTGCAATTAGTGTGAGTGAGAAGTGAAAGACAAATACTGCATTTTATAACAACTGTCACATAGAAAGACATAGGAAAGTGGTATTGCATGAATATTTTGCAGAAACTGGTCCTATTTTATTTTGCATTAATGCAACATGCAAGTCAGATGTACGGGATACTGTTGGTTCATCAATATCTCTGAAATATTGTCTGTTCTCTTGCACTCCAAATCCTGATGTATTCTAGACAGAGAAGATATTTAAAAAACACAAACATTGCAGAAGTAGGGTTGTGCTCCGAAACAAAAAGGACATGCAACGAGCCTTCAGCCACAGAGGCGACACACAAAGAAGAAAACATCCCCACGGCAGACAAAATAAACTATACAAACTGCACACACACCGCGTGGCAAGAGAGTGCTATTTTACTCACCTGTCTGACCTCCTTGTGCACCGTGAAGTCCTCCTCGGTCTGTTTTTAGGGCCATCTTTTCAACGCGAGCATTTTAGCATGCTAGCAATTAGCCGGAGTGCGCGCAACAAACGAAGTGGGTGTGTTTGAGTTGGGTCACTGGCTGGGTGTGTTCGCCAGGTGGGCTCAATTAGTGATTATTAAAGTAAATGCAATCTTTTTTTTACTGCGTGAAGACGCAATACTAATAACCATTACCATGTGCTAGACATCTGGCCAGTGAACGCAGACATTTAGAACAATTTCAGGGTAAGCTGAGTAAGTCACCTCTGGCCTGCAGCTTCAGACAGACAGGTGAACAGTAACACCTGCAGCTTCAGACAGACAGGTGAACAGTAACATCTGCAGCTTCAGACAGACAGGTGAACAGTAACACCTGCAGCTTCAGACAGACAGGTGAACAGTAACACCTGCAGCTTCAGACAGACAGGTGAACAGTAACACCTGTAGCTTCAGACAGACAGGTGAACAGTAACACCTGTAGCTTCAGACAGACAGGTGAACAGTAACACCTGCAGCTTCAGACAGACAGGTGAACAGACACACTCGCAGCTTCCTTCCTGTTGCTGATGTTTTGGCTCCATTTGATACATTTTCAGACTTATAAAAGCTTATTTTTTGAATTTTAAAATGTTATTTCAACTCTAACAGAATGTGACTTAAATACAGTAATTACAAATACAATACATACTTAAGAATTATAGGAATACAAGTACAATTACAGTAAATAAGAAATACAAGTAAAAAGCCACTTTGTGAAAGTGAATTTGTTACATCCACTCACGGCACAGATACAATGGTGTTTTTGCGCAAAACGTTAACGTAATGTGAGAATGCTAACATGCTCACAATGGTGATGCTAACGTGCTGATTGCTGGCAGCAGGTGTGATACCCAGGTGTCACCATGTCCAACATCTTAGTTTCGTTTGTTGGCATGCTAACGTTTGCTAATGGCAACATGTTTGACCTCAAGATAACACTAGCGGATAAGTCAGTTGTTACATTTCAGCCAAAGGGGGCGTTGATGTCTGCGAAATTTTAACTCATCCAACACGAGATGAGACGTTCCAGTCAACACCACAAATGTCCAACACATGGCGGCACAACATGAAAATGAACGGGCTCACCAAAGTCAGAAGAACTTGTCCTCTGTCCACCATGAATGTCTGTACAAAGTTGAATGGTAATCCGGTTATTTCATATTATTTACATTTAGATATTCCAGTCTGGACCAAAGTGATTGGCGGGCCTGGAGGCATGTCGTGCCAGTCGTGGCTGATATAGACGGTAGCTCACTCACTTGTGGCGCCATTAAGGCGACACAGACTTTTTTTTGTCCGAAAACAGATTATCTCTGAGAATTAATGGGACGGTCATTGCCTTATCGTACTATGAAATCGTTAATGTCAAGCTGGAAGAAATGGCTGACATCTGTAGCAGGGTTAGAAATTCATGAGTCATTATTTGCGTTATTCATAAAACACTGACAAGACATGACCATCAAACTGGACCAAGAACAGGTGAACACAGTTATACTGTTTTCAACATTGTCAGCACATCTACACATTCATTACAAAGATTTCCACACAGGTAAGTCAACTGAAATAATAAAACAAACGCTGTCTTTGGGCACGAGGAATGCGTTTCAGGAAGCCAGGAATGACTGGGCTGAAAAGCTGGAAATTGATGTCAATCAAGAGCTACAATTGGACTAATGAACCTCTTAAATCACTGAGGGAGAACTAATTAGTGAACAGCTGGTGAGTGCTAATTGGCTGAAAGGCAATCAAAACTCTGGCATGTGATTGGACGACACCCCCTGTCTAAGGTGTTTCCACCAGCCAATCCCGAGCTGTTGCTAAGCAGAAAGGAAAGCACACCACCTGCTTTGCTCAGAGGTTTTCAGTCTACACATTTACTGCATATATCAGTCCTTTTGTGCATGAAGATTACATATAATGATATGCTTTTACAGCTAGTAAAATCTAAAGTGTTTATATATATTTATATATGTATATCTGTATGTACATGTATATATGTATATATATATATATATATATATATATATATATATATATATATATGTATATGTGTGTATGTATATATATGTTTTAATGAAAAGCCTTTCACATCAATAATTGGTTGGACTGATTTGTGTTGCGCTTATGGTGAAGTTAATCTTGGTGAGGATGATTTATTGCTGCCGCACCCTCCAGCGTAACCCACCCTGATCTGTTTTATCAGTGTTGGACTTTGCTCCGTATCCATACTTTAGTGACATCATAGCAGCAGGCTGTATTAATAAACACGGTATATTGAGCCAAATCACTCGTTATCAAAGATGAGAAACAGATGAAAAATGATTTAGGTTTTAAACGCAAGTGTAACTTTGTCAAAATACCTCTCTGACTTGTTGCCATCACTACCAGCTATCAACATCAGCGTTGACCAGGCTTCCTCTTTGTTTAGATTTACAGTTGGCAGAATGAGATTTCAGTTCAATAAATCACAATGCAAACAGAGTCAGCAGTGATACCGCTCTACCAGTGGGGCTCTTAGTGTAATCACAAAAATGTGGCTTTAATACACATTGTTTTTCTTAATGTACAAGAAAATATGCCCACCTGAACCTTGCAGATTTTACATGAGAATTTATGTCAACAGAGCTGACTACAAAAACGGAAAAAAGATGACCACATTTTCCTGAAGTGAACGCATAGATACGCTGCACCTAATGACACGTCCACACTGTTAAACTGAATTTATTCATTCATTTTCACGTTCTGTTGATTAGTTTTTTTCTCTGAAATGAACCATTCCCACTTACACTTTAAGATCTCTTGAGAACACTGTAACCGGAGTCAAATTCCATGTATGTGTACACACACACGGCCAACAAAGCTGATTCTGATTCTGAGAACCTCCCTGAGAAAAATCCAGCCCGCTTCAGCCTGAGTGCAGGGAGCATTGTCGAGATCTGAGAGGCGTCCAATCAGCTGCCCGGCAGGCTCACGACGCTCCACACCATGCACTTCCCCGGTTTAAAGGACTGGCTGGCTCCCAGATTGACGGGGGACTGGCGTGAATAATTTAGGCCTGCATTAAACTGGAAGGAAATGGTGACTCATGGAAGAGGAAAAGTTGAAATGCTAAGTGGTATCGAGAGTGCCGCCTCTTCGTAAGGCAGTGTCTGCCTTGCTGCCATGAATGGCTTCCTCTGAGCTCATGGTCTATTAGATATATAACACTGCACACAGTAACTACAGTATAAATGCATATATTTTTAGTATAATGTTCAGCTAATGGACATCTGTTATGGCAGATGTGTAAAACTCTCCCACTCACCATTTGTGAGTAGAACGCAGTGAAATAGAAACGTCTTCAACCTAATTTCAGCGTATTAAGCCGCCTATTACCGTAGTCACGACGTCATTGAGAGGGGGGGAAAGCCCTGTTTCATGTCTGCCATCTACCCTGTGTAGCTAGCTATACAACATGCTGGAGGCTCAGTGCATAGCAGAGCGCTCTATAAATAGATCTCCCCTGCAGCTTGGGAGGCAAGAGTGGAGTTAGTATGTGCATTAGTGGGCCGGCACGCAACATGAATGACTAGAAGTTGACAGGGAGGAAGAGAAGGAGGTGATGAAAGCCACCATTCAGAATGTCACCAGTTGTGTTGCTACATATTTCATTTCAAACCTGCATTGGCTGGTTGTTGAACTGGAGTTGAACGTTAATACAAATAAATAAATCATGCACTATACGCGCCGCTGTACTGTGTGTATTGATTGCAACAGGGGCCTAAGATCACATGGTTTGGTGACGTAAAAGTCCCCCCAGGCCTAGTTCCTCTACTTAGACCCTGACCATGTGTTTTTATACATACTGTGGCAAACCAGGGGGGAAAACTGAGGAGATCCAGCACAAGGGAGTGGATCCCACAAGCTCAGGCTGGGGGAGGCGATAGAGGGAGTCTCAGTTCAGGTGCTGCAGCCACTAGGCACTGTGGCTACAACCTGCAGCCCATCAGGTGATTAGACCAAGCATGTTCACCGAGCTGGGAAGCGGCAGCAGCTGGACAGAAGACCAGGAGGATCTCCTGAACCACTGGAGACAAGCTGCACCAAACCAGAGGTAATCAAGCAGACTCACCTCTCTCCCCTGCTCTATCCACACAGGGCGAAGGGACTGCCTTCTATTGGGAGTAGGCTGAAGGCTGAAGGCCGGAGAACCCGAACAGGAGGATCCTTTGGTTAAATTTGCCCCCATCCTTGTTACCCCAACCTATTTATTAAAGGATACGTTATGTTTAGTACCCACAGCCTCTAAGTCTCTTGTTTTTATTCTGAACCTTTCCTCCATGTACCCTGGTTTGCCACACTCCATATGAGTGTGACCTTTGATAACATAATATAACCTTTCGTTTCCTCCACGGTTCAGATTAGCACACAAATCCAAATCTGTTTCTTGAGGGTCTGATAAAATCACGTGAGTGTGTGTCTGTGTGTGTGTGTTTATACAGTGAAAGGGGGACGTAAGAACTGAATCTGTGCTCGTGCCATTTTGAGTTATCTAACTCTTGTTAAGGCATCATGGCAGTGATAAAAACCAGAGATCCTGCAGAGTGTCAGCTATGGTTCAGTGTGAAGTAGAACATTTGTACTGGACTATTTTTCCTAAATCTAGTAGTAAACTATACTGTGTTTTAGGTCAACTATGACTTTGTTTTAACTCCAGCTTCTTAAATGCTTGGCCTTTATCGATTAATCCACAAGACTAGAGTAGCTAGCCATGCTAGCAGCTCTGTGAGGCTGTATTTTTGTATCACTGTTGTTTTGAGCTAAATGCTAATGTCAGCATGCTAACATGCTCACAGTGAAAATGCAGTCGTGGCATGCCATGTTTAGCTTGTTAGCAGGCTAATTTTGGCAAATTAGCATTAATACAAAGTACATCTGAGGCTGATGGGAAGCAGTTATTTGGTCTTAAATCAAAGTATTAGACAAATTTTAGTTTTGACCTAATGATGACGCTATATAAAAAGTCAGAGGATCACAAAAGTTATTCTAATTCATCTTCTAGGGATCTTGAATATCCTTTTATATAGTCATGGCAATCCATCTAATCAGTGTTGAGACATGATATCACATTTCCCAATAGTGGTGCAGAAGGAAAAGTCAGGGAATTCACCAAAGTCAGTAGGATTCTACCTCTGGGGACCATGAATGTCTGTACAAAATGTCAATCCATCCAACAATTGAGATATTTAAGTCTGGACCTAAGTGATGGACCGACAAACTGTCATATAATAGACCAGATAGTATGACTAAAAGTATCAAAAGATTAATCGAAGTGGTTGTCGATTAAGTGGTTGTACTTAAGAGTATCATACACTTACATTTTGGCTCCACCGGACTCAATAGTATTTTCATTCCTCCTCGAACACCCATGCCTGCTACAATTGTTTTAAATGACCTTGCTCAGTCAAGAGTAGAGAGCAAATCTCCATCAATTATGTATCTATATGGGCATGAATAATTCATCAAGAGACATTCTGTATGATGGAATTATGCACTTTTTGGCGTTATGACACATTTCGGTGCAGATGCACAACAGCAATGGCCCTATATATGTATATATATATATATATATATATATATATCTGTACATATGACACCCATCTCATGTATCAACTGCTTCAGAGAGAAGAGACCCGGCCCACTGGTCCACAGATCAGGGATCACGTCAGTGGGATGAACTTACTGTACATCCCTTTTGCACTGGACGATTCCTCTCTGCGGATCATCACATAATCTATTGGGATGTATGCAATGTAATAAACTGTATGAATCTGGGTTAACTCCTTTAAAGCGCTAATTATTTAATTACAAAAAAGGTCACAATGTTTACTTTAGTTTCAGACACAGTTGCTACTTTGAATGAGAGCTGGTGCATTATAACACTGTGCAGGAATCAGATGGACTGATGGGGGCGCTATACTCCTAAATGTAAACTCAACAACACAGCAGTGATACCGAATCTTGTTTGTCTCGGGATGCCTGCATCACTCACGGGGGCTGACATGTTTCACTTGCTCTCTTTTGCATGGGCGACCATCAGATGAATAATTTAGCATAAGATACTGCGACATTGAGATGCCAAGCATTTCCATTTAGTTACATATTATCTTTCTCTTTCCAGACTACAGAACACAGCTTCAATGATGTCATGTCACCGGCGTGCATATATATATATATATAAACAGTTTGTAACTTTAAAAAAAACAAAAGAAGAGACGTAACAATGCCTGTTTTTTCACTCTCTTTATTCTGTGTTTGCATGACTGAATAGTTTCCCGATAAAACCAGTGTATTTCCAGTCAAGTCCCAGAGTGTGTACTCTAACGGGTGTTATTCTACCCTCAAAGTGGTTTTGTGCATTCTCTCCTGGGCCCTCGGTTCTTTAATTCACATGATCACTGCTATTACAATCCGCTTGACTGTCTTCCCGTGTGTCTGTGGGGGCAGCATGAAGCGGGTTAACTCCCTACAAATGGGAGAGGTGTGTAAATGAGGGAGAGGCAAAGCTTTGAGCGGCGCTAAGCTGAGATTTCATGCATTCAGATGAAGAGTGTAATTACGGCAGAAAGAGCAGGCATACGGCGCTACTGCAGATGTGTTTACACAGAGCACTCAGCCGGGGTTGGCTCATTACCAGAGACAGAGGGGAGAGAGAGGAGCAAGGGCAATCCCTTGCTCCTCTCTCTGGCATGTGAACAAGCCTGCTTTGGGAGGAGGGCTAAGCCGACTCTTCACCTCTCTAGAAGCAGTTTGAAGTGAGAATATTTGATATCTGTCGTGTTTGTAGGGGAGACGCCGTGCTGCTTCTCTTCCTACTTCTTCACCACGCCACCCTTGTTTTCCACGTTGACAGGTATCGTGGTCTCTGAGGACTCGATGGCCTGTCGGATCATAGGGGCCTCCACGGTCAGCACCCCCTCGGGGGACAGGGAGGAGGCCACCTTCTCAACGTTGGCTGAAGAGGGGAGGCTGGAGAGGAGCAATAGAACACAGTCAGGTTTTAAGGCTAAGAAGTCGCGCCAGTAGATTTACAAAGTTCCCCAGTCTTGGGAGGGGGGCATCACTGCTACTACGTAAACACAGATTGACAGAAACATTAATGCCTGAGTCACTCTTGGGTAAATTCAGATCCAAAGACCAGCTCAGTGTGTGTTGTGGCCCCTGGATGGCAGCAGAGCCCTGTGAAGCTAAACACTCCGGCCAGAGGGGGGATGAACACTCTGGGAGGTGGAGGCTGCTGCTTCTGCTGCTTCTGCTGCTGCTTTTCAGAGCATGAAATTCAGCTATCAGCAGCAGCCAGCCCTACAGGCCGGACCAAACCAAAACTAAAGAGACTCACAGCAGCAAACCCACAATGAGAGAATCACAGGGATCTGAATCCAGCCTGAGAAATGCATTTCCACCGTGAAAATTGAATCCAAAGCCGCCGCCAAACCGCCACAACAAACCCATTTTAATAGGAAATCTGTTACTTTTGAAGTGAGCTGTTAACATGTTGCATGGCCAGCAGCTTACTTTCATCAACTGGACTACAAACGTGTACAAAACACAACTAATTTGGGTGTAATATGAACTGAATCAAACATAATTCTGCAGGCTTATTACTTTGATCATGATTGTTAAAACACTGAGCTACTTACGTGTATTTCCTGGTGAAGCTTCTGGACACAAAGCCGTGCTCGTCCTTCCTATCTTCGTGCTTGCCTAAGGAGACAGATAACATACTTTTACCTAAAAGTGGCACTAATCTGAAAGATGCGTTCATTTTAAGGGGTTATGCCTGAATTACTATATTTAATGGTGGAGCAACTCTGTAATAGGACATATTGTACTTATTTGTACAATGAAGAGTGACTTTTTATAACTTGCTTTAAATTAAGTTTGATTGCAGTTTTTTTAACAAACAAAACTAGAATCATTATTTTGGGGATTCTTTACATTCAGACGATGTATAATTGGTCTTTCTTTTTGTCATAACAGTAAAAGCACAAATGTAAATAATATCATGAATTAACCTTTCGTGCTGAGGGCTTTGGTTAAAGCTACTGATTGGGAAGCAGAGATGACTGGTTGGGGTTAGAGATAAACTTTGGTTCAGATGTAGTTATAAAGGGGAACATATCAACAGAGAAACTTTCTTGCCTTGAGTTGGATGAGATTGAATGAAACCAGTTTGTATGCTAAATGTGAAGCCGGTTAGCTTAGCACTGTAACCAAACATGTCGACCAGCAGCACCTCTGTCCTCTGAAAGTCACCTGACCCGGGATATTTTGTTTAACGTGCACATAAAGTAAAGTGTTCAAACTACACATCGAGGTGCTGGTAAGCTGATTTTATTGGCCTTGGACAGAGCCAAGCTAGCTGTTTTCCCCGGTATTATTATTTTGCAGCTTATCTGGGGTGATGTTCCAGTAATTATCAGGCAACACATGTCAGGCAACCTCACAATGACTCCAGGAAGTCACAGTGCCTTGCCAAAAAATAGTCGGGCCCTTCTAGTCTTTGTGCCAAGTTAAGCTAACTGTCTCCTGGCTCCACGCTAGCTCCTTATTTACTGCACACGAGTGCTATCGATCTTCTCACCAAGAAAGTTAATACACATATTTTTCAAAACATCACGACTTGTTTATTTATCTGTGTATTAGTGACTCACGCAAACAGTACAATGACTGCTATTTTTGGTTTGTGAAGGATTTGTGGTGGTATTTTTATCTTCTAGTCACAGCCATTCCCGTCCTCGCCAGGACATTTTGGAAACATTGCCATTATGGCTCTAAATATAGTAATATGTTTGTTATGACAACAGGCTGCTGATAAAGGTCGTTGTCTCCAGTTGTCCCCTTGCACTGGGCCACCCAAAGGGTGATTAGTTTTAAGTATGAATGAAAAGGACTGACATTTGCATAAAGAGGTTGCACTTTGGTAACACAAAACTCTTCACTAAAGACACTAAGCTTCACTAAGTAATGCCAGCTAGACATCCTGGTTCTGAGGCGATATATAAGAAACATGAGGTGGCAAATTCCTCTTTGACTAGACCCGTCTGCTTTGTTTATCTGTTCCCGACGATATGCCCAGTCTCTCGGCACTGAGGTATTAGCCGTAGTCCGGCCGAGGACCATGGACCTGGACAAGATCCAGCAGTCCTTTTAAAGTAGCAGACATACTGCGGCAGTCACGGCTAAATCCCCTGCTGTAAAAGCATAATTCTTAGTGAAATGGCAGACAGAGAGGCTGAGACCGACTCAGAGAAAAGAGGAGTTAGGCCTCAGAGAGCTATAAGCTATTACAGTATACGATCCATTCCACACACATTTCCTCAGGTTTGCACTTTTAGCTTTGGCCCTTCACGAGCGTGGACGGACAATGGGAACGTTTCACGGCAAGAAGTGAAACCAGCTATTTATTGAACCAGTTTTAAGCATTGCGTTCAGCTGTGAGCTGCTGTAAAAGTCGACTCCAACATGTTGAATGTTTTGGATCTAGCAGGCGTGCAGCCCAAAGCCCCCGCCCTCCAGTGTGCTGGAACTCAGTATATTGTTTCAACATATTGTGTAACTCTGTAACAATGCATCTGCCTTGTGTCCTGACTTCTTATCTTGAGTCTTATTCCCCAGAGATGTACTTTCTCCTGTACAGGAAGGAGACAAACCTAAGTCTACCAAGTGAGGCATTCTGTTATCTACGCCTCTGTCCTGTATGTAAGGAGACCTTTAGATGTTATTACTTTGCTGTTAGATTGAGTGGTCCACTTAAAGACTTTTAGTGTATGAGGTTATGAAAATAGCGGGCTGCTTGAATCAGCACGCACTAGGTGACAGCACAAACAGATGATCGGTGAGGGGGGGAATGAGTGCTCACCAGAGATTTCCACCACGCCATCCTTGGTCTTCACCACCAGCTCCTCGGGTGAGAAGTGGTTGACATCCAGGGAGACTTTCCAGCTGTCTTGGGTCTGCTTGATCTCCGACATGCCGGTGCTCATCTGGCGGGTCAGGGCACGAGCCTGCTGGGCCATCATGGGGGCCTGGTACATCATGGGGGCTTGGGGCATCATTGGGCCGTGAGGCATCATGGCACCCATGGAGGCCATGTCCGGGCTCATGACGGAGGGCCGCAGGTACCCCGGCCAGTGGGTGCTGGGGAATGTGCCGAAGTCCTCGGCCAGGGCGGGCATGCCGAACGTCTGATCGAAGATGCGGCTGTGCTGCCAGTCACGGAATGGGTCCCAGCTCGGGGTGTGGAGCAGGGTGAACGGAATACGTCTCTCGGTCATGGCTGCTGTTGTTTTCGCAGAGGAGTGTTGCTGTAATGGTGAGCTGCTGGCTGCAGATGAAGATGCCCCTTTGGTCTCTCTGAAAAATGTTTTTCCCAACGTGCTCTCTGCCTCTCAGATGAGAGCTTTTATACAGACGCTGACACCGCCCCGGTCAACAGGGTCCTCCCTTCTGACTCAAGCCCCCTTCAGCTCACACCCCCGACACATTTTCGGAAAGTACTAGAATATCTATTTGTGGCAGACGTTGCACTGCAATGGAATCCAACAGGAAGGCCCTCCCCAGTAACAGCCGCCCAGTGCACTGTTGAACCCCCCCCCCCCCCCCCCCCCTCTCTCTTTGGGAGTCAACTGGGCCTGCTGCACAAATACAACTCCCTTAGATTAGTTAACATGCTATGTCCAACATGTCTCTTTATAGGCCATGATGTGATATACTGTACAGTCCAGGCAGTGCCATGCTATTATCAGCCTCATATTAAATACACAGTGGAATGTCAGCGCGGGACATGGAGTTTTTTTCTTTTGTGGGACATTACTTCACCAAGTTTCCAGATTCATCCTGAGGTCACTAGGTGAAATAATGACACTAAGGAGGAAGGATGCAGTGTAGGAGCTGAGGAGACAAGTGTATTCAGCTCACATCCAGCTCCACCATTGTCTGTTGTCAGATAAGTGTCTGTGACGTTTTCGGCAACCCCTCGCGTTATTAGTGTCATAAACTTAATAAGCTGTATTTTCTCAAAGCCGCTGACAGCCTGTTACTGCTGCTGCATGGCACGATTGTATGTCACAGATGGGTTCCTGGCACTCTCATGAGATGTTCTGCTTTTTGAGAACGGCCCCTGCGTTGCACCCTGTCACCCTGTGCTTATAGGATCCAGCTATGATGCAGAGGGTTCACAGTCAAATCTCAGAAGAAGTATAAATAAAAAGAATTGATTGAGAATAAATGAAAAATAATCTTATATAACAAAAACAAACAAAAAAGAATTCCAAAAGCATAACCCACACTGAATCTATACAGCAAGACAATCAATCAAATCTTTGATTTTGCTCGTCACGTTTCATTCGTTTCACTGCTCCAGGTTTTGGTTAAACGTCTGACACAACGTGTGTGTGGTCAAGTCCCAATTGGTCAACATCTTTTGGCAAGAGGGTCCAACTCCCTGATAGGGAACCCCATCTATGTTAGGTCCAAAGACATTAGAATCTTTTTTTATTATTTCATATTACTGAAAACCCTCAGGTTTCTCTGCTCAATACTTTAAGTATAGTTATCAAAGTAATGTAATGTTTTTGTCATATTATTTGGTATAATTGGGTATTTTTTAAAGAAATGTGCTAGATTACCGAAGAAAACCCACAAACTAGTTGTTACATAAAGTGCAGCTGACATTATCTGGCTATCTTAATCCTATAAAACAAATGATAATGTAACCACTGCGATCAAACTGAATATATTAACATCTTTTGTGCTGTGGCAGTGTTTTATTTTTGTGAATTATGTCTGCCTATAAAACACATTGGCTCCATTAAAAAACAACCTATTTTCCAGTATTTCTAACTCGTCCTTTCTCAGGTTGTCGCTAACGGTGCATTTGATTCATGAACAAAGACAACGTTCTTCTTCTTCTATTCTCTGCACCATGCTAATGCTAAAATGCTAACGTCAAAGACAAGAATCTTTACAAAAAGATAAGATAAAGTTATATCTGCCCTGCAAAGCGTTAACATTGCACTCGGTCTCACACTTAAACTGTGTCTCAATCCCCCGAGGGCCTAAAACCCTGAACCCTCAGGGACTTAACTGACATCACCTGTTAAAATAAATGATTGAGTGTGAGAGGCTGCAAGGGCTTGAAATAGTGTAAATACCAATGGGACAGCACTTTGCGGCAACATATCTTATATATTTTATATTTTGTTCTCCCTGATTTGAACGTCTTCCAGGCTCTTTCCTCACGCGATGAGGTTGTGGTCAAATAATGTATTTACTCGTTTTTATCCAAACAGCTTCAATAACTAAATTAAACGTTTGATGAATAAAGCGGTGTAAAATAGTTTCTGCTTGCATTCCTCTGCTTTCATGTGTTTTTATGTTCCATCTTTAACGTTTCAGTGTAGATCTAAAATGCCAGGCTGAACAACATGTGCCGTCGTATTTGTTTCCCTTTTTTATGTCTCCGGCTTCCGCGCTTCCACCGCTAACCCCGTGTTTAACGCAGGTTTAACGTCACATTGCTATGAATTGTGGGTAAATCCCTGAGGCAAAGTCTGCAGAAATGCGGACTTATGGAAAGTGTTCATGAAGGGCTCAAAATGTCTGCGAGAGAGCCCTCAAACACTCAACGATTTGACAGCCCTCATCGACTTTGCGGGAGAGCGCCTCAAAGTCTGTGAGTGTGGAAATTGGTATTTGGGCCCATTTTCGAGCCCTCGTTAATAATAATAATTAATGCTTTATTAGTCCCACAGTGGGGAAATGTATTCTCTGCATTTTAACCCATCCTTGGTAATAAGGAGCAGTGGGGCTGCCGTGAAGCGCCCGGGGAGCAACTGGGGGTTCAGTTTCTTTGACATGCAAACACACACTTAACATAAAGTCTGTGAGGGTTCAAGTCTGGCCTAAGGGGAGACATAGTGAGTGGGCCGTACAGTCTGTGGGCCTTGCAGCTACAGTTGTTGGCCAGCGAGTCCAACAGTGGAACTGTGTTTATCGTTCCTATCTCTGGACTAAATAGTCAAAGACGTGTGGCCGCTATAGTGGCCGTTTAACTTGTATACATACCTGTTATACAAGTATGTATACAGGTGGATGGCACAGAGGGACTGCGGTACATTCAAGTAGTTTCCGATCCCACAGGTTACAGTAGCATATGTCACGGCAGAAGTCTACCTTGTTGTCAACACCACATACTTCTGCAGTGATATACGATGCATATGTCATCACGGTGTTGATATGTGCGCAACCCCAGAATAGACCACGCCCCCCCCCTCAATACTGGTTTGAGTGTAGGTCGCAACAGTTCGGTAGAGCTGGAGAACACTCTGGCCCATTTTGAGATGTCGTCTCTCGTGAATATTAACCACAGGAAAGCCCACACCAGCAATATACACACAACGCCTGAGGAGGTTAGGAGGGAAAAGAACAACACGAGAGTATAATTACTTCCCCATTTGTTTCTGTTTATTGTCAGGTATAATAACTTGTACATTACAAATAAATGACTTGTAGAACCAAAGGGGCAATGCTATACTTGGAATAAATTAAGAGGTTTGCAGAGTATCATAGTCGGGTTAGGTCTGGTTACAATGGGACTGCAACACTGTGTGAGTGACATGAGGCCAGACGAATGGAAAGGAAGACTTATGGTGATCCCTGATGGTATCATAGGTTAGTTTACCGCACTACTCCACCTGCAGACAGAGGAGGCATTACAGAGCCCGCTGCTGTCCCTGCTATGTCGGTTACATCACATATATTTTCCTCCTGAAGCTGTTAACCAGGGGACGGGAAACATGTTGCGGCCCATGATACATACAAAGGGATTAGAATATGTGGTGGCTGGAGACACACAGGAGAGTAGAATAATGGACTCTCAGCCCCACACAGGGAGACGTTTGGTTCTGGTCGAAGCTGATTCTTCGCTCCGAAATTGATCCATTACAACGGGCCGGGGGTGCAATAATGGCGGCTGTGGGAGTAAATGTAGGCGAAGACTCCGTTCCACTGGCTACAATCAGAGCATTTTCAAAACACACAGCGGCACATCGTCACCCTGCTCACTAATCTGGGAGCGACAGCGAGCCCTCGCCGCAATGACAGACCCATTTTGGGGTAAAACATGGACACACACAGTACATTTTCAAAATGGGACCACATTTGCATCACAATCTCATCCTCAAAGCATGATCCAACTGCTTTACTGCTCATGGCAACACGAAGAAGAAAAAAAAAGATAAATAAATGGTAATAAATTAGATAATAAATAACCCAATAAATAAACAAATAAATACAGTGGAATCATAAATAGTTGTGGTCAACACAAATGCGCGCATGGAGACTTTTTGCAGACAGCTGTCCTGTACAGTAGCACACAGGCAGTGTACACACTCTCTCACATAAAGTCAGGGTTAGCAGAATCAACATGATAATTTAAACAGGGAAGAGTAAAATTACATAATAAATAGTCCCGCCCCTCCCCCCCTCCGTCCCAGTCACCTGTGTATGCAGGCGGCTGACTTGCAGTATAGGCCAGCGGGGAGCACAGATGCACCCTGGCACCTTTTCATTTGGGCCAGGTACTCTCCTTCCAGCGGCAAGTCTCTCCTGATGCATCATGCTAAACAAACCTCCTCCAGCGAGATGGAATATACAGTGCATAGTTTACAAAGCCGAAACTTAAGAGACTTTACATCTATACAGACAAACCTATACAATACAATTTTTATCGTTAAAAAAAAGTTCTTTTTTTTTTGCCTCCCCGTCTCATCAGCCGACCTCTCTTTTTGTTCTAACTTCTGTTGATCTCTGCGCTTCGATGCAATGGAAGTCTTTGGGGAGATGAGTGCATGATGAGGGGAAAACAAACTGAAATGCACAGCAAGCCGTCGACGTGTCCTCTTCTTGTCTTCTACCCAGCTCCGATTGTTAGGATATATATATGTATTTATATAGTATATAGTTTTTTTTCAATGAATTCATTTTTGGTTGCGTTGTGGAGGAAGAGAAAGAAAGTGCTAACATACAGCGAGATTTGTTCTTTGGGCTCGACCAAAATGAATTTTTGACGCCTGGTGACCCATTTTCCATTTAATACCTTGTTTGCGTGAAGACATGAACAGTGACGGACAATTTCATAGTGGTGTGCTATTTCTCCTCTTTGATCCGGGCTCTGTGTTGGAGAGAGATAACGGTCTCGGGTCGAGGAATTTTGGGGCCCTGGACTGGACAGCGGCGTGGGCAAAGCTCACGACTGAACCAGAGCACAGTCAAACGTAACGGGGCTCCTCTGTGTGTCGGGCTCAGAAGCCGGGGCTGTCGTAGCTGCTGCGGCTGTAGTAGCTGTGGTGGCTGCGGGAGCGGCTCTTGCTGCGGCTCCAGCTGCGGCTCTGGCTGCGGCTCCGGCTCCAGCTGCGGCTCCGGCTTCTGCTGTGGCTCCGGCTGTGGCTCCGGCTCCGGCTGTGGCTCCGGCTGTAGCTGCTGTCGCTGCGGCTGCGACTGGACCGCGACGGGCTGCTGTCGTAGCTGGACGACGAAGGACTGGGCCGGTAGTACGGGATCGGCCGCTTCCGAGCACTGGGGAGAGGAGAAAGGAGGCGGGGGTGGAGCGTTAGGAGCCATGGGGGAGGAGTCTGCCATGACACGGATGTTAAACACGTGATGTATTAAGACAAGATTTAGTTGGTTGACAGCAAATCAGTGTTAGGCGACAGAAGTGGTGGACTTTTGATCAGAGCAGGATCTGAAAGAGAGCAGCTACATGGGTTAAAGAAAAAGTCCAAGCTGTTTAATCACACACACGCGCAGACACACACACACACACACACTTTGCAGAGAAATGCATGTCGTTAGTTTAAGCTTAAGCATAAATTGCCTTGTTAATAGCCACCCTGGAAGTGCTTCCTGTAAGGTAATTAGCTGTTAGTTCCCAAAAGAAGCTCATCTTCTCAGTGGAGGCCAACACCCAGAGAAATCGTGGAGTCAACAGTGCGGGGAGAGATAAACGCTATCAAGGTCCCCGCTGCTACAAGGTGTGTTTCACCTTGTCATTTCAGCGGCATGTAGATAACTCAGCCGAAGCTTTTGTCTCCTATATCTGCCTCGGGAATCCACGGCCTGCGCAATGAAGATATCCACTAAAAGAAGCCTTGATAGCATTTTAATCTCCCCGTGTTACAACATTAGTGCCGAACCGCAGAGGGGTGTAGCTTCAGAGCCGGTGTGAGTTTCTTTGTGTCAATTTGAATGAAGCACAGCAGCAGAAAGAGGACAGAAGAACAAAAAAATAATAATCAAAAAAACCAGGAGGAGGCCAGGTTTACTGATGGTTTGCCGTTCAGACGAGCTTCAGGAGTCGGACTACTCGGATCCTGCTGCGCGGCAACTGTTACCGGGGTAACTAGCCTGCGGCGGCTGGATTCAGAAGCATCCCGTCCATCTCGGCAGGCAGGACCTTAAGGACCGGAGTGAGAGATGACAAGGTACACACACATTTCACCCATGTCCGTTAACGCTTGTTCGAGAGGGAAGAGAGTTTTTTTTTTTACACCACAGAAACATCTCTCTTTACCTTCTAATAAAACTACATGTCAACAGAAACACGCCTAACAAACTTTCCGTGAGCGAAGATCAAATGATAATTAGGAAGTGATCAAAATTGTTTCGTATAAAGATTTCATGGTGAGTTTTTTTAGATTTGTTGATTGTAATTCAAACATATCTTTATGAGCGGGGTGGGCGATACACGATAGACATCTGATCTCAGTACAGTGGAGCATTGTTTCACACTTACTGGAACAATAAACAATACCACACAAACAAATCCGTAGCTCAAACAAGCTTTGTCTTGGCCTTTTGTTATCATACTTCATTTCTGTATGAGTTTGATGCAGTTTTACACCAGTCCTAAATGAACAACCCATTCATGACGCTTCTGATGTTCAGCGTTTGTCGAGACTGTGTTGTGTTGTTGTCATTTTGTGGATCTGTTGACTGAGAGGGGTGTTTCTGTTATTCAGCCACATTGATTTAAATGGAGAGAAACAGCTGCCAGTAAAACACAATACTATAATATACTGTAATAGCACCACAAACTAAATCCTGCAGGCACCAATCAGGGCTGAAAAAAGTACTTCCTCAACATGTTGTCAGAGTGAAGAAACAACAACAAAAAATCCTTTTATCTGTTTTTATGTCGGGTAAATATTAGAGATTTGACCGTCAATCAGTTACGGCGGTAAAGGACAGGCCTCTCTCAAGGAAAGACAACACTATTACAGGGTTATTGTATTCACAACAGAGCGATTTACAAAGAATGCTAATATTTTGTTTTGCATTACTATGGGAATAACCAGCTCCATCATAGCTGGATAATATTAATGTAGAAAAACAAGGTTTGACTTCATAGTATGCCCTCTAACCAAACCAAACATATACAACCTTGTAAACGCCTCATTCGTTATGCATGCAGTATTTTGTATCCACTAAATAGATCTGGATGTGGTTCTTAAAATTTCCACTTGTGAGTTAAAGCGGGAACAACGTCCCCACTTTTTATTTCCTTTTACTCGTCATTGTTGTAATTTGCAGCTGTAAAGAAGAGCGACGTTCGCGCCAGTTAAATATTGGAAAACGTTTTAACTGCAGAGTGTAACTTACCTCCGGCAAAAAGTGTGTCATGTAAAAGAGCTGTTATTTCCAGACGTATAATATAATTCAACACAAAAAAACTGTCTCGCAGAAGATGTGTTACTCTGTGTTCTGCTGGAAGATGAGTTCGGGGGAAAAAATATTATTATATATATATATATATAAGTATGAGCAGATAGAAATCTTGACAACACATCAGGAGGAGGTTTCTGATGCTGGACGGCCGCGTTACCTGGTGATCCTGCGAGCCTCCATGAAGCTGGGCGAATCTCTTCTCCTCTTGCGAATGGGCGAGTAGCTGCGTGAGCGGCGGCGGGCCCGGCTGTCGGTGTCGGAGCAGTTCTGGCTGTCCCTCTCTCTGCGCGACACACGAGAACGCCATCAGAGCAGCGGCAGCAAGGCGCATTAGAAAGAACGGCGTGACAGATGTAGGAGTCTTTTTTTGTACCTGGAGTTGTTCTGTCTGTTGTTTGGGGACTTGGCCTTGCTGGGGCCTCGGTCCCTGGAGGCGGAGCGCGAGGACGAGCGCCCGCTGCTCCAGGAGCTGCTGCGCTGCCGGAGGTTGGGTTTGCTCCGGGACTCCTCTTTCTTCTTGCCCGACGTGTGCGGGTGGCGTCCCGGAGACGCCGACGGGCTCCGGTGGTGTGCCTGACCCCGACTGGAGCGGTGGTGACGCTTGGAAGAGTGGCCTCCTTTTGTCCTTTTGGGGTAACGGGAGGTTCAACGCAGCGAGGTTGTCAAACGATTCTCTCTCAGTGGAAAGATGGCGGAGGCGTGCGGCGGGAGGCAAACTTACTTTCTCTGACGGCGAGAGTTCCTCCCTCTGTGAGCGTGGTTGTGCTGGGAGTGGGCCGAGTCGCTGCTGTGAGCAGGGGAGCGGGAGGTCTTATTGTGGCCTCGCTGGCTCCCTCTCCTCCCTGTCGCCTGGCTTACGGCGCCCCCCACAGCTGTGTTCCTGCCATCCACACTCCCAGCCTCTCCTGCTGCGCACGTCGGCCCCGTTTGGCTCCTGCTGGGGGCGCTGTGGAGCTTGTGCTCTCTCAGCAGAGTGGACTGGATGCTTGCAGAGCTAGCAGTCAGCAGATGGAGCTTCTGTAGAAAAAAATTATGACCAACAAAGGAGAAAAAAAAGAAGAAAGAAGAAGAAAGAAAACAAAAAAGAAAAAAAGGACAAAAAGAGCATTAGAGTGTTTCTGGGTTGGTGATTGAGCGCTACGGTGTACTTGCCAAAAAGAAGGTAAACATCTAAAAGAAAAAAGGTCTAGGTTTTCTCCATATGGCTTATAGATAGTCCTCTATGGTGCAGCGCATGCAATACTTGGCATGCAAAACCATAATGAGTTGAAGAAATCATAATCGCAAAAACAAACAAAAAAACTAGGAGGAGGAAGAGAGGGGGAAAAAAATCAAACAAAACTGTGAACCAAATAAGTTAAAGAGCAAAGGCAGAAGGTACAGAGCTACAGATTGTGTAGAAAAAGAGGACTTCAGTTTTTTTTTTTTTTTTTTTTTTTTTTTTTTGTAATGTTAAAAAAAAAAAGAAACAAAACAGAAAGAGAAGACAACTTGACGGAACATCACAGAAATGGAAGGAACAAAATAAAGATCACAATTATTGAATCAATCGAATCAGAAAACAAATCGTCTGCTACTCAATTTCTCTTTCTGGATTTTTTTTTCCTGTAGACATTTGCTGAGATGTGAACAGCGACCCATTTTCTTTGTTTTTTTTAATGGTTACTCTTGTTTAACTCCCTTCTGGTTAACATCCACTTACCAATAAAGTGGTATTCCCTCCTTTAGTAGGTAAGGTATGAAGAAAAGGGAAAAGTGGGGCAACATAAGTGCATCATTAGATTCACAAAATGCAAGAGAAAAAGACACAAAACCCTTCCCTGCCAGTGACTCATGAGACAATGCATGGAAATCAATGGAAAAGAACTCAAAAGCAGAGAGGAAAACCACAATGTGCAGGGAATCCCTCACACAGAGAGTAACTCCTCTGGGCCCAGCCACCTTCCTAAACATCAGAGAGCAACTTGCTGGCGAGAGTTTGAGGTATTTTCTTCACCATTTTTCTCTCCATATAGTATCTACCACAGAGCAGGTGGTATTTTACTGCCGACACGTTTACAGGCTACAGTAACTGCCTTAGCTTCTACTGTGTTTGATACAGGGCACCTACAGTTCCCACAATAGCCAACTCTTCTGTTAATGTAGTTCCAGGGAGTTGCCACATATAACAACAGGGAGCCTTGTATTGGCTTGGGTTTAACCACATTTTATGACATTTGAAGGAAATTATTTGCGTGAGTAACTAAATGTAAAAACCCCCAGAAAAGCATGTGGTCAGTGAAAGGTCAGTAAAATCGCATCTAACTGGTAAAACAATAAAGAATGTGATTTGATCCTTTGGGATTTTAAAGTGAAAAGTTACTTTTAGACTCACGAAAGCACTCAATTACCTTGAAGCTAGAAGTGTTCAAAATGACTACTGTGTCTTAAAGGATAAGGCAGGCAGTATTCTGTATTTTTCTTATTGATAAGCATGAGCATGGGCTCTGTAGTTTATTTTGAGACAACATACACTCATAAAGACTGTCCTTGTGCTGTAAATACTCACTAGAGCCCCAGATGTGTATAAATCCGCAGGTGAGAATAGTTCCTAAAAAATGCACTATTGACTTTGGTTTGAGTGAGGTTGGCTAAAGAAACTACAGTGCCCAGACGTTTAAGGAACATATTGAGCCTTACCTAGAGCAGCTAGCTTGACTCTATGAATGGAAGTGGTCCACTTTTGGTCCAGACTGAAATATCTCAACAATTATTGGGTGATTTGCCATTTTGTACAGACATTCATGTTCCCCAGAGGATGAAATCCTATGACATTGGTGATCCTCTGGTCTTGTGCCAGCATCAGGTCAAATACAATTAGTTCAATACTTTGGTTTATAACTAAACACCCGCAAAATTGATGACTTTTCCATCAGCCTGATCTGTATTTTGTGTTTAGTAGGAATTAGCTAATGTTAGCATGCTCACTCAGCATTATACCTGCTTAACATTAGCATGTTAGCATTGTCATTTTGAACATGTTAGCATGCTCACTCAGCATTATACCTGTTAGCATTGTCATTTTGAACATGTTAGCATGCTCACTCAGCATTATACCTGTTAGCATTGTCATTTTGAACATGTTAGCATGCTGACATTAGCATTTAGCTTGGTTTCGCCTTACTGAGCCACTTGTGTAGCTGAACACTTAGTCTTGGTTAATAATAAAACTACATATTTGTGACCTCTTTTTAAAATTGTACATCTTCAGTGGGAACTAATATTGCACATAGTACTAAAAGCAAAGTTTTGACATACACATCAAAACAATGCAGATTTAGGTCTTTTCAGGGGATTTGCTCATCGTAAGAAGAAAACACGTAATGAGTAATGCCAGCCTTATCCTATAATCTGTGTATAGTAGAAGGTGAGTTCAAACATGTTCCCAGCCTCTATTTTAAGCATTCAACAAAAATAGAAGATGAACGAGCGCTTCAGTGGGAGTTAGGGGAGTTATACACTGCTCATTGTAAGCCGGTCATGAAAAGAGAGTTACTCTCCAACAGGCGTTTTATAGTTTGAAACCAAATACAGCTAGCTGTCTCTTTCACATGCATTACAATGTGCAGTCTGAACTGCTTCGTAATCAACAATTTACAACAAAAGCACCGACTGGTCGCTGCAGAAAGAAGAGCCGTTCTCCACTAGAGAGAAGACAACTAAGCGGTAGAAGAAGAAGACACACAACCACTGGTGCTCATGACAATGGTAGAAATCAGTCGTGGAAATCAATGTGGTGAAAATCATAAGACGGATGTACTAATTCACCGACAAACAGAGAGATGCTGGACAGACAGGAATGCATTCTACCAAAACAGAAAGAAAACAAAACTGGAGAAAGAAATGGACCTGGAAGATAGAGCGGGGTATTGGACTTCAGAATGAAGTTAAGGAGGAAAGAGAAAAACCAGAGCTCTACGTAATCCAATCATAATTGATGAGGTAAAATCAATTTGGTTAGAGACCATTGGTAAATAACAGAGAGAGAGAGAGAGAGAGAGAGAGAGAGAGAGAGAGAGAGAGAGAGAGAGAGAGAGAGAGAGAGAAACATTGACGTCACTCAGGCTAGGGTGCTTGTCACATTCTCATCTGCATAAAGATCACGTGCGTAGGCAAAGCGTTACCTACCTTCCATTTCAATCAGTGACACGTATGCAATATCAACAAAAAAGGAAAGAAAGAAAAAAAGAAAAAAGGAGAAAGAAATGTTCTCCGCAGCGAAATGGGAAAAAGACAATGACCTCTTTTAGTATCAAAGCTACATATTGTGTCCAGAGACTAAGGAGAAACAAACAAACCAAAAAGTACAAAGAAAATAGAGGGGAGAAAACTAAATAAACTAAAAAATAATAACAATTCCAGATGGAATTCAAATCAAACTAAAATTAGAAACAAAGGATGAAATCTATAAACTACATGATTTGCTTTGTCTTTTTCGCTTGTACAAATGCAGCCATATTTGTATCAAAAAGGGGAGGGGGGGGAGGGGGGGAGTAGAAGTAAGCGGATAGAGTTAATTGTCATATTAGTGGACATTTATGTAGAGTAGAGTATATAGCTATAGGGGGAGGGGAGGGGGGACATGCAGAGCTGGCAGATGTGAGAGATACGTGGGAAGAAAAAGGCCGGGACAACAAGAGTGAGACGTGAGTCACACATGACACAGATGAACAGGTAGGAGGGGAGGAGGAGGAGGAGGAGGAGGAGGAGGAGGAAGGGTAGAAGAGTGTTGGAGGGGCGGTCACTGCTAAGATGGACAACTAGAGAGTCAGCACATTTGAAAGGGACCCCAGTCACATTTTGGCCCGGGTTTCTTCAGCAGCAGCACTCCTCTACTCTTAAGACGTCTGCCCAGCTTTCTTCCAGGCAATCTTTTTATTTATTTATCACTGTAAACACAGGTACGGTGAGGGAGAGAGAGAGAGAGCCCAAGGAGCTTCGTCAAATCTGCTGTTTACAACTGCCAACGGGGGAGAGGGAAGGGAGGGGTGTGGGGAGCTTACGTTCAAAATGGCTTGGGTCCCTTTAAAATAACAATCATGTTAATACATGTGTGAGTTGTCCTGGTTATTTTTCAAGAGCCCATGTACGTGTGTTTGAAGTGTTTGAAGACATCCATTAATAATGAGCAAGAGGACGACTGGCCCGGTTTGGGACCGGCTCGTTCACTCTGCAGGAGACAGTCCTGGACGCCTCCCGGCTCTGGCTGCTCTTTATCAGACTTGGGGAAGTTAAGCACATGTGTTTACCGAACCAACCGGATAGTCCCAAAACATATGTTGGAAAGAAAATGTTTCAGTGCTGCGTCTTCTTTGACTGATTCTGAATCCCAACACCTGCAAGGAGAGGGTCACATGACCGACCGGGGTTGACGAGCTAACACTACCCTAGCGAGCTAATCTGCTAGCCTGTTTACTGCTGTGTGCTAGTACTGGCGGAAGGGTTTGACAATGTTGTTTTGTGAGTTTTTATTGAAAAAAGAAAACGGTGCACTAGATGGATACATTTTTGCAAGATCTGAGTATTATGAATGCCGTTTTTTGTTGAATAATTACAATAGTTTTGTGCCCTCTTCGAGGCCGACATTGTGAACAGTGCTGCTTTAAGTCACACCGACACGCTAAAGGCACAATGAGTAGGATTCACCTGAAAAACAATGTGTAGGCTCATACTAAAATAATACCTCTCAATCAGTAATGTTCTTATTTTGCGGTATTCGGGACAAAGTGAATCTGGGGTTGACTATCACCCGCTGACGAGCACCATCTGTAACCCTCATTGAGTAACTAGAGGCTTGGTTTGCATGAATATTCATAATGTCATACTTTGGAGGACGCTTGGCTTGCTACATGTCTCATAGTTTCTTTCTCTAATAATAATAGAGAGAGTTTTCTTCACTGATAACCTTGGGGAGCGAGTTAGCAACCGGGTCGACTGAAAACTAGTCTACTGACGTCTCCTTCAGTCATGTGATCCTCTCAGGTCGTAGAGGTCTGTCGAGTGTCCTGTAAATGTCCACTTTATCTATGATTGGTGGGAAGTTGAGGTTTTTTTTTCTTCCTCATTGGTCAAATGGAGCCCATTTCACCCTTAAAAGCAAACTTTACAAGCGCGAAGGCTTCGAGTAGAAGGATTAACTTGTTGGTCTGCTTAACTTCTCCACCTCTGATAAAGAGCAGTGCACAGGCGTTTCCCCAAGCCTCTCTACGGGAAGCGTCCAGGAGTGTCCGCCTCGTCGCGGACGAGACCGTTCCAAAACGGGGCGAGAGGACAACTACAGGAACACAAACTGAGATGATATATATATAGATATATATAGATAGATAGATAGATACACAACCAGAGCTGCTGTACAGAACATTTGCTAAACCACACAACTGCTGCAGTAAAGTCAAACTTCAGTGGGATCCAGGATCTGTCACACAGAACCGTCCTCGTGTGGAGATTTCAGTTTGGGGATTATCATGAAAGAAGAAATATTTTAGCTTTTGGTGGAGATTAACAAGAAGGGCAACATCGCCTTATGCTACACAGATGCTGCTTAAAAGTAAAAAGTAAAAACGGGTGAGCCAATTACATGCTCCCCTCTCGCCACATCCCAACTGAATGGCTCTAACATACATTAACTAACAGACCTCGCTTGCCATTCCCCACTGGCCTGAGCAGATGGAGCAGAAACCACAAACGCCAGGGACAGAAGAGACACTGCCACCTAGAGGGGCAACATGCACGTCGGTAGACATGGCAGAGTCAAACAGTGGAGAGGAGCGTGTGTTTAACTCCTGGTGGTTTGGCAGGAGCTGTTGGACGCCTGGAGGAGAAGAGGATCTATCACTGAGCAGAGCGTGTGCTTGAGAAGAAAGACAACGGTATTGACAAGAAGAAACTATTACACATACCCAGTTAACCTACTTGGTCCGGTTCCAAAGCATTTGAGTGCTTTTTATATAAATGAGACAGAAAGATTTGGGCATTTATTCATGGGTAAATACCACTTAATACTTTTGATAAGGAAAAAAAAGAAACAGTAATGAATGAAATAAGCAGAGAGAGAGAGAGAGAGAGAGAGAGAGAGAGAGAGAGAGAGAGAGACCAGATGAGACCTCATAGACACATGCAAGCTGGAGTAGAAAATAGAAACCATCCTTTTTCGTCTGGAGAGTGTTTGCAGCTCATTTAGATGCACATTCGACAGAGAAAGACGATTTTGCAAGCGATCCCTGCAGTCTGAGTGTCTTTTGTTTTACTCCAACGTAATCGGCTGCCGCCCTACTGTCGCTCTGATGATCCATTTGCCGTATGGAATAGCAAGGTTGTTTCAATAATAGCAGGAAGGGATTTAAAACTCAGCGTCTTCGAGGTAATCAGAGACGAGCAGAGCGGCTTATTTTCTAAAGAGCCAAAACACACAAGGAGCAGTTCCACATTAAACCCTTGGAAGGGAATAACTATGATTTATAACTCTTCAGGAGCCTATTGTGGACAGTATGTGGAGGTTTACTTTAGGATTTTAGTAATCAGAGGGTCCACCGTGTGTCGTGATTTTAATTCATTAACACAACATAGTTTCTATGGGAGCCTACCTATAAATATCTACCAGGTAGAACAAAAAGATGATGCATTTTTAATAACAAAAAGGACGCTGCCCTGCACTTCCTCATGACGACGCTACACTTTTCCTTTAAGCGCTGGCGGCTCTATGCTGCCCTCTGCTGGACAACAACGTGTCGCGTTGTGATTAGATTCTAACGACACAGCGAAATGGGAAACGCATTGTCATATTTTAAATCAGGTAAAATATTCAAGTATTTTAGATGTCTTGAACTCGGCGGTTACATAAATATATCCAATCAAATGTGATTTGGGCCTAAATAGCTAACCCGCCCATCACTTGACTGTTAGCTTGTAGGTAGCTAGCAGTGAAATATCTTAAAAGGAGCCATGTGTTTGGACTTCAGCAGGCAAAAACGTGGTTGAGGAATAATTCATTAAATTAACCCTCATCCTTCTTAGAATTTGATTTAAATCCCTCCTTTTAACTATTGTAATATTCCGTTTCCTGCAGAAATATATCAGATTACAGAAACTAAAGATGCTTTAATTTCCCTTTCACTGTGACTTTAATATCCATAAATTGCATCAGGAGACTAAAAGCAATATAATTGTCCTGATTGATTTGATTTGCTTTTATTTGAGCTTTTTTAATCTTCCATACGGGCCAGCACACAGCGGATAATGGAGAGCAACTATTCATTTTTGCATGCCTCGGATCAAGACTTTCCATAAGTAATTGGATTTGTCAGTTCCAGGAGAAATTGCAGATTGTTATCACTTTGAAGCGCCCTCAGACGTGTAATTGTGACTCTTGCAACATTGGCTAATTACGGCTTTATCTGCAGTAAAACTTAGAGGTTATCATTCCCAAAAGACACATTTTTCTGTGATATTTCTTCACGGGCATCAACCTTTGTGGGGGAGCAAATGTCTGAAGTAGTCATACCTCTCCCTGGCTAAACTTTTCTTTCTGTATTTGTTTCATGCCTGAGCAGGCACTCGCTCTGAAGAAACAACTCATGTTTTTGCTCATTCATTTGGAAACGCGTGCGGCTCATATTTCCCTCCGAGGTGCGCTATGCGAGGCACTAGAACCTCTCTTGTCTTTGCTCCCTGCCTCCCTCTGCTACCGGCAAACAACAAGGAAAAAAGAAAAAGAAAGAAAAAACAAGATGGCAGAGAACCAGAAACAAAGCAGCAGGAGCGGCAACGTTTTTTTTACACAGGACAGGAGTGTCTTTTACACGTCAGAAAGAATAATAGTAATCATATAAACTGGCCTACAACCTAAGAATAACTGAGAACAGAATGAAAGGATATCCTTCAATATCAGACAAGATGAGAATTCATGTCAAACCAACACAAAAGGAGCAAGATAAAACGCATCGGTAGAGAGTGTGGCAGAGATATCGTTGGAGCGGGTGTGGGGGAGGGCGGAGGGTGTGGGGGGGGTGTGGGAGCAGAATAGAGGAGATTACATACATCGTGCCCTTTCTCGCCCTCGCCGTGGTTGAGTCTGCCGGCCTTGCCGTTGCGGCTCCGCTGGCCGTGGTCCCCGTTGTGCCACGCGGCGGGGGCGTTGGGGCCCGGGGACGGAGAGGCGCCGGACGCCTTCTGCCCGTCCGTCTTGTGCTTGGAGTTCAGTCTGGAAGAAGAGCAGAGACACACAGCGGCACTCTGGGTAAAGCACAGCCGGGAGAAATGGTCGTACATTGAGACTTCTGTTGGCCTGATCAGAGGTATCGATGAACGCAGAAGTCCTTCACGTCGATTTCCCGCTCGAAGCGCACTTGAGAAGAAACAATATTTATCCAACTGCCTCACACACACCGTCTGGAACCCGTTTTGGAGCGTTCGTACCAAATATTATTAGCCGTGATGAAGATGGTAGCTGAGTCAAAATACACAGAATGAAGTAGTTTGCTATTTCTATTTGATAGAATGCTACACAACATTTTGGGGGGATTTATTAGAGGTGCAAAGATCAAGAATAAAACTGCATTGATTTTTGTTTCCAAACTATTTCTGTGCATCTTCATTGTCTGCACTTGTCGATGTGGTAACGACTCTCTCTCTCTCTCTCTCTCTCTCTCTCTCTCTCTCTCTCTCTCTCTCTCTGATGTCGCTCGACTGCCAGCAGCAGAATTTAATTCCTGCTCCACGTTAGTTTTCTGTTTGTTTCCATTTCAACCAATTTCCTATTTATTCATCTTTTAATCATAAAATAACAGATTGTTGTGTGATTTTTTTCTACTGCAGGTATTATAGCAATAGTGTATTCGATATGAGGATCTGTCGGGGACGGCGGCCAGCAGCAAAACGTAATTTAAGAAGAAAACAAGCTTAAGAGTGTGTTATATTTAGAATATTAACCGAGCAGTTTCCTATGGAGAATGCCATCGGAATTGAAATTGGTCCAGTATTGAGGGAGAATGGCCGCAGATGAAAAAACTGATTTTCAATGTCATGGCTGAAAATGTAGCTGATTGCAGCGATGTGGATGTGATGCCAGAGTTCAGAAGGAGACTTGATTGAACACACGATAACAAACATTATGAAGCAGAAGGTGTATTTCTCTGTCGGTACTTTCCATAATGCTTATAATACCAATCTGGGACTGTCAGTGCAAAAAAAAACGGCGGTGAGGAGCGGCTTCATTGCAGCTTGTTATCCTGCAGCGTTCTCCCTCAATACTGGACCAATTTCAAAAGATTGCCACATTAGTCATAGGAAAAAACATAGGAGAATCTATTGAAAAATACCAGTGTTACTCTTTAAAATCCTTCAAACTTTGATGAGAAACGTTGGCTGAATGTGACACGATACTTCATGAAATGAATATTATGTCCTGTCCGTGGCTTCTTTAGAGAAAGAATAACTTGTACGGCAGAGTAGAACATCTTATTAACTGCCCCATTGCACTCTTATTTGCTTGTAAAATAATTGGAAAGAAAATGCCCAACGCTGTTTAACATGTCACAACAACAAAAAACCTCGCTATAGAATAATAATAATAACACGCCATCCAAGACCGCAAAGCCAGACAGTTCAAATAACTATCACTACATAGTGAATTCAGCTTAAAAAAAAAGACAAATAAGACGTTTAATGCTCCATAACATGATACCACGGCTATTTAATGGGGCTCATTATTAGAGGCCCATTGGCATCCTAATACGGGAGTCAGAGGGAGGCCGACAGTCGCCAGGGCAACTGCTGGACAGGCGGAGGAGCGGTACCCGTGTGTGGCGAGACAAAGCCGAGGTGTTCATGCGAGTGTGTGCGTGTGTTGAGAGGAGTGTACCTGGCGGGAGATTTGGAGGTGCTCCGTGTGGAGGACAGGGAGGCGCTACGGGAGCTACAGCAGCTGCCTTGACGCTGGGAACTCCTACTGGGGGTCTCACCGGGGGACCTGGGGGATGACGACC
Organism: Myoxocephalus aenaeus; assembly: GCA_038501785.1. Lineage (NCBI taxonomy): Eukaryota > Metazoa > Chordata > Actinopteri > Perciformes > Cottidae > Myoxocephalus > Myoxocephalus aenaeus. The sequence goes on from JBAMJR010000195.1 coordinate 6,537,082, forward strand.
AATGGACGCACACACACACACATGCACACACACACACACACACACACACACACACACACACACACACACACACACACACACACACACACACACACACACATGAAGCCATGTGTATGTACGCAGACATCACTGCGAGCTCCGTCGTCAATCCTGTGATATGTAAAACAGTTCATGCGCCGCCAAACACTTTCGATATTTTAATCAAAGGGGGGGGGGAGGGGTTGCGCAACGTGTGGCATGGGAATCCTGATGGACGCTGGGAAGATGCACTCTGCGCTTTACAGCTCGGCCATTTACATTCTCTGTGAGTCCGAGCCTCAGATAATGGGTGTAAAATACCAATATAAATTTATGAGAGGCTGAGCGTGATTCCAATTGGACCCCTTGTTGTCGTTCACGGTGAGTTTCCACGTGTGCAGAGGACGAATGCGGGCCGATATTCTTACAGTGTACATGTACATCGACTGTTACCTGATATACTGAGAAAGAAAAGCAGACATGTGGGTCTTTGGGCTCAGCATTAACATGTGAAGGCAATCAGAGTGATTCTATGTGCATCTCACCTCTTTTTCTGTTTGTTCTTGTCTCTGTGTTTGTTCTTGCTGCCCGATCTAAAAACAAATGGCATGCGTAAGATAACGGGGCTGCGCACTTTGAAGCACGGGAGACACGCATTCACACCCTTTGTAAAAAATAAATAAAGGAAACTCAGTGTACCACTCACCCATATGGATTGCATTGTCTTTTGAACAATCAGTAGGCAGAAATGACAATAACACACACCTTACACGCATTATGTATGTTATAATGTATTGTGTGTTCTTTTTGTCTCGTTCCATACACACCTGTGTCTCCTCTTTTTCCTGGAGCCGGATGCAGATCTACGAAGACAAGAAAAGAAGAAAAAAAACACCACAATCATCATAATGATGAGCTGCAAAATGAATATTCTGTACGATACAACTGTGCAGCGGGGGTCTGTTCCAACAAGCAGGTGTAAGAGTGATCTGGTGAACCTTCCCAGACAAAAAAAAAAAAAAAGTATTTTTACATCCACGTGGCCATGTTCCAGATTTGAGGCGGTTCGGGGAATTACTAAACTCGCTTCTTGAAATACATTCTAGGACATCGGCGGTGGTATTTTGGACAACTGCTTGGCGGTTCAAGTCAAAATCTATTCTGTGCTGTGTGCCACCTTTTCTATTTACTTTAAAGAAAGAAAAATCACAAACACCTCCAAAGAATATTGAAGCTACGTTAAGCCTCCGAAGGTGTGAAAGCTTCCCGAGCAGCCGAGACTCAATCGGAGCGCACAGATGATTGGGACTTTTTGGTCACAGAATATGAGAACGTTGAGTTGCCGTGAACAGCAGGAGGACCGTGGTTTTTGTCGTTGTTGTTGTTGTAAATAAATGGAATATTTCAGGCGTCCTAGCTGCTGTTCTACATTATATCTATATTTATTGCCGTAGAAGATGCTGCTCCGTGCGATACAGCAGGAACAATGCACCAAGGGGTTTCCCTTTGACCCCTGTGTTCACAGCGGACGGTAATGATTCGAGAGGCCGGCCATCCCTCAGTCCTCCCGCTCTCAACCGCCACATCACCTCCGTATCACTTTCACCCTCGCTGCAGTTTCCATGGTGATTAGTCAGACCGGTCTGTGAGAGTCGCTGCTTATTTTCCTGAAGAGCACTACACCCCTACATGCATGCAGTGGGCTGGGCAGCGGCGGCTCAAAGAGTGTTGATCCACTGGAAGGGGAGTAATAAAGCTGTCACAGTAACGCACACGTGACTCAGACCGACTGGGGTCCTATGTGTATGAGGGCGTTATTCTGGAGAGATCATTGCTCTTCTTCTCCTCTCACACATACATGGTCCCATCCTCTGCTGCCAGGACACAGCCGTTTGGTACACGTGAGATATACGATGTATAGAATAGACACAAGTCCCTTTGTTTCAAAGTGAGTGAGGCTACTCTCTGGAGGAGGAACCCTCCATTCTCAACATCTATACATTATTCATATATCAACAGTACCTGCAATGCAGGGCGATGCTTTGGAGAGTGGGGGGAGGAGCAGAGAGGACAGGTGGTGCCCGGATGTGCGTGGATGGATGAGGGGAGCAGGAGCGGGGCGGTGCAGCGATGCTCGGCAATTTGCTGAGAGGCTCATTTTTCTTGTGTTTTCGTGGCCCCCGTACAGGAAGGGCTATTAGAGCAACGCGCTTAGCCCGCTATCCCCGAAAAGTCTCTCTGCGATTGCTCATTGTCGTTATGATATCCCGGGGGCGTCGCACAAGTGTTTGTTGACGAGCTCTGGCTCTGTTCTCTCTTCTTCTTTTGTTTCCTGTCACTCTCACTTTCTTCTCCCCTTCCTTTTCATTTCATTTCTGTCCCTTTCAGCCGTCTCTCGCTTGATTCGTGTCTTTCTTCCATTCTTTCTTCCCCTTCCCTTTTCTTCTTGTGTTTCCTACTTTACTTTTTCACTTCAATTTTCTTCATATATTTTAGTCTTTCCTCTTTGCCTGTAATTTTTTTCATTTCCTTTAGCCTTTTCTTCTTCACTTCCTATTTATTCACGCCTTTCCCTCCTTTACTCCATTCTTAAGTAAAATAATGGAAAAAGTGGTTTTTCAACAGCTGAACAACTTCTTGGCCGAAAATAACTGTTTCGATGTCTTCCAGTCCGGCTTTCGTCAGCACCACAGTACTGAAACTGCTCTTGTTAAGGTTTTCAACGACATCCACTTAAACAGTGGACTCATACGACATCCACTTAAACAGTTTTCAACGACATCCACTTAAACAGTGACAGAACTTCAGTCTTAGTATTACTGGATCTCAGTGCTGCATTCGACACGGTCGATCATGACATACTACTAGACAGACTGAAAGTCTGGGTAGGACTCTCTGGCGCAGCACTTAACTGGTTTGAATCCTACTTGAAGGACCGACAATACTTTGTGTCGGTAGCTAATTACACATCAGAGCTGACTAGGATGACGTGTGGTGTTCCCCAAGGCTCAATACTGGGGCCTCTTCTGTTCAACAGCTACAGTACATGCTTCCACTGGCTCAGATTATGAAAAACAACAAAGTGTGTTATCATAATTATGCAGATGACACACAAATCTACATAACTATATCACCAGGGGAGTATAGTCCCATACAAGGGCTGTCTAAATGCATTGAAGAAATCAATAACTGGATGTGCCAGAATTTTCTTCAATTAAACAAAGATAAAACAGAAGTAATTGTTTTTGGTCCCAAGGACGAACGATTGAAAGTCAGCGCTCAGCTTCAATCACTGACGTTAAAAACCTCAAACCAAACCAGAAATCTAGGTGTAGTTATGGATTCAGACCTCAACCTGAACAGCCATATCAAGACAATTACAAAATCAGCCTACTACCACCTGAAGAATATATCAAGGGTTAGAGGACTTATGTCTCAACAGGATTTGGAGAAACTTGTCCATGCATTTATCTTCAGTAGACTGGACTACTGTAACGGTGTGTTCACAGGCCTCTGTAAAAAGTCAATCAGAAAGCTGCAGCTGATTCAGAACACTGCAGCTCGAGTCCTCACTAAGACCAGGAAAGTGGAGCACATCACACCAGTTCTGAGGTCTTTGCACTGGCTTCCTGTCAAACAAAGAATTGACTTTAAAATCCTGCTGCTGGTTTATAAAGCACTGAATGGTTTAGGGCCTAAGTATGTTTGTGATCTGCTGCTACCTTATGAACCATCCCGGCCCCTCAGGTCGTCTGGGACAGGTCTACTTTCTGTTCCAAGAGTCAGAACTAAACATGGAGAAGCAGCGTTCAGCTTTTCTGCTCCACATATCTGGAACAAGGTCCCTGAAAGCTGCAGGTCTGCTGAGACCCTCAGCTCCTTTAAATCCAGATTGAAGACTTTTCTGTTTGCTGTTGCCTTTAATTGATCCAGATTCAATTGCTGCATCTCACTACTGCATTTTATTTCTTAAACTGCACTGCAACTTTTATTCAATTTTTATTTTTTATTTAGCTTTTTGACTGTTTTAATGTTTTCTTAACTGTTTTAAATCCTGTTTTCTACTGTTTTAATGTTTTCTTAACTGTTTTAAATCCTGTTTTCTCTGCATTATGTTTTGATGCTCTTAATGGTTTTATGTGAAGCACTTTGAATCGCCTTGTTGTTGAAATGTGCTATACAAATAAACTTGCCTTGTCTTGCCTTGCCTTTCCTTGCCCACCCCCCTTTTTGCTACCCTTTCTTTTTCTTATGTTTCCTTTTCTTCTTCACTTTGTTTCTTTCCTACTTCACTTTCTTTTTATTCTTATCTTGCCACCTTTCCTTGTTCACTTCCTTTTTCACCCTATCTTGTAGTCATCCCTCCTTCTCTTTCTTTTTCATCTTTTCCTTCTTCATGCTTCCATTCCCTTTTATTCTTATCTTTCTTCCTTTACTACATCCCTTCCTTTTTATTCCTGTCTTTCCTCCTTTCCTCTGACTTCCTATGTTTGAGTCTTCCCTCCTTCCCTCTTACTTCCTATGTTTTAGTCTGTCCTCCTTTTATCTTACTTCCTATGCTTTAGTCTTTCCTCCTTCCCTCCCCTTTTCTTCTCATATTTCGTTCACAGCCATCACTGTGAAGGCAACAGTTGACAAGCGCTTAAAAGTCGGTTTCTTTCCTGTGATGACATGTCACTGATGACACTCGCACACAGCCTGTGCACACTCACCTGTCTCGCTTGTGTTTCTTCCCACTCTTTTTCTTCTTCTCTCTGTGAGTGGGTGAGGAGCTGCCAAACCTTTTGGTGGAGAGAGGGGAAGAATTTGCGCGCGCAATGACAAAAATGCAAAATGAGGCTCTTTTCACTCACTGTTAGGATACATCACACATCAGAGGGGATGATCGTTGGTAAAAGGTGACATCCTAATAGTAGCTCAGCTGATTTGTCACTATTTGTCCCCGGCTCCATTCATGCATCTGCCTCGCTCTTCTCATTCTTTCTTCTCTTTATTTCCTTCTCGCTCAGTCTCTCCCTCTCTACATTTCTTTTGCTGACCCTTTTCAACAGAAAATAGAGGATGAGACTATGCTTTGCTAATGACCCCCTACAATCCCCTCCCCCTCTCTATAATTGCAGTATCTGATGACTCTTTAGCAATATTCACACCAAAATAATTGGAATTCCACTTCTTGTAACCACAGTGTAATTATTCTGTCAAGGAGGCAGGCAAAACAAGAAAAAGCAGTAAAATCGAACCACTTCATCAGTGGAAGCCGCTCCCACTCACCGACTCCTTCGGCGGCCAGATTTCTTCTTCTTCCTTTTCTTCGGACGAGGGGATGGCGAGCTGCTCGATTTCCTCTTCACTCTGAATTGGCGAGAACAAGAGAAGAGGAGGGAGATGGAAAGCGAGATCCAGAGTGAGAGAGAGGCAGAAATAATTTACAAGTGATTGTTATGATAATCATTTTCAGAAGGAATGCATTTCTGATTATAGTTATTTGCTGCCGTGCAAGTCGATAAGTGTCTATTTTCTCATTACCTAAATTCATTTTGCGATAACATGCAACATTATCATACAGTGGAAACAGGAAATCGCTCCGGGGAAATGACCGTTGATTTATTTCCTGTGGTAATGAGTGTTCATGTCCAGGTACATGCTGTTACTGGAGCAGTTCTCTTTTAATATTCAGTGTATTGAGATCAGTTGCATGTTTATCTGAGGCCATGTGAAGGAGATAATAGGTGGCTGATTTAATTCACCACTTGAGGGGTCAGAGCTGGTCAACACATCGCTATTATACAGTATGTGGTGTGTTCGAGCATGTGCTTTACCGGCTGTCACTGTGGTAATCATGGCCATAGTCTCCATCTTCGTAGCCAACCAATTCAGGGTTCCCGTCATACTCGTCAGGCTGATAGTGCAGGTGGTTTACCCTGGAAGCACAAGAGTCAAAGAGCATTAATGCACAGCTGTGTTTTGAGCTGAACGCTAACGTCAGCATGCTAACATGCTCACAATGACAAAGCTCAGATATAATGTTCACCATATTAGTTTAGTGTTAGCATGCTAACTATTGCCCCGCCGGTTTTGCCATTCATATTGGAGAGTTTAAAAGAGCTGATAATGATATTAGCTCAAAGTAACTTCAATAAAAACATAGACCCAGGAAATAGACAAACAACATTTAAATATATATTCCTTTGATTTGTTTTTGAAAAAGGATAGTGCGCATGATATGATTGAATGATTTATCAGTCTATAGCTCTAATGCTAAATATGTGCTGATTGGACCAGATAATGGCGAAGATCAAATGATGATCTTGAGGGGGGGAAAAAACAATGTATGTGCCAAATATCATGCAGCAATCCTTTAAATTAACTGTTGAGACATTTCACTCAAACCCACAAATGTGAACCCTTCTGTTGGTGCTCCAGAAAAAAGTCAGGGGATCTCCAAAAACTGTGAGATTCATCCTCTGAAAACCATGCACGCCTGTAGACAATGTCATGGACCTCCATGACATAGTTGCCGAGATATTTCAGAAACCAAAGTGGTGGACTGACCTTACCGTAGAGAGACACTGCAGCCTAATGAACGGACCTCTCCCCATCTGGCACTAAACTCTGGGTGCAATAAAATGAAAACAAGAAGTCACGCGTATGAAAGTGTGACGCTCGCACACTAAACTTTTTCCGGGGCTCTAGTTTTATTCTGACATTTTCTAATCTCGCCTCACCCCAGCAGTGAGAATATCATCATCTCTCTCACTCTCGCAGCTCAGCTTGAGGGATTCATATCCTCCAACGAGTTCCTCTCTCACACCATATTGTAAATACAGACAGATGGCGGCAGCCTCCTCCCTAATCCTCCCTGCTCCACTACCCCGCCTTCTCTCTTATGTGGCCTCCTCTGATCCACCAGCTTTGACCTTGCAGGCTTCACATGGGCTAAAGAAATAGATAAAGAACACACACCACACTGATTATTCTTTCCATGCAGTCCTCTCTGTCTGACCTTGTCACGTCCCAGTGTTGTTATCAACCCGGCGGGTCATGCTCTCGGCTTTCTGGTTCTTTTTACTCAGAGATGTAGCATTTACAGTGGCGTGAGGTAGTTACGACGGACTCCAGCGCATGCTACTTATGAGGTGCGCGCACACACACACACACACATACACACAGCCCATTAGGCATATATATATATTTTGGATTTTACAGTGAAATGATTGACGTAGGCCATTGGATTGGATTTGACAGAGGTCAAAGAGAAAGCTTTGGGGCTTAGCTACCATGTATGTTGTATCATCTCGTCACATGATCAAATAGAGATTTGATCAACAAACATATTACCCAGCAATCATCATTGCGTGTCTGTATCTGACAAAATACCAAATCAAAAAGTTATTAATTTCATTGAATAGTTTCTTTTTCCAAATGAATTATATTTTTTATAGTTTATGCAGGATAAGCATATCATCTTGTTATAGATTACTACTGCCTTTATAAAAAAAGAAAGAAAAAGAAAACCATGATGGAGATAGATTTGACTTTTCAAAGGATTATATAGCAAATGGCACAACTTACAATTTAATTAAATGAAAATGTAAGTGAAAATTAATTAATTTTGTAAAGCAAGATCATCTTCACAAATCTTCCCTTCTTCACCCCTCTTATGATTTTAGTCAAAGGTGTAAAGTAAAAAGCTATTGTTAGGCTATAAAGGAACTAAGGCGGAGTCGTCGGCATGATAATGTTTAGTAGTCTCATTTCGCCACTTTGGTTTTTTAAGACACTGAAAAGCTTCAAAAGTCACAAAAGGGGTATTAACTGACAATATTACATACCACAGATTAAAACATGAAAATGTCTTCAGCTAATGTTCACCACAGAGCCAAAAACACATTTCAAAAACCCATGGACCCCGAGACGAGGGAAGCGGAAGCGCAACATTTCAGAATCATTTACGAGTATATTATTTATGATTACGCCCCTGAGCATACGGGATATAGAGCGGTTATTTGGATCAGAGTGATGAAGACAGAGACGTAACCTCGAAGACTAACCGTGCAGCCTCAATTAGTAGGAGGGAGATGAAAACAGGCGGGAGTAATGAGATGAAGACAATGAAGTGACACCCGGAAAGCACTTTGTCAAAGCAAAGGATAGTTTATCTCCACTGTTCTCAAACACACACGACCTACGTGAGACCAAGAGAGGACCGGCTGGTGTTATTGAAGGTGTAAAGCTTCCGGAAGGAGCGCGTGTGGAGGATTTGAACACGGCACAGGCCTGATGGTTAGTTAGGAGGAGATGAGGCAACAAAGCCCTTAATTGGCTGGGCACAGCAGGGATGCCAACCGATGCCGGCAGAGCAACCTCTCTGCACTATCACGGCGCTTTGAGTGCACAGGTGTTGGACACACACACACATGCATACACACACACGCACACACCCGCTCTAGTGGATATAAACTTGCATTGCTAAACACCGTGTTAATTTCAACTCGAGCAACAGAAATCAACACTCAGAGGAGTAAACAACCGGAGGTTTACACGAGAGAAGGAATTTGAAATGTTTGAACAAAGTTGGGGACTCTTATTAAGTTTGAAATTGCGAGTCAATACAGAAGAGAGATGACCTTATATGTAACGCATACACATGCCGCCGATGGCACTCGTTTTAATCACGGAGAAAAGAGAGGACGTTGAACCTTTGCGGACAACACTTATTATGCTAGAATTAAAAGTTGAGCAAATATTAAATATTAGATATGGCAGTAAAGGGCAGTGTTCTTTTGTAGTGAAGCTGCACATACAATATTGATCTATCACGAAGAATGAGGTCTCTAAAACAAACTGATTTAATAAAATCTAATAAAATAGCTGATTATGCCCGAGACTAGTGTCCCTGTAGGCAAGATGCACAATACTAAGAAGAGCAATTAACCACATAAATCAGCTAACTCCCCATCCTGTCTCTAATCCCTGTGATGCCATGCTCAGATATGCTGGCGACATCTGTCCAGCCTGGTCGTGATCAACGTTGGTCCCTGATAGGCAGATGAGTTGAGTGTCTGGCAGTGATGGAGCACAACCAAGGTCCTGCAGCACAGCGCCGTGCAGCCCTAATTCATATCCCCACTCTTATATTTCTATCGCTGCAGAGAGTTATAGTTTGTTATCCTGGGAGGAGGAGGGATTGATTGGTCCTCAGCACGAGGGAAATCTGGAAGCTCCTGTAGCAGCTTCACGGCGCTCAAATCGAGGACAAGGACCAGCTGGGCTGGAGGTTCACGCTGCGCCGATCAATTCTGTGAACTTGCGGGAGGGACACCTTGATGTTCTGGCTGCAACAGTGCAACACTCGATCTATTCTCCTCTGGAAACCTTCTGTTTTGCTAATGAAGAAGAGTCGGTCTCCGGCGCTAGCTGAGCCCAGGGGCAGCTTCCCTCATTGATCCTGCTCGGTTACTGAGCGGCTCGGAGAAGCTCTACACGCGGCAACCCTCCCCTCGCATCCATTTCTGCAGCAAATCAATGTGGGACATCGGTAAACAGAGTTATGAGCGAGCTCATCCTGCTGGCTGTTTACTGCGAGTGTGTAAGAGTATTAAGCTACAGCTGAGGGGCCTAGCCTGTCAATAGTTATAGGCCCTGTGGAAAAGATGGCAGCTAAATCAAACCTCAGCTGAGCAGAGTCAAAGCAACTGAAGGCAGCAGTATATTTGAGCTTGTGTCGGAGCCTCCTTTCATTTAGCAAATCTACATCTCTACCAGTAAATCTATTATCTGAATCTATATCTACATATATCTCTTTTAGCTTGAAGTGGATGAGATTAACTGCTCCTCGTCACAGAATAAAGACATTGGCAGACAGGAGGATACGCGCAGCTAATAGAGATGTGGAAACCTCTTTTCTTACACCATTAAAATACTTTATCAAAACAACATGTTAGCTCGACATATTATCTTTGATCTTTAATTTCCTCTCTCGGTTACTAAAACGTTCTTTGTTCATGCATCTCACTTGCATTCACAATAACTTTCAGAATTGAAAAAAATATTGAATTTCACAAAGTGGAGCTGAGGCCGAGGGGAATGTCAGGTATTTGTGTCATAAACCAAAGTAAAAATGAAAATGGATTTTGACCACTTGTGTGTAGAAAAAGGTTCAGCGGACCACCAAAGTTATTACCAATTAATCCTGAAGGGGCCATGAATGTGTGCTCACAATTTCATGGCAAACACCAGAGGATCCCCAAGTTCATTCGGCTTAATACTCTGGAAACCCCGAAAGGCTGTACAAATTTGCATGACAACTAATCTAACAGTTGTTTGTGATATGTCGCTTAAAACCTCATGCAGGGGAGGGGCTCTTTTAAACTACGCGAGGGTTACATCGCATACAGACATACAGGGCCCTTCGTCCGTCTGCATCAGATGAGTTGAGAGTGAGGCCGGGTTGTGTTCAGGCATTCCAGTCTGGATCAAAGTGTTGGACAGGCATCCATTAGCATGGCTATAAAGGAGGCAGGAGCTTAGCTTTAGAGCCATAAGAGGGCGGTGAAACAACCTCGCCACTAAAGTGAGATAAGACCCTCAGCATCATATCACTGTTTCGCTTTTACCACGGTGGCTTGGGCCCCTGTGGGCCCATGTCGCCTGATGTGAAGTTCCCCTATCATATTACCTATTAATGCAGGGAATATTTGATCTGCTTCTTGCTGGTGGCCGTGAGTGTCAGGGGGCTTATAGCACAGTTTTACCCTGAGGCCAATCCACCGGTTGATCAAGGCATGTTACCCATAATGCTTCAGGGAAGCAAAGTCACAATGGTGGGCAGAGGGACGTAGTTTACTCTCAGAAAGAATTGCGTGTGTGTGTGTGTGTGTGTGTGTGTGTGTGTGTGTGTGTGTGTGTGTGTGTGTGTGTGTGTGTGTGAGGGCCTGGGGGAGTGTGGAGTATGAGGGGGATTGAGGAGGGGGGGATAACAACCCTGCAAATTACAACCTTCAATTTTCCACATCAAGGCCTTTCTGGGGATTGAAAGTTGCAGCACTTGTGAGGCAAGCTCTGAAATCCCAAATTGACCAGACTGAGCAGTGCCCTTGAGAGTGAACTAACGCGCAAAGCTAAAAAACAAACACGCGCTTCCCCGACTTTCCCTGGACAACGCAAATGATTGAATTAAGGTTATCACGTCCTCTGGTTAAATGTCAGACGCCGGCTGAGGTGCAGGGGAGGGGCGGTCATTAGTCACTGGTCTGCGAGACGGGAAGCATCGGCGTCATTACCAGTCATTAGTTCACAGACGGCGGGTCACGCTGTCTCCATCACTCGCATCCGCCCACATCCTCCTGCTGCTGTTTCTCAGTCTGTGAGTCTGTGAGTCCGGCCGTGATCTGGACGGAGGACGCACGCGCAATCATTCATTTTGGTTCCTTTAATTCCATCTATGCTCGCCTCAGACAACATCCTGCCAGCGCGAGGCTTAAACAAATTGACAATTATCGTGCCAATCTTCGCCTCAACGGCTTCCAGCAGAGTTTGGAATAGACTTTAAAATGCTACTGATTATTTTCAAAGCATCGGGGTTTAACCATTCCCTGTGTATTCAGGGAGGCACTATCAGTCAAAAGCCAAGGATTCAAATTAAAATGCATTGCATTTTTGTAATTACGGACCGACCGCCTGAAGACTGCAGACCGCAGTCAGACTGGCAGGCGCTTTCTCATCACCTCAATTTCTGCGTATACAGTGTTGCGTGTGATGTTAATGGATGTTCGGTTTCATTAGATTCATTCACAGTAATTGATTAATGACCCGCCACTTACCTGTCACCTGATTGACTCAAACAAAAACACACAGACGTCATTCACAATACTGCAATCAGCATAATTCACTCGTTACTCGCGTATCTATTCTGTCCATCAACCATTACGCTGTACCGTCCAAACGGCCGTTTAGGAATCAAGCGGCCCTTGTAACTCATCGTCATTAGATCCAGTCTTTTTCTTGGCTCTTTCTTGTCTGTACCATGATGCAGATGTGACGGAATATAAAGCGATAGGCTACGAGCTAAACCACACGGACCAGTAGATGGTTGTATTACGTGTGCAGTGCCGCATAAAGCTTGACTGATGTTGCGAGTTATTTTTACTTTGTGATCCTCACAAAGCTTGACACTTCAAACAAACTGCCTTTTCCTCTGGGCCTCCCTCCCATGCGCAACCTTCGACTTCTAAAGCAAAATCACGGAATATGGCCCGGTGTGTTCCTGACTTCTATCGTATCGTCACCTCCTGTTCTGTTTCTACTACTGATTTCCACTTTTTTTTCTTCTTCTTCTTCTTCTTCTTCTTCTTCTTCTTCTTCTTCTTCTTCTTCTTTTGGGAGGTTGGGCTCAAATACACATCACATCATCAGCTGCAACATTACGACTGATGTACAGTAACTTACACCGGCTGTGTGTGCGGTCCCTCTCTGGTGATGACGCCCTCCTTGTCCATCAGCATTTGTCTGAAGGTGCTCACTTTCTGTCGAATCTCTTCCCCCGTGTACCTGCGGACGGACACAAAGACACAGCGAGTTAGTGGAGGCGCGGATACTCGCGCTCAGATTCATCACTAATCTGCAGTCTTGGCTTCACTCGGCTGAGCAGTGAGCAGACGGAGGATGGACGTGAACCCTGAACAGACTGCAAACTGAAGCAGCAGCTTTGAACAACAGCACTGAAGGGGGGGGGCGGGGCGCTGGACGAGGTCATCCGTCACAGCTGCCGGACGCCCGTGTCGGAGCCGTGTCATCGCACAGAGTCCGACAAATGGCAAACGCCGTCATCTGTACCAAGTGACACTCCGCCGAGTGTGTATTCTGATGACTCGCTGTCAACCTCTCGCGACCCCGGCGAGTTCCTTTGCTCGGGCGCCGGACTGCATGTCATGTTTTATTCTGTAAGCAAAGCGCTGAGTTGCGAGTTACTGTGGGGCCGATGTGAGGAGCTTTCAGCAAGCTGACAGACAGAATACTGCAGACCGCTGCACGGAAGCAATTACTGCCTGAGCCACATTGCAGATTTATAATTGAGAGTATCTGTTTTTTTCCGCTCATTTATTTCAGATGCATTGCGTCAGACAGTGGGCGCAACAGAAGAGCATTAAAAAACTTTAATTTCATTGTGGTATTATTTGGTGCAGTAGATCAGTGATTTTCAACCACCAGTGTGCCGTGAGAGATAGTCAGGTGTGCCGTAGGAAAATATCCAATTTCACTTAATCAGTCCCAAAAAATATTATTTAGTTGCCGCAAATAATTTTCTATTGTTGAGCATCTGAGCCTGCAGTATAGTGGCTGGCCTAGTAATTAAATACTCTTCCATGCCAGTAGGTAGCGCAATAATGACCTACCATATATGCTGTATTATGGTACAATGTGACATTTTGTAACTTTTTTGGTTGATTTTTTTATTGTATAAAATGTGCCGCGGCTCAAAAAAGGTTGAAAAACACTGCAGTAGATAATGAATGACTCAAACCCTTGCCAAATATGCCACGCATACAGCTTTGAGGCTCCATCCTCCCAGTTTGGGAAAAACGCAAGGTAGCAGCCTCTGACCACAGTAATAATTCATCTAGCTTCTGTCCTCTGCCGTCTTGTGAGCCTGACAGCGAGGTGAACCCCTGGTGCATTCAGACCATCTCCACATTCTGCTCTGGCTGTGGTGATGGGATGAAAAGAGCTGCACAGGCAGAGAAACATGCAGCGAGAAGAGGGAGGGAGAGAGAAATAATAGGTGACAACATGTGAGCTCCACTAACAATAAGTAAACGTGTCGGGGAGCTGTCTGTCACTCTGTGTGCTGGAACACTGACTCTTACTCAGCAACAGATTCTCCTCTCACCTTCTCTGAGCTGGGGCTCATGGCAGGACCAATTCTGTAAACTGGATCTTAAATCAACCGGGGGCTCATTTCTGCGTGGAAATGGCATTAGTCTGAGGAGTGTTTGCTGTTCTCAGATTAAATATAGCAGTCGATACCATGCATTCTGAGTTTGGTGCTATCAGCGCATCGGCGGTGTGGAGAATGAGATTAGGAGAAGTGCGAGGGAGAGACTGAAACAGCTGGAAGATGGCCCAACGGACAGGAAAGCAAGCCGGTGTGACAGCAACCGTTCAGGTCCTGCTGTACGGCAATCTCTCAGCCCAGCAGCCGCCGACTCAGCACAATGGAGGCCACGAACACACGCTTTATGTTCGTGGCTTTCCGTGCACATCGCCGTACGTTAGCTGCTTCCCCACAACTCCCACAGCAGGCCCGAGCGATGCTCTCAGCTGTCTGTCGCGCATCGAGGAAGGGCGTGCGACAGGTAAGTGGGTGAGAGGCTCGGAGAGAGAGCACGCTGGCTGAATCCGCTCTTCCCAAACCAACAGGCTGTAGGGCTTTCTCCTTCACATTGTGCTGAGGATGGTGAGGGTTTTAGAGCCTGCAGGCTGCAGTTATCTCTATTGACACTCCAGCTGAAGCAAGAAAAAGAGGGGTAAGAGCTTGTGGAGCTAATGCTTCTGTTGACACATGTCATACTGAATTTCCCCCTCCTCTTCCTCCACCTCTCTCTCTCTCTCCTTCCTCCATTGAATTGCTCCATTCTGAGCTGGTGCACAGCTTCGCGGCGTGGAGCGCAGCATGGATCGGTCGGGCTCGCTAACCGAGGCCGCAGAGGGCAGGCCCAGCAGTGGTGCTGCTGCAACAAAGAGACCGGGGTTTAGAGGTAAGAGCCCAGAGAATCCCCCGCGACAGGAACCTGTCGAATGGTGAGTCTATATATGGACAAAAGAAGTCTGAGAAAAATCTTTCTTCCGTGATCACCAAACTTTTGAGTTGCGTTGAAGCGAAGTGAGGCAACTATCCACAGTGAGCTCTGAATCCATCTGTAAACGGCCACACACTGGATGTTTGTCAGCGGCGATTAGGATGAGCACACTGAAACGACTCCTCTGCACATTTCATTAGCACGTCTCGCAGCTGTCAAGGTAGCTGCTTTCTGCCTAACACACCATCTGCTTGTGCCGCGGCACAGTGCACAGAAGGGGCTGATTGGAGCGGTCACTCTCAGCAAGGCCAGGTAACACTGAATTCAAATTTGGGGAAGAAAAAAAAAACGTGGATGTTTTCATTTGTGTCTGAGTGGTGGGATGCTCAGGATTAGCCAAGCGGAGCCCAAATGAAAGCCATTTAGCCCAGACCACCGCCTACAGTCCCAGTGATTCGAGCGGGGAAAGAGACAGAGGACATCGATCAGAGCGAGGGGCTCCCCGCCACCCTGGTCATGACAAATCACCCCGATTAAAGAACTTGATTGGAGTAATTAGACAGCTCCGAGCACCCCCCCCCCCCCCCCCCCATCCCCTCCCCTCCATTAACTCCTGATCCAGGGAAATGAATAGCTGTGGCCCAGAGCCCATCCTGACGCTGATGGTCATCGATTTGATGAGGACGCGCATAGGTTTTTGTACTCCTTCTGACTGCCAGCGATGTTTCTGCGCTTGATGTCTGAAGAGAAGAACCTTTTTCTTTCTTTTTTTTCCCCGCACAAGTCGTCCCCAGGCGCTGCTGCGCGCCCGTGAAACTCTGGAGCCATCAATCCTGCTGCAAAGAGTGCAGAGGCAAAGTGATGCCAATGTAGTTAGCGAGATTGAATGGCGCTGGGAACATGGGGAGGCAAGCCCGGACACCCACACCTTGCTATTTCAGGGGCAGAATTAAAACGACCCACTGATCCACAGTGAGGAGAAGTGGAGAGGATTTTCAATTGATGCTCTCTCCGGTCATAGATTTTCTGGTTAGATAACAGGTACTAGATAGACCAGACAGGACGAGGAGCAACAAAAGAGTACAGCTTTCTCTCACTACATAAAGCTGCCCCTTTCACCTCCCCCACATAAGCAGATCAATGGTCGGGGCGCCACAATCTGCCACTGCCTCTCTTTCTGATTGCTCATCTTCTCTAACAACAGGATTTATAGCTCTATTGTCGAGCATGTACCTCCTATATTGGCTTGGGACCGCCCCCGGTTGACAATGTATGAAATGGGTCATTCTCCCCGAGATCCTCCAATTTTCGGTCTTATAGGACACGGGCTTATCGCCTTATGACACAGGCTTTGGCTTGCCGGAAAACCTCCATCGGAGTGGAGATAGTTATTTGCTCTGGCCTTAGAGGCTCTGAGAGCCACTCTCTTAATAAGATCCGGGCTACGCACATCTCCTGCAATTCAGAAAGTGTCACTGCAGATGTTATTAAAGAAATTCCACAGCAGTAGGGGCCAAAATGCAGCAATTTAGCCGCTGACGACTACATTAAAACCTCCTTTTTCTTGCTGTCTCAATTGACTGTGGACTGTTTTGTCTTGACATTAATTTGCTTATGTGCCATTAAGCACATTTCAGAAATGCATCATTGTGCATCATCTTCTAATCCAAACATGCGTGTCTCATGTTTCTGCCTCGTATTTAAAAAGCTCTTACCATTGGACAAGTGCCTGAAACTTGCATTATTTTTAATGGCCCAGCAGGGGGCGACTCCTCTGGTTATAAAAACAAGTCAGATTGTATAGAAGTCTATCAGAAAATGACTCTACTTCTCACTTGATTTATTCCCTCAGTAAACATTGTAAACATGATATTATGGTCTCAACTGCTTGCTTCAAGTCTTCTTCAATACAGCATGATGTTCATTTCGTAAATGATGGTTCATTTAGAGTACAATAGACTATACAGCAGGATATGCTCTCGGGCCTGGTTACCATGTGATGGACAGGTCTCTTTCACTTCAGTTGTTGATCGCCTAAAATTGTCTTATTCATCCTTCCGTTGCTCTTCGCTCCACCTTCTCGTCTCACTTCTGGTTGCAAAATAAAAAAAACAAGATGGCAACAGCCAAAATCCAAAAAGGGAAGAACCAAAATGCCAAAGTCGAGGCCTCCGCGTCTTAAACACAGTCTAACGATCTACAGTCAAACTAACACGCAGTTTTGTGCATGCATTAAAAAGACATAGCACACACTTGCCTCTTCAATGTGTGTGCGTGCGTTGCACAGCTGTGTGTATGGGGGTCTGTGTGTTTAAAGGGAGCCCCACGTAGCCTGCCGATTAGAGTGAGTGAAGCCCTGTGAAGAGAGCTCATTAGAGAGCTGGAAAATGGCTCCGACGCCACAGGAGTTCAAATTGTGCACCGTCCTTACGCCTCAATTAGTGGGGCAGAAAACACCACTGAAATAGAATGTGGGCCCTTGCATGCAAAGTGGCCCTTGAGCTGTGTTATCGTATCGCAGCCAACCTTGCTGATGGTCACTGAGCATTAGTTGAGACGCTCGGTACACGCAGTGCGCTCTGATGGAGCGACGACAGGAGGCTGTTGACGGTGCTTCAGTTTGATGCCGTACCATCTCCTCCGAGAGCCACTCTAACTGATCAAATGTATGGGACCTACCGCACATCTAATATACATAAAAGGGCAATGTTCCCTGCAGCGGCAGAGCACTCAGATGACTCGGGGGATGGTGCCAGGCCTCGGATAGCAAAATGAACAGACTGCTTTAATTGCTCAGCCCGTCTAATTGGCTCCCGGGGTGAGGCCATCACTCATGGCAGACTATTTATCATAGTCGTATCTCTGGAGAAGTGCACGGACTGTTAGGGGTGGGGGGTGGGGTCGTGGGGTCTTTGGGTAAAGGGAGGAGGGGAGGGCCTGCCATGCTGTCAGGGTTAGAGAAGGAGGCAGGCTTCCAACCTGCCCCGTGGCCTCAGTCAGGACGGGGACTCGGGGGTGACGTATGGTCTGAGCCGGCTGGCTTCTATCCACAACAAATGAAAACGGACCCCAGCCACCATTTTAATTGTGTATAATGCCTGGCATTGCTCTTCCTCTCTGTCCCAGCGTTTCATCCCCCGCTCCATCCCTTAATCCGGCACACATGCACTCACGCGCTCTCATTTAAAGAGGAACATTAGAAATTGGAGAGGCCGGAGCCAAGCTGGCAAATGCGATTCTCCTTTTATTGCAGCTTAACGAGACGACTCAAGTCCGTCCAGAGCTTTAACACTCACGGGCTGAGTGGTCGCCGTCTGACGGAGTGTGTGGGGCCGGTCAGCACGGGAGTCTGCTCTCCTTGTGTTCTGTCATCATTAGCCAAGCCGCTGCCTGCCACTACACTGTTCCACTAGGCATCATGACGCTTTTACATCGCTCCCGAACCGGGTTCGCCTACGCCGACTCCATGCCGTGAGCTGAGCGGACTTTGACAGATGGCCGCAGTTTACCCCCTCCTTTTTTCTGTTTTGTGGAGTGCAGCGGTTCCGTGGCTTAACAAGCCCCCGCTCTCTGACAAGCACAGTCACGCTCAGGGAAGGAGGGACGGGTGGAAGAATTAGGGGAGGAAAAGTCTAATCCAGCTCCACCTTCTAAAGGTGCATTTTATTCCATTCATCTCTACACTCAAAGAGATGATGGAAACAGAAACACATTTGGAAAAACGACAGTCCCACATACTGCCATTCCAGTGTGAGCCTGCCACCTCTCGTATCTAGCCTTGACCCCCCGCAAAAAGAAAGCTCACTAATTGGCTTGCCCTGCATTCAATTAAATCACCCTCCCCAGTCCCCTCACATATAAAGGATTATCCGGCTTCCTATAAATGACAAATGTGATGTGAATAAAATGTCACGAGGTATTACTGGGAAAGTGAATTTTCTCCGTACCGACGCAGGATCACAGAGCTCGTCATTAATTACAGACTGAGCTAGCCTGGAGTTTGCCTGGGAGCTATGGTTATTGAAGCAGCAGTGTGTGTGTGTGTGTGTGTGTGTGTGTGTGTGTGTGTGTGTGTGTGTGTGTGTGTTCAGAATACCCTAAGAGAAGCCTTCAGATTGTGGATTAGAGCCAACTACAGTCACTACGATTTTCGTGGCCCTTGGCGTTAGCACACGCTGAGCTGATCCTAAATTCTGTACTGGAGGACACACATCATGCTAATGAAACAGGCTACGCTAGGTTGGCTCGTGTCTCCATGGCAACTTCACTAATAACCACTACTTGGAGGTTGAGGCCATTATTGCTGAAGTTCAAGAGTTGGCTGCAAACATGCAACAACGCTAAGGCTGAGTAATGTTGCATCTGCGACATAAAGATAAGATCGTGCAGCAGAAATGGCCGCCGCTGATATATGAGCCAGGCGGCACACTCCGGATCTGAAAAGTGAAGCCAATGCAGAAGTGCCTTAAACTTGCATTCTCTCTAGTGGCCATCAGGGGGCGACTCCTCTGGTTGCAAAAATAAGTCTGATTGTATAGAAGTCTATGACCCTACTTCAGTAAACATTGTAAACATGAGTTTATTGTCTCAATCTCTATTTCAATGATGATGTTCATTTTCTAAATTATTGTCCCATTTCGAGTAAAATAGACACTTTAGGGCGAGGCCATCTTGTGATAGTTTGCTACCGCGACGTTTACGGTCTGGGGGTTGTCCATGTTTTCATCATAGAGCTTTAAACATTTCACAATGTGCTTTTAGTTCATGAAAGTTAATTGCAACTTTTTGGGTCGCATTAAATTATTGTACATTACATTGGGTGAGCTTTACCCAGCATGCAGTTCGGGGGTGTAATTTTATAAATGTGCAACCATGACTGAAGTTCTTACCCTGTCACGTAAGTAGCTCCGCCTGCTGCACCCACAGCTATATTCTGTGATAATGAAATGTTGCTGCCTGACGAAGAGCGACAACACGGGTATGACATGTATACACAATTCATACCTACATTTCCCTGGGTCCTAAGTCCCTCCATGTTAGCTTCCTAACACACTCTGTGTGTACCAACGGCGGCCGTCCTTTTCGGCGTCAATAAATTAAGGTGTTTACTCCAAAAAAAATACTGTGAAACCGCCAGAATCTTACTAAATACCGTGATATGAATTTTTGGCCATACCGCCCAGCCCTACATTAGCTCCACCCTCTTGTGGCACTTCTGGTTGCAAATAACCAAGATGGCGACGGCCACAGTGACAAACTCAAGGCTTCGAAGCTGTCGGCTGACGTCACAATGACTGCGTCCACTTCTTACATACAGTCTACGGTTGTGACCGGCATCACATTGAATATAGTGATGTGCGGTTGCATGCTCCAGATCTTTGGTGCGGATAGCAGTCTCGTGTTCAGCTGCTCTTTCTTCTCCAGCAAGCTGGAGCCACTAGAACAGGGACGAGGACGAGGTCCTTCACCGGCTTGCTGATTGTGCACATTGGCAATTATGTTAAATGGGGCAGCTGGCCAAGCAGGAAGCACCAGGTCTCTGCCAAAACGGTCCCTGTCGAGTCCTTCAGCTAATATGGAACGGCTTCTTATTCCAGGAGACCGTTGTCTACATCCGAGCGTCCCCTCAGCGGACGACATTGGTTTATTTGTGGCACATTTGTTTCCACCACAAAATGATCATCGTGCAAGCATCATACAAAGACGCTGTTTAAAGGGAATATAAAAGATGACATTATTGGTCATAATACTGACACTGTATTCATCCTGATTCCATCTCATTTCAATACCTTGCTGCTAAAAATGGCCATACCAACAAAACCCAGCTGCTGAGCACCATTTCCTGACAAAAACACAGCCCCGTATGTTTACTACACTCCTCTAGGGGCTTGTTTTTTCTTCTTCTTCTTCTTCTTCTTCCTAATATTGGGATTAAAATGACTTTTGGCAGGTTACAGATTTTAATGTAATGTTTTGGTGCAGCGTGTGAGCTCAGCACACCTACAGGTAAATAGCTGTCAATGTCAAGTGCTCGACTACGCGGAGAAAGCTTTCATGGCTCGCACCCCAATAAACCAACTGTAAGGAAAAGATAAACAACTGCTGTTTCGCTGGAGACTCTAATGTCACTTGACATTAAATCCCCATTGCGACCGGAATGCTTAGTCGCTTGGTTGGTTTTTGTGCTCAAGACATATTGGGCTTCATGCAAGACAATTTTCATATTCTTATAATAAATCTCTCTCTCTCTCTGTGAGGCTCAGTGCAAGTGTTCCAGGTTGGATTCATTAAAATCTCTTAACTGCACAAGCTGGTCATCAAGTGCTCGTTTCAACTCGATGAGTGTCATCCATGAGATTTGATCATAACCGTAATCGATGGCCCCCAATTTACTACGTAAGACGAACTGTTCCGCTCCGTTTGTGGGCAAGTTTCATTCGCAAGTATGTCAGAAAGATTTAAATAAAGACATATTTCACACCCGCTGTTGTTTTCAGCAGATGGATACATAACAGCAGCAGTCCCGTGAGAGGACTTTGAACAATTAGAAGATATGAATACAGCCGCCGACACCCTGGCATCATGTACTGGCACACATATAGTGAAGAAAAGGTTTTGGTGGTCCCTGACTTTGATGGGAGGCGATCAATATAGACGAGAGAATGTTATACAGCAGGCGATGTTACAGAAATGTAATTTTCTGTAACATTTTTATCGATTATTTTAGTTGGTGTCGGTATAACATTTAAACTCAGGCGTAATAATCCTGACCTAAAGAACAGTTATGTATGTTTGTCCAATATGCACTCCCTTAGGAGTTGGTACCAGCTAAATGCTCCGCCATGTTCACCAGCTGGTTGCTGACTGTGCCTGTCTGTCTGCTTAGTGCGGAGCAGGTAGTGCACATGTTTTTTTTTTTTTTAGAGCTGTTCTGCTGAAAACGGATGCTGAAAATGACACCATGAGAGCAGAGCTATTTAAAATGTATGTACCAGACAGTGAAACAAACGAGTGGAGCCCTTCCACATAATCCTTTGTTACATTGTCATTATAAAAAAAGACAATGAGGCCCATTGGTATTCCCGCACTTACCCCTGCTCCTCCATCATCTCCTGGAGCTCCATACATTTCAGCTCCACCCTCCTCTTCCTCTCGTGGTCCAGAATCTCCCTGTGTGGCTTTTTCAGCAGGACTGGCTCTGCTTGGGGCTCCTGTTCCTCTTCCTCCTCCTCTTCCTCCGCAGCTGGCTGCCCCTCCTCAGTTTTGGCCTGTAGCACTGCGGTCGGCGTCGGCCCACCTGATCCCGCAGCCGTTCCCGCTCCTGGTCCGGGGACCGCGGGCTGGGCCATCCCGTTTGCGCCATCCTTAGGAGACGGCACCCTCGCCGCATCGTACATGGTGACGGAGCTCTGTGGAGACACGGAGAGGAGCGGTCAGATGAGCTCTGGACTGGATTAGGGCACTTTCATTTCATGTTAATATATTAGAGTCCAATCTTTAAGGAACTCTTATCTGGGAGGATTTCCAATGTATTAGTGATTTATATGCACTGGTAATGGTGCTGAGAGTCACATGGCATACATTTAATAAAATATCGTATCAAATTAAGACCCTCTTCACTTTGAAGACCCCCTGAAGGCCCCTTTATGGCCCTTGAACCTCTGCATCCAACATGCCAACATCACCGCAACAACACATTCCTGTAGGTTCATGCTGTACAACATCAGGAGGATACGTCCCCTTCTCACCCAGAAGGCGGCACAGGTTCTCGTACAGGCTCTGATCATCTCGCGCCTTGACTACTGTAACTCCCTCCTGGCAGGTCTACCTGCTAGTGCCATCCGGCCTCTGCAGCTCATCCAGAATGCAGCAGCTCGACTGGTCTTTAACCTCCCGAAATTCACCCACACGACTCCGCTCCTCCGCGACCTTCACTGGTTACCGGTGGTCGCCCGCATCCGCTTCAAAACATTGGTACTTGCGTACCGTGCCACGAACAGATCGGGTCCAATCTACATCCAGGACATGGTAACACCGTACACCCAGCTCGGTCGCTCCGCTCGGCTTCTGCCAATCGGCTTGTAGCTCCGTCACTGCGAGCTAAACACTCTACAAAGTCACGACTGTTTGCTGTCCTGGCTCCTCAATGGTGGAACGAGCTCCCCATTGACATCAGAACAGCAGAAAGTCTCGACATCTACCGCCGCAAACTAAAAACACATCTTTTTCGACTACACCTTGAATAAGGAAGGTAGCGCCGTAGTAGCACTTTAGTAGCACTTTAGTAGCACTTAGATGGCACTTACTGATAGCACTTTGCAGTTTAACTTGATTGAAATTGTACTTTCTTGATTCTAGTTGTTCTGAGTTTGTACTCATGGTGGAATTGCACTTATTGTAAGTCGCTTTGGAGAAAAGCGTCAGCTAAATGAAATGTAGTGTAATGTATCCACAAAGCTGCACGCTGATATTTTGTTCGGTTGCCAGTTTACCATTGGAAACCATTTTGAGAAGTTGGCATCAGAGCAACTACTTAAAAAAATCATTGTTTAAGCACTAAAATATGAACCCAAAATATATATATATATTTTTTTTTTATATTTGCTGCATGCGTTATTAATTGGAAGTTGTTTTGAGTGGTGAAACGCCTGTCTAACGAATATACAAATTGATTCAACTGAGAAAGATCCAGATGAACCTGATTGAAAAACAAAAAGGAAACTTGTGATGTCTGGGGGGAGGAGAAGTATCCGTCCATGCACACGTATTGGGATGAAGAGTAAGCTGCCAACACTGAAAAGTGAGCTGAGATGGTAATACCTCTGGGCAGGCGGCAGCGTTTCTGCTTGAAATGAGCAACATACTGTACACACACGCACTTTCAGATGCAGACATGCATCGCCAGCGGCTTCATCTTCATGACTCGACAGCCCAGTGCTATATGAAGGTTAGGGGGGCGGAGAGTGGAGGACATTAAGCAGCTTAAGGACACAGACTGGGAGAACTCTGTCTCGACAGAACAGGTGACAGGGAGGAAAGTGGAAAGTATTGATGTAACTTTTGCATCAACACTGAATGCATTCTTTGTTTTCGACTCGTTCGACCTTTCTGTTTCTGGCTCCTGTACTAATAAAAGGATGAGGTTGTCATTTTTGGTGACAAAAAAAAAAGAAAAAAAGTTGTCTGGTACAAGTGCTGCACAGACTGATTAAGATGGATCGTCCTGTTAGGGCCACTGTAGAACATGCACGAGGAGAAGAAGGCCTTCGCGTACCCACGAGGCTCGGCTGCTCGGCCCTCTCCCTCTGCAACTAATGGCTTCATTTTTCACCGAGGAGCAAAAATAAAAAGGGCCCGGCTGAGGCACTTCATCACTGTCACACAAAACAGAGGCGCGGAGACGGGATGATGACACCGAGGCTGGACGGACAGACCTCCGGATGCACAGTCGCACATCTCATCCCGACTCATTCCGCCCTGATCGCGGGGAGCGCCACGCAGACAGACTGGGAGTGTTTTGAATGGTTGATGGGGAAGTGCTTGTTTTTGAAGAGCGCCGCGCCGGTAAAAACGACTCTCGGCCCTCGGCTGACGGGAACAGGTGGCGGGACAGCAGGAGGCACCGGCGCTGAATCTATTATACAGTAGATCAGCATTTGATATTCCAAGGCAGCCATCTCTCTCATCTGCACACGCTCTGGAGAATATTCTAGCTCCGTGGCCCCCGAACCGACTTCAAGATGACAATCAGGGAGACGGAGAAGGCCCTCAATTAAAATGACCTTTGTTTTCTGCTAATTGTAATGTGAGAATAGAGGCAATGCTTCCTAACGTTCCTTAATTAAACCAGGTGGTCAGTGGCTGTGAAAGCCTGAGCTGGACTGCTCAGGTCTGGATCATCCAGCCAGGGGGGACCGCACCGAATCTGTGGGTCGCTCAGATCGCACGTGTGTCTCCACATGCAAAGCTGTTTGAAATTCAGCCGTAGAGACCTTAATTGAAGTGAAGATATCATCTGAAAGATCTGCGGGGACGGACCCGCCCATCTCAAATGAAATTCTCCGCAAAGCCAGATGTTGGGAGTCAAAAGCTGCGGGCCAAACGCCGTGTTAAACCGTGCTGTAAATATCGAGCCATCTCATTACACTAATGCATCATTCCACAGTCACTCCTTTTGTTCCCAAGAGTGGTCTGTGTGTGTGTGTGTGAGAGAGAGAGGGTGTGTGTGTGGGGGCATGGGGGACGGACAAATCTGTTCCCTTTCAAGTTAAGACATCTAAATCGTTTAATTGCGTAATGAAAAATAGAAGAAGGGAAGAAAAAAACGAGCAGAAAGGGAGACTTGTCAGTGGGCTGATAAGGCGGCGGAGCGTACAATTAATTGTGCTCGAGTCCTCTGCGTGGACGGAAGGTTATCTGGAGCTTTACAGTCATAATGGCGGCACCAACCTCTTCTGTCGTGATTGCGAGGGCGTGCGAGACCGTCACTTCCCTCCCAACACTGCTTGTAATTAGTCATTATGCTAAGTGACGCTGTTAAAAGCCGCACAGTGTTCAAATCACCAGGAGATAATGTGCACTTGATCATTCCATATTGTGTTTTTCGGAGCGAAGGCGCTGATATTGCTCTGAAATAAAAAAGAGCCATTAGGCTCGCATGCCATCGGGTGAAAGAAGATGGCTCCGGTTCTTAACCCTGTTCTTTGCCCCGGTGGTTTCCTGCCGTTGTTGCGGAGGACCCGGCCCGGCCTCACACAACTAAAACGGGCCCGTGGCGGAGGAATAATCAATGCCGGCCTTCGCTAAATGCTGACAGGTTGCTGCGATTTCTGTGCAAGCATCAAGCTCTCTCAATGCCCACGCAGCGACAGGGCGGACTCTTCTGATATACAGGGGATGGATCGCACACTTAAAGCTCAATTAATAGGGACAACAATCACGGCCACACTGTGGGAAAAAAATCTTTGTCTCATTAGGAATCTAATGTAGCATTAGGCTAATGAGACATTAGAGAGGCCTGGACGAGAGCCACAGTGTAATTATGCTGATTTTATTATTTTCTTCCGTGGAGGATTATATCCTTTATAAATAAGGTGTAAATGACATTGTTTGAACCACTCTGCAGCTCCTGTGAACTGCAATCTAGGGATATGCGATGGATGGATTACCAGTTAACTGCCATTAGAAGCTAATTCACACAAGGAATTGACCTCAGGCGCTCCCTAAGCGGAAGGAAGATCAATGATTTTGTGTTTGTAAAGACATAATGTATTTAGCACTACAACCCATCGCTGCAATACATTGTATTGTGTTTATTGTGTCTATGTTCATGACAATGCCTGACTGGAGAATGCGTGCCACCAATCTTGACGAGCTCAACCTCTGATACTCGTAGTATATTATAATAATGATAGAACAGTCGGGGATGGATTTTATTTTGCAGATTTTCTGCAAAATGTGGTTTGTCTTGTTTTCATTTGATTGCAGTAGAAATATATAAACGTGAGGGTCAGATTTGAAATGCAGCTTTTCTGTCTGTGAACCGATTACTAGATGAAACATTAACATTAGCATATACGTCTATAGAACCTATAATCAACTGATCCATTGCTAAGCCCCACCCCCGCTGCTACTCCGTCAAGCTGTCAGGGCTACGATGGAGACGGTCACTAACTGCACTCCCTGAAGAAATGTGATCACATTTTTGGAACAGAAATTTCAGAGAGTAGCAGACTCTTCTACAAAATGTGTTTGAAGGCCATGTCCGAGGTGTCAAACTGATTCAGCAGCAAAAACAGGTTCAAAAGACAAAAGATAAAACTAAAACCTACAGATCAATGTGTAACAGTGAACCAGTATATCTCCTTCCTCACGAGCATCACTATTGTTATTTAGAGCCAGTCAGAACCTGGTCAGAGCATTGGCAATGCTGCGCTGTGATTGGCCAGGGGGGGCGGTTTTGCGATTTGGTGCCATTAGTCGTTAATTAGCTTCACCTGAGCCGGTACAAAATGTGCATCTCGTTCTACAGCATGTTTTCCGTGTCTGAATATATGATTATAGTGCAGTTTTTCATGGCAAATCTACACAGCAGGACGGTTTCAGTACAGAACATATGCACAGCCATCTGTACATTTAGTCTTGATCGGCCTGCTCATGTAAATACTGCAGATACTAGACGAGAGTCAACAGATTGTGTATGTTAAGTTTCCATTCTGCAGTACATCTCTGCAGTTATAATTAGAAAGGTTGTGGATGACTGCAGTCTGCACTTGGACTGTAAGAAAGGGATTAGATTGTGTTCAGCAAGTGACAGATTGATGCCAGGCAGCCTTCTCACGTGGTTACTTCTTATTTCTATTCATGGAGGTTTACTTTTTTTGGTTCTCTCCCAGAAAAAAGGAGATACTGACAAATGTGGTTGTTACTTGCACTAAAACTCAACTTAAATCATATTATTACTTCATATTTTTCTGTTTCAAGTTTCTTTTTTGATTACCTGTAGACATATTTAGTGGATACATTTATTTTGTATTAAATTGTATCAGATACAAAACCAAAAGGAAAAAAACATGATGTTGGTATTATATATTGACCATCGGCCGCAATGCTCTCTAAAAATCAGGATCGGCCATTGAAAAAGCCATATCAGCCCGTCACTTTCAGCCAATATTGATCTGAGCATCATCCAACACTGACACAACATCAATACTGGAGGAAGAAATGCCTCTCAGGTACTGCTGTACTACTGCAGTACTACTGCTGTACTACTGCTGTACTACTGCTGTACTACTGCTGTACTACTGCAGTACTACTGCTGTACTACTGCTGTACTACTGCTGTACTACTGTTGTACTACTGTTGTACTACTGCTGTACTACTGCTGTACTACTGCTGTACTACTGCAGTACTACTGCTGTACTACTGCTGTACTACTGCAGTACTACTGCAGTAGTACAGCAGTACTACTGCTGTACTACTGCAGTAATACTGTTGTACTACTGTTGTACTACTGCAGTACTACTGCTGTACTACTGCTGTAATACTGTTGTACTACTGCTGTACTACTGCAGTACTACTGCTGTACTACTGCTGTACTACTGCAGTACTACTGCAGTACTACTGCTGTACTACTGCAGTAATACTGTTGTACTACTGTTGTACTACTGCAGTACTACTGCTGTACTACTGCTGTAATACTGTTGTACTACTGCTGTACTACTGCAGTACTACTGCTGTACTACTGCTGTACTACTGCTGTACTACTGCTGTACTACTGCTGTAATACTGTTGTAATACTGTTGTACTACTGTTGTACTACTGCTGTACTACTGCTGTACTACTGCTGTACTACTGCAGTACTACTGCTGTAATACTGTTGTACTACTGTTGTACTACTGCAGTACTACTGCTGTACTACTGCTGTACTACTGCTGTAATACTGCTGTACTACTGCTGTACTACTGCTGTAATACTGCTGTACTACTGCAGTAGTACAGCAGTATTACAGGAATAATTGTTGTTCCATCTTCTCACATCTTCCGCCTCTTACAGTCAAGCCTAATTAAAATCTATTGACAGGTTGATGGCGCATGCCTTTGCAATTAGAGTGGAATAACACGCAGAGCAACAGCACGCGCCGATTTCTTTTGACTTTTAGAGAATCTTGGAAGTGGACCCGGTCTCCTCGCTGAGAGCCCACTCCCTCTGCCTCGCTCACCCTTCGCCCCTCTCGCATGGCAAGCTGGGTCACTCTGTGTTGTGCACAAAGGCTCCGATGATTGGATCTCACTCAGCGGTGGCTGCCCCTCCACCATGATTGCAGGGTAGCGGTAACAGGGGGCTTGACCTAGACTGTCAGAGGGGAGCTGGAAAAACATCCTGGGAGGCTGTCTCTCAGAAAACAACAACAGCTAAACCAAATCAGAGCCAGAGGTGATCTGAATATATTTGCGAAGGAAGACTTTCTCACGAACAGCGTCCCCCCCCCCCCCCCCCCCCCCCCCCCGCCCGTCTCCCTCTGTCTCCTATCTCTCTCTTTCCATTTTCCATCACGCCTGTCCCCCCAAATTAATCTGCCCCTCAGCTGGAAGCTTGTGTTTTGTTTCCAGCACTTTGGCACCCAGAGGATGCGTTTAGCTCTCCCAAGGTCAGCCGTGTCTTCATTCGAGGCACGTTGGATTGTTGTTGGGAAACAAACAACTTCCTTTTTCTTTTCTTTTTTCCCCTCCCTCTTTTTATTTATTTCTCTTTTTTTAATCGTCGTTGGATGGAAGGTGCATACAAAACCGTGCAGAGGAGGTGTGAGGAATGGTAATAGAGAAGCAAGAAGGCGCACAGCGGCCTTGTTTGAATGTTTAAATGGGGGATAAAAAGTTTTGACGCATGTCATTTCTTGTTCGCTGCACCAAAGCTCTGCCACTCGTGCGGTTTAGCATCGGTACAACGAGATCATGCTAAACACTACAAGAGAGGGAGAGTTCAGTTGAGATATTGGCACACAGCTGCTCAGATTTGGTAAATTTATGCCGGTTTAAAGTCCCAGTGGAACAGAAGTTAGACCGTCTTGAGCTTCTCTACTGTGACCGATTCCCCAGAAAAACTGAATATTTGAGCGGCGTACAAAAATCCAACAAGAGGGATTCAAATCCTTCGCATTTGATTGGGCCGCTCCAAAATGGGCGCGGTTAGAAATGTAGCGCGATACGATGCGGAGGACTGTGGTTCCACACAAACGTTGCAGATCGATGGATGCCACGATATTGGCTATTATTGGTTGGTGTTTAACCTGATCCGCCAGATGGTTTGTTACACACAAAGGTAACCTGGGACAGGCACTAAAAGAACGACTGTTGGACGAACCATCTGTCAATCAAACCCTCGGGAGAAGAGCGAAAACACAACTTCCATCAAGACATTTTTTGCTCTTCTTTTAATGAAGAAACTCCCGTTTTGAACAAAAAAATCTCGGTGTCGGTCATACGTGATTACGAGATCCTCGCGTGATCACGTGACATTGCGGGAATCCAACTGCTGTGCAGGGTAAGTTGGCACTAGCTTGCGTAAGCGCACTTCATATTCTGTTGTACAGGAAGAAAAGAGGACTTTTGTTGCATATATTGTGAAATAGGTGAAGGGATGAGATCTAAAAGGGTTTAAAAGTAATTTCTCACGTAATTTCTCTTTAATAGGCATGGGGTTAGAATGCGTGCGACGGGTTTCTGTAAAGTGCTTCCCTTACTTTTCTGTTGGTGCATTGGGAGCTGCTGCAGCACGGTGTGAAATACGAGATTTCTACTCTATTGGGAAGAGAGGGAGCCTATAGCTGATATGCTGCTGCGCTGAAGAACTCCAGCTAAAGAAAACACCTCCTCTCTAAAAAACGCAGAGCTCTGCAAAAGACTACAGCCACTATAAGAGCCACTTTCTGCATCATCGGGAGCAAACCGGATGAGAACAAGTATCGACCGCCATGCTGATGAGCGGCACGAGAGCGGTGCAGAGTGAGAGGCCAGAAGGAGTCTGCAAAAAATGTGTCCTTTGGTTGGAGAAAACATAGCTGGCAACCTCAGAGACTGAGTGTGACAGAAATAACCCGGCCCTGTCCCATTTCCGTCACAGTCAGAGTCACCTCAGAGGAAGGCAGAGACGTGTCTACGAGCTGACAGCCGGGCTCATCCTGGCGAACAATTGGGCTGCGGGTTGACAATCCGGAGGTAGACACGACGGACCTCGGAGCAGGGCTTTGAATAGTTTGCCCCGCTTTGCTCCAACTGAGCTTCTTTTTTTTATTATTTTGTTCAACCCCTCCACGACTCCTCGGCAGGTTTGCATCCGCTCCAGCCGGCTCGTGGCACAACTGCATTCACGGGGCTCAGACTCGCGAAGCTCCACCAGTGTCTCCGGGTGGGGGAGGAATGATTAGCACAGGGCCGCTTCTGATGCGATTAGCGGGGTCACTGGCGGGGGAGAGCCGGGCTCAGGTCTGTGTGCTGGTGCCCCCCCCCCCCCCCCGCCTGTCAGAACAGCAGCACACAGCGCAACACGTCCAGAGAATCCTGGGGGATTAGCGAATCCAAATCTTTTTTTATTATCTCTCTAATCTCGTCCGCATGTTGGAAATCTGAGAAGTTCGATGAAAATACCGTTTAATGATTATTATTTACAATTTCATACCGGTGGCGCGACAATTATAATTTTTTTAAATAGTTTTGTGTGAAAAATTTATATATACAGTATATATATATATATATATATATATATATATATATATATATATAGTGGTTGGACTAGAAAGGCACTCTATTAATGCAAGTCGTTTTGACATTTAAGTGACTTTAGTTTGCCGCGACAGCCCTGAACGACCCCAAAGGGTCCACCAGCGACACGTTTGGGGAAAAGCAAACAAGACTTTGAGGTTTAACGCGCAGACGGGCGTTTACTGACCAGCCACGGCCAGCTGTACGGCAGCCAAGGTCACACAACAGTGCTCCCCTGACGGTTAGCTGGGGGGTTCACGCAGCCTCCAACTGAACAAAAGCAGTTGATTCCTAAATGTAGGACAACAAATAGCGCTTAACATTGGCAAGCCAGGCACACATAATTACATAATTATAACACAATTATACATTTGAGGACTGTGGACTCTTTTGGTCGAGGTTAGCGAGCTGATATCAACCCTCAATTAAATTACGAGCAAGACAGTGAATTAGCCAAAAAGAAAAAAAATGCTCGTCGTAACGGAGCGTTGGGATTCATAACTGCTATGTCATTTATTTTTTAACTGCAATCTCTTATAGGCTCAGGCAGTGCTATGGTATTACAGTAAATCAGGGTATTAAGAAATACGGCAGTAGTTTATGAAAACCTCCATGAACAGATGCTGCACATTGTATATATCATATACCGTGAATGTGTTTGATCAAAGCCTGACATGATTTCTCCGTAGCAGCTTAGCCTTCTCTAAATCTGCCACACAGCCGCATTGATTAAGTCATAATAAACCCTCTGTTGCCTGCAGAGGACAAAGAGGGCAGAGCTCATGAAATTAAACTTAAATACGTTACAAAAGAAGTCTGCGTCGGACGTATTAATGCATTCCGCCTCTATCAGGAGTCCTCGCTTACTCAGCGGATCCATCTTAAGTTGCATTTCAGGTTTCATCAACTGCTTTGGTCTTTGTTCCACCACTTTAAGCTTCAATGTTCTTTTCGCCAACAAAGCAGTTCATCTGATGCCGCCACGGTGTGCGTCTGAGTCGGAGCAGGAAACTCTAGCTGCAGCAAAATACTGTATGGCATCGAAAAGCCCTCTGTTCAAACTCAGTTCGGAGTCTTATTGCTTTTTGGGAATGAGGCAATAAATTGCCCTCTTTCTTTCTGGGCTGCAAGTTAATACCAGAAATGATGTTCTCAAAACTTCTGTCAAACTTCTGCTTGCAGAAGTTGAACGGTGGAATTTAAGCAAAAAAGGGAGAAGAAAAGAAAAAAAAAACACCTTCTTTCATTCAAGAAGTGCGATAAGAGCGCACACACACACACACACACACACACACACACACACACACACACACACACACACACACAGTCTCTGTGTCAAGCTGGGAATGTCAAAGAGCCATCTGGAGATTAGCCTGCCCCCATGCACTCGCCATGCAAACCGGCCGTCCATTATAGAATTCATCAAACGTCCAGCAGATTAGAGCTCATCACCGTACCAGCATGCGCTTCCTCTGAGCATGCCGTCTGTGGCTGACGTGTTCTCACGAATTCAACTCTTCTCCCGGCATCATTATCTTCATTTCACATATTTCTCCCCCCCCATACTGAAAAATCATCCTCAAATGGCTAAACTTTTATAAGTTATTCACTCTGAAATACTCCATGAAATGACCATTTACTTGCATGATAATGATTTTGTCTAACTCAGACAGAACGGGGACGTCTCTGCAAGAGGGCGAGGATGCTCACAGCGGCGATACCGCAGCTTCCAAGAGAAGCCTCTTCGGTGGGACTGGAGTGCTCCGGGTGCAGGGCGGCTAAAAAGTGGCAGAGGTTCCTCCTCAAAGGGTCACGGGGAGCGAGCGGGGTTGCAGCGTGTAAGTTCACGGCCCACAGGAAAGTTCACTTGGAGTCCAGGAAAACACAAACCACACGCCCATCACCTTTTGTAAGTCCAATTTCTCTCCCAATGTTCCCCGGCCCCTCCGCCTGTTTAATCATGTCTTCACACTGACGCGCCATCGATGTGGAGGGAACCTTTCCTCTTATCCACCGGCCTGCTGCGTGCGGGTGACGGATCCAGTCAAAGAGAGAGCTGGCTGAATGGGGAGCAGTCCGAAGCCAATCTCCCAGACTTCTGCGGCGCAGGAACGAGGCCGTCCTCTTTCCCCACTTTGCTCGCGCCGCTGCTCTTTAATTGACACGGCACACAGAGCGCAGAGCGATCAGCTCCCTGATACAAAGCGATGCCTGTCAGTTAGCGGGCGGGCGGTTCCCTCCCTAACACCCCTGGACTGCTGTGTCAGACACACACACACACAAAAGCACGACCATCTTCTACCAATCATAGCACAACAACAACAACAACCACCTCTCTCAAAGTTTCAAACAAAGCCCGTTTTCATTTCCCACAGGAATAAAACGTGTGCTCTTCTAAATCTAGGTTCGGTGCCTCCACCATTCCTGGATGGTAATCAGCGGCAGCCGGCGGCCCTCCACCGCTGTCACACAGCTTAATGCAAAACAAAAATGGTGCGAGCTGATGAGTCATGGGCTCAAACCTCTGGTTAATTACACGGGGGACTCAGGCTCTCTGTCACTTAGCTCCAGGCGAGTGAAGCAAATTATTCTGTTATTAGTTCCCCACCAGCTAACACCCAGTTTGTTTGGTTTTTTTTCTTCTTCTTCTTTTTTTTTTTTATGTTCCATTCCAAATGTTTCTAACTGATTGATGGAAATTGAAAGGAAAACGATTCGTGGCATTCCTCATTTATCAGCGCAAAATTACAGTTTGAGCTGCGCATGATGACCTGATGTTTTAATTAATAGAATTACATCGTTTTTTTGGGGACAATGATGGATTTCATTCTACTGTCACAGTTTTAACAATCTCAAATATAATGGACCACATGGCGTGAACGGTTGGAGATAGCGGGCGGCACCTTGTAGCTAATTAAAGCAACAATGAGAGGCGCGTTTATTGGTTTGCTTCAAAGAGCTCTTCTTCTGCGTCTAAAATTATAACAGCTGGGATGTAAAAAGACACTGCAAGATGGTTTATTGTTCTGTCTCTAGATTAACTACTTTGCAGCGAAATCACAGCAGTTTCTTCCACCGTGTCAAAGTGTACCACTGAGAAAGTAGCAAACTGTGTAAACATGGTCTTTATGAACAAAGGGGAATATGAGCTGCAATTACAGCTGATTTATCGCCATTGTAAAATGTTCAGGCGGCAACCAGACCATTTCAACTTCCTGTAATATGTGAGGGCTTTTGTTTCATTCCTTTGAAATGCTCCCAACCAATCAGTCAGTTTCAAGTGGCCTGTCAAACACACAAGTAAAGCCATCGCTTGCTGCTCAATTGTGCTCTCACATTTTGATGAATGAAACTATTTGTATCGTGATTCATGTGATAAACACGAGTAGAATATGATTTAGCAATGTTTATGTATGATGTAGATAATCTTAGTTTAGCGTGTTAGCATGCTAATACGTGTTAATTAGCACTGAACACAAAGCACATTTGAAGGCTCATGAATGAGTATTTGAAGTATTTGGTCAATAACTAATGAATTGGACCAAAGTTATTAAAACCCTGAGGGGAAGTTAAAAATGCAGCAGAGGCCATGTGCATCTGTCCAGCCGTCACGTCTGGTTATGCCGGGCAACGGGAGCAGGACCCCGAGCGCAGTCGGAGGAGGCAGCGGGATGACTTCACTGATTTGTTGATGAAATGGCTCACAGGCAGACAGTCGGGTGAACACAAAAGCACAAAGCAAGAAACCAACAAAGCGACCAAGCCGATCTGACAGGGACAAAGCGGCTGGCTCGCAGTGGCCAGACGAGTGGCCGATGAGGGAATTAGATGCCGGCGGAGAAGTCCAAACAAAAATATGATGTCATGTGTCTTTTCCTATACCACTGCTCCTTGACCTCGAGAAGATGGTGGACCGGTCATCTGACTGACATCCATAGAACCGTGACGTTAGCGTGGCCAAAAGCACGCAGTGGTAAAGCCATTCTAAGTCTGAGGCGCAGATAAAAGCTGAGGGTTATCTCATATCCACAACAAATAGAGGAGACAGCAGACATCTCCATTTCCCTGCAGTCCAGTGAGATTGTAATAGATGCATCTGCTGCTCGAGTATAACATATGACTCCAAATGGAGCATAGCCAACAATACATCCCAGTCCATTACATTTAATCTGGCATGTTGACGGAGACGCCACATTCTTATTTATAGCTACTGCCTTGTGCGCCACGTCCGCTAGATCCTGCACCGACTAATAAGATGGTTTGTTGGCCCCCTTACATGTTTACAAGCTTCATCAGTTCATTAATATCCATCATGCATTTCTGCATTTTCTGGTTGATGTTAAGTCTCCAGTCGTTTGTTTGCACCTGTCTGTCCACGGCTAATCTCACATTCTACTGGACCCATCACATTTTTTTTGCGTATGCTCAAGGCCCTCTTGTGGTTGTATCTTAATTCCCCTGGAGATTAAGAAATGTATGTATGTATGTGTATGCATGCATATATGTATGTATGTATGTATGCATGTGTGCGTGTCTTCTCATTTCGGTAGGAGGAGAACCAAAAATATCCAGCAATTCTGTGGACGTTTCCAGGCTGATGTATCCAGCCGGGTCAAAACCAGTCTTGCCAAAGTAAATTGAATTAGTTAATTAATTCATTAATAATAATAATTAGTAAAAAATAGAAAACTAGGTCTTCATTATATGCCTGTTTTAGCCCTAACATCTTAACATCTCTAATATTGTATGCATAATAATATAAAATAATAACGCATAATGTCTGTTTGTCATTGATAAAAAATAAATCTAGAGATATCATCCTGCTATTGTGTTATCAGATAACTTGTGCTTTTTTTGGCAGTCAGGCTGGATCAAATTATGTACGAGCCCCTCCCACAAAACAATCATCATAACGACCCTGTACATAACATAAATGAATTCCACAGATGATACTGTCCTCATAGTCGTGGCGGGGCTTATAATGGCCAACAAAGAGCCCACCAATAAGAACAGTGCTTCACAGACAGGGCTTAAAATAATGGAGGCAGAAGGAAGACAAATCGATGGAGGATTTTAGGTTAGACAAGGGCAACATTGCACCATTTATCAACAGACAGTCTGTGAAGAGTGTTGAGGAAGTGCTTCACTGGCTACCGCCACCATCTCCACCCACAGAGGAAAGAAAATATATCTCCATTCCTGTCCAAAAAAAAAAGAAGCTTGATTTAACAGAAGAGTGATTAAAGGCGAAAAACAATATGTGATGACTGTACTCACATAAAAGTTGCAATAATAGTGTCATAATAATGTATCCTGCTCGCTATTTATTTCCACCGCGTCGTCTTTCCAGTGCTTAGAGATGACTTTCTGTGCACTGGTTGCTATGGGGATAAAATAATGAACGTGAAGAGAGGTACCACTGCAGAAACTCTTTTCATTTCCAGTGACTGAAAGTTGGCCTTTGGAAGAAGCTTTCAAAAGATCTTCCCTCAAGGACAACAAGATAACGTTAGTGAAATAAAAAAACTATCTAGCGTCCATTGTAGTAGGCGGGCGGAGTTTCATTTCTTTTTTTGCTTTCTTTTCTTCCGTTTCAAGTACATTAAAGTATGTTTTTCCTAATAACAATGGATCCCTCAAGCTTAAATCTACATTCACATCAGTTTAGATGAAGATGGATTCAATCCTGCAATCCAGTAATTATTGAAATGGAATTATTTAATTACAGACACACACACACACACACACACACACACACACCGATGGCCGCTGCCGCCCTGCCGGCTCAGTGGGTGAATCAGACTTCACAAGCGGCCCGAGCTGTGTGCTCGTCCTCTGAGTCACGGCATTCACAGCTGTCAGCTCAGGGCTCTGGAGCCACGAGCCTGCACACAAATCAGATGCACTTTTTCTCCCCCCCCCCCCACAACTTTTCCTGTCGGGACACCAAAAAACAAAGTGAGAAAGAGGGCGATGTAAAGTGAGTATGAAGACGGTAAGGGCCTCGCTGGCTGGGGATCAGTACGCCTACTGGCTATGGATACAGAGTTGAACAAGCACGACACACTGAATTACGACGGTCCACCGGGCCGCCCCAGATAAAGAAAAGGGAAGATAATGGAGAAGAATAGTGTGTGTTAAACGAGACAAGGGCCACACATGAGAGAGTAGACTGAAAAGAAAAGAATGGGTTTCCAAGGCTTCAGAAGATGGAACAATTCAATAGGAGAAGGGGGGCGGAGAGAAATGTCAGAGAAGAAAAAGTGAATCAAAGGAAGAGCGAGAACATTCTCTTCCAGTGAAACACCCTCAGAGAACAATATTTATTGCTGCGTTGTTGGAGTCGTATCGACAGGAGCAGTCGACACGCTGCCTTTTAAGATTAGCCAACGAGCGTTAGCGCTAACGCCAACACGAGCGTTAGCGCTAGTGGCCTGCGTCGATAGCTAGCTGATTGGAGAACAATGAGGCGGGGAGGTAGGCTGCAACAACGCCCTGACATCTGGAGCATCAATACGCTACTGGAGAAGACTGATGCTCGTATGCAACCAGCTGAACTAGCATTTCCCCTTAATTAGTGTTTTTAGCGGAAAAGGCCTGAGCAGCGAGCTAAAGTGCAGCAAGGAGAACGAACACGGCAACAATACGCTAATTAGAGAGGAGCTATGATTCATTAGGCAGACCTCCTTGATCAGCACATAAGACCAAATTAATGTGTTTGCCTTCCTAAAGAACCACATGTGTTTGCAACCTTTAGCTCTTTAACTACACATGATGTGTATTTGCTGACCATTTTCAAAAGCACTCAGTTCAGTTTTAGATTTGACGTTTTTTCTCTTCATTTCAGTTGGGTATGAAAACTCACAATACGACACAATATAGCAACTTTAATATGAATGCAGACTTATAACGATCAGATGTAGATTCAAATGTTTCTAAATACTGAATTGCAGATCCTCACCCGTCTTCAGCAGAGCCCACTTTAAACCAGGAAGAAGAGAAAAGGAAAACAGAACTCTCTAAAGTGAAACGAGCAAAAGTCGTTGAACTTTGGCCGATTGCTTCGTGTTGACGTATCTTTCTTCTTACGTTTTCAGGGCCTTTGAATAACTGCCAGTGATGTTCTGTGTTTCAGGTGTAACCCTCTGTGCTCTGTTGTAAAACACTGCTGGGGCTGTAAATACACCGGCCTTGACAAAATCAATGGCAATGACAAATCCTAACTATTTCCCTTTATGATGCACCCACTTCCCCGCTGCCCACGATGAAATGAGTATTTCATTTCTTAAAATGCAGAGGCGGCCGCTCCTCTGACAGCTCAGGTGAGTTACAATGAGTGGCTCCCACCTCAGCGCGTCTCCAAGGCAACCCCGACATTCCATTTCAAATTAATTTCGACAGAAGCGCTTTTGCAAAATCGAGCACACAGAGGAGGCTTCATTCAATCTTAAATGGGGAAAGGAAGAAAAAACACGGGGCTGTCAGATGTCAGTCCATTGGAGACTGTTGTGCACAGTGGGCCTCTTCAAAGCATGAGGAGCAACTATAATGTGTTTGATGGCGGCTCTTTGATGATGATGATGATGATGATGATGATATAATACCTGCGGTTATCCGTCTGAGTGAATAAGTGAGGCTTGCCTGTACATTTGTCAAAGATATTTGTAATACACATGGGTGTAACCCGTCCATTGAAACTCTCAGAAGCTGGTTTCCATTCCACGGCTGGCTGCGTGCGGATGTAATCATCTATAAGAATAAACAAGCGAATTATATGCATGCGTGCTCCAATTAGAGTCGAGATGGGCTACATTCAGACGGGCTTCAAGGTAATAAGGACCGGACACCGATTTGAGAGGGGACAGGTGTCACTGGGGAGGCTTTTCAGAGGCAGTGCACTGTGTTGCCTGTCACACGCTGCCCTTCTCACGAAGATAAGACGCAGAAATATATCTGCCTCCTCCTCCTCCTCCTCCTACCTTCTGCTCTCTCATCCCTTTCGTACGTGCAGTTCAGTGACAGCGGAGAGACAGGATTGAGCACTGCGCCTCCTTCCCTCTCTGCATTCAGGTGTGTACATAAATTCCTACTCCGTATATGTGTGGGGGGGGGGGGCGTCCACCGGGTGCCGCACCGGGAGTATGCTGACGGATCAGGAACGCCGTCTGATGCCGCACCAGAGGAGAGCGATTAGAGGAGGGTTTTGTCGTTTTTCCCGATATTTTTGGGGCCTCGTCCCGTTCCATCACAATCACTGACAGGTCCACTTCCTTCTTGTCACGATAAGGAAGTGTTCTCTTCATTGCAAGAGACACGCGTGATTAGCTGACGCCGGAGGACTTATACCATCCACTAAATCAAGGTCAACCTTGCAGAAAGCCCTGTTTTGACAGGATTTCTCCGTAATTGCGCCCACTGAAAATTGCAAACCGTAAAATTGAAAATTGGACCTGCTTGTGCAGACAAAAAAAACAGCCACTTGAAGGAGAGGACGAGATTAATCTGGCTCAGATATTGACCGGCTGAAAAGCATGAGCCTGGGAAGACTGAGAGAGACTGTCAGACAGGGAAAGGGAGACCGATTGGCTGCCTGATGGAAGGGGAACGGGTCACGAGTATTGTCTCTGATCCTCCTGGACCCCGAGTCCGTGCCCACGTCCTAGAGAAAAGAGACGGGATCGGATCGAAATCAAGGAAGAAAACAGGCCTCCGTCAGAGGACGAGACAGGAGGAGACGAGGACACGCACCGACAGTAAAAAAACTCATTTTTAATTAGAAATTCCCTCAAACTGTCAAGGGGAGGCAACCCCCCCCTCCCCTTCGCTGTGTTGTTGCTCCCTGCTTTTACACCCGTATTGCCGGCCAG
The DNA here is from genome assembly GCA_038501785.1 of Myoxocephalus aenaeus. Taxonomy (NCBI): domain Eukaryota; kingdom Metazoa; phylum Chordata; class Actinopteri; order Perciformes; family Cottidae; genus Myoxocephalus; species Myoxocephalus aenaeus. Next base: position 6,577,024 of record JBAMJR010000195.1, read on the forward strand.
CGCGTGGCACAAAACGGGAGGTAACGTGAGACGAAGCACGATGGACGTCCCACCACGCCGGCTCAGATTGCAGATCTCCTCGGGCCATCTGTCAGAAAGGACTAGCTGCTAGTGAGCTGCGAAGCGGCACATATTCCGGCATTAACACCCCACCGCACTGCCCCGAGAAACGACACGCACATGCTTTTATGAAATGTGGTAATGCCTTTGATATCTCATGAGGACTGTGGTTATTTATTTATTTGGGGGTGGGGGTCTTAAGCAATGTTCTGGGCTAATCACTGATGAAATGTGTTTACATGCGCAGGAAGCAGCTGATATGGAGTAAAATCTTCAAAAAGCAGGAGCTTCTATCTGCAGGTTTGGGGGGCAGGATTAAGGCACCTTTCAGAGGAGGCGCCCCGCTTTAATCCCCCCCGTCGGCACAAACAACGGTTTGTATATTCATACACAGATTGGGAAGCGAAGCAATTGTGGATATCACTTCTCTGCGTGCCCTGAGCTGATCAGTGGGGGGAAAGGCAGGACCGTGATGCGAGAAACTTTAACTCCGAGGAAGTGATTTGAATAACATTAAGGAGCATGTGAAGTGGAGTGGGGTTAGAAAAGTGGGCCTCTATCTAACAGGGTGTTTTAAATCGTTGTGTCGCTCAATGATGAACTAATGAAGCTCATTTCATCACTTTCCCTCTCAGAGGTGTTAGCTGTTATTACCAGCAAGAAGTGAGGTCATGTCATCGTATGGATTTCATTTTCA